>CM068832.1:7981118-8306118 GCA_028554795.2 Sinohyriopsis cumingii | reverse complement strand
ATATACTACGTATTATGGCTTTCCACTAAGGTAAATAATTTGTCTTTATTTATTGGTGAGGTTCGGATATTTAAATCAATATTGCATACAACGTAGCAGTCTTATAGTAATCCATATGAATGCTCTTACAATCTGCGGAAGCATTAGATTCAATATTTATTTTAATCATATCTTACATAGAAGCCAATCTGTAGTCGAGCTAATGACCATAGTAGTCCACTCCATGCGGACGTAAGACATCTCGAATCCTATCCGATTCCGTTTATTTTACCGCCATACCAATTTATAACAGATGGCATCAATGATATAAACATGCATACAACTTAGCAATTTCATGAATTGATTTATAAGTTTTAACCTGATTCTCGCCAGCGGGTCACAAACGTAGCAAACTTGTCTACCTGAGCTTGCCATTGACAAAGGCTGTTTGTCGATTACAATGAAGAATATGGTGAAAAATACCCATGGGACTTGGCATGATGTTTAGTTTTTATTATATCTTACCTTCCGTCTAGTGTGATTGCATCTTACCTATGAAACGAAAATGTTCATATGACTGGAAGTAGCCAACCCAAGCTTCTCCTTTCAAAGCGATGTTGTCTATAACTCTCATTCTTGTTAAATTTACAGGAGGGACGGCAACAGTAAAATTGATTCTGCTATTGTTACAATGGTGTAAGGCTGTCTTCCAGGATAATTGGTTTGGGGACTCGATGACTTCAAATACCGATTGAACTTGATCTGTAATGGATAGACGTATAGTTAGATGCAAAAATATCCCACTACTTTGTGTCGTTCCTCCTCTCAGCCCTGGTAAGATTTGAATCCTTGTGTTACGGCTCCCATCGCCCTGCTAGCACTCTCCAATCCACTTATCTACTAAACCATGCACCCGTGCGTATCCGACATGCCTACACAGTCATTAACTCTTCTAAGAATATGTCTTCACTCGAACGTACTCTTACTTCGACCAATTGAAACTATATTTTAAACAAAAGGCCTTAAAAGTGTTGGTATCCAGCAATTTGATATACCAGTACTGTTGGTGCATCAAAATATGATCCGCCCATAGCGCATTAAGAATCCAATGCCGCCCTTACGTACAAAAGGTAGTAAATAACATCGTCTGAATAATACTGAATTTTGACATATATCGGTCCTACACATAGTCGTGTTCCATGAGGAGCAGTCAATATCAAAGTTTCATCACATTGTGAGCCAGGAGCTGTCTCATCGAACAGAGATTCTCAGCTATTCTCCACATCTGCACGAATTAAACCGATTTGTCGAATCGTGTTCACCCCAAGTTCAGCCGTCGGTGTATATTCTAGAGCAGCATCTGATTGCTAATTTTAATATGAGTCTTAACTGTATCTAATTTATGTTTTTTCGTCTCAGATCTCCTTACGAAAAATTGACATGCCTCTCCTAATTCCATATCGAATCAATCTGTGCTAATGTTGTTAGTGATTAGCGGAATTTATGGAATGTACCACGTCAACTACATATGGATCACTGCAGAATAGGAGCGGAATAACAAGTAACTTCATTGGCTGAATTCAGTGGAGCCACTTCTTAATTCTAAACTGAATATATGAAAGTCGTTTAAACCTTACAGTCTAATTACTTCTAAGAACGCTTTGTTTTAACAAATCATTTCCTTAATTCCAAACCTTAGTTAGATTGTAAGAATTGTGAAATGTATGTTAATTGGCGGCATTGGGGCTTTAATACATATATATAAATATTGTTTCACCTGTAGGTTATTATCAAATATTGTTTCTATACTCTCTAAATGAGTAACTAATTTTTACTGAATAATCATTAGAGACGTAATAAAAAAAGGGGAAAATATAAACAAGACCCCTTTTGTAAATGACATAAACACGGTACACAAGTTCGTCGAAATCCGCTCTACTTTCCTTTCGAGATCTCTCTTTAATGAATAACGGACAAAATACGGGAAAATATGAGGAATGAGAGAGAAAGAGAAAACCAAGTAACCTACAAGAACACGGGTCTTCGTAACGGTTATGTGTATACATTAGAGTGTTCTCGATACCACTAATACAAAGTTGCTATCGCTAGATATTCCTTGGTTAGAAGGAACACACATACTGTACTATGTAATACTTATGTGTTAATCTTCTTTTTTATCAAACACATTAATAAGGTTCTACAAACATAATTTAACATTAAATTATCCAAAGGACTGTCAACCCATCAGACATTCTCTCCCAATATTTGGTGAGACAGCAGGCTAATCGACCAACAAAGAAACGTAAGGACGGGGTGAGAAATAAATACATGCCTTTATGGTAAGTCTCCCAACCCCCATCCCCATCCCACCACATCTCTCTCTGTCTCTCTGTCTCTCTCTCTCTGTGTCTGTCAGTATATCAGTTTTACCATTGTGCTATACAGAGGTTGAATTATGGTAGAGCGCACTTCCAACTTTTTATTATGAACAAATATGCATTTAGATCCATATTAAAGTTTACTATATAAATTGGCGTCCATGATGACACTGATTGGACCAAGTGTACCATTGCTGAAACTTAAGCCATTTGTCTCTAAGATGAAACAAAATATATTAAAATTGGCGTCCATGATGACACTGATTGAACCAAGTGTACCATTAAAGTTAAAGCCATTTGTATCTAGGATAAAAAAAAATATAATACCTTTGAGCACTAAAATAGGGATAAGCGCATACTCTTATGCATAATGTCATACTGTTGCACATGAAGTGATCAAGTGTTTTAAATCAAACTCCGAAAATTAATTAAGGAAGTAATGCCTCAAGTTTACTTATAAAGGGTTAAAATATTGCTCAAGTAAACGACACACACATAAACACACACACACACATATATATATATATATGTGTGTGTGTATGTATATATATATATTATATATATATATATATATATATATATATATATATATATATATATATATATATATATATATATATATATATATATATATGCGCATATAACACATTCTGATAGAGACTACTAGTATACAGAGATGTTGATAGGTATAAAACTTGTACGTAACTTTTAGCATTCACTCACTGGGGAAGCCTTCATGCACGTGGTGCATTGATCCATATTTACAAATTATAATCACTCTGTGTCTGTGGAAGATAAAATTGTATATGTTAATACGTACCATTTAAAAGAAGACTAATCGTGATGTACAGTAATCCCAAAGTCATTTTCGTTCCACTTTGTTGTGTACCAAACAACTGCCATGTAATGTTAATGCATGTTAGAGCTATGTACTTAACAACATTGCATGTATATGTCATCTTTTCCTGTACAATTACTGGTAGTCCTTACATGTCTCATGTCCGGCTGTGTTATTACTCAGATTTAAGCAAGAAGTAAAGAGCTCATAACTTTCTGGTGTTGTCTTCCGTTTTGTAGCTATACCTAAATACGACGTAGGGTTGTCTTTATATATGTGACAATGATTAGAAAAGTTCAATCCGGATTGTGGTAATGGAATGTTGTACTGGTATATGTATAATTGTATCAGTGTTTTCATGCTTAGATTTGCTCATGATGATGATAGAAATAATGATGATATTGTTGTTGTTGACGAAAATGATAATGAAGAAAACGATAGGACCAACGACGAAGACGATTATGAAAAAGTTTATCATTTACCTCAGAATGCGGCGAATGATATCAATATAGGTTTCTCACTCCATTTACAAAGCTGATAGTGATGCGTAAATACATAACGTACGTTTATGTATGTTTGTATTTGTATGTCTTGGGTAGTCTATCACCAGGTGGTGGATCGAGTGACCAATTCCAGATACGTAAATTATATTCCAGTGAGCCGTTGATATAGTATTATTCTCTTTTTTTTTTTTTAGAGATTATATTGAGGAGTTATAATCTCAGCGAAGTACAAGATTGTTAGGTACTGCTCTTATTTATTTAAATACTTGCATTGGGAAGTACCACAAAATTGTGTGGAGAAAAGATGGATAACGATTCAAGTGGGTGGATCTTTTAAAAAGGGTGAAGATGAAATTGCACATAAATAAGAGCTGCTCAAATATAAGAATGGTAAACAAGAAATTGTCATGGATTGAAACGTACATTATTTGTTAAACAAACATTTGGTCTCCAGTGTGCATGATAGTTTGTCACTCCTCCAGTTTATATTTGGTAAAAGGAACTCATTGTCGCAAATGTAAGAGAGAGCGAAAAATAAAAAACTTGATGGCGATGCGAATCTATTTGAATGTTAAGTACGATAAGGGCCGTTAAGTATCAGACCATTATACTTGCAAATTATTAATGTAATAAAGCTATTTCAAACACACCAGCACATCCTCTAATTTATTTTAGCAAGTACAATAATCATTCTGACATCATTTTCACATCGGCTTAATATATTTTGTTTTCTTTCATCAGTTTCTTAGTTTTCATCAGAAGATAATATTTACCGGCTTACAGCCATGATTGATTCCATTTGTTACATAATGATTTAGATGACTCACCTTAGTATACGACTCGTGCGGGAATTCTATTATGGAATCAACAAGCCTTTCAGATGAAATTCACCAGGCAAGACAATTCCAAATGTTACTACAACTGTCTGTGTTAAAGGGTTTTGTCAAGTCAATAAATATGACTACAAGGTGATTCAGCATAATTATGGTTAGAATTTATAGGTTACTGACGGCTAGGACATGGTCTAATGGTTATCGCAGGATTTCTGTGTTGCCCCTTCCACTTGTACAAGTGGACAATGGATTATACACCCAGTGTCCACATTGACTGGTACAGTCAGGAAATGTATGTGCCATGTGCGAGCTTTGTAGATAGTTGCTGGCATAAATTCCTCTCCAGGTACTCTGCCATTTGACAGCAGAGTTACTTTCTGTTTTATTATGCTTCCTCGGATTAGCAAGTGATTTGGCGTTTTTCATTTTTATAGAGTCGATCGATTACCTCTCCCCTGACAGATAGTTGCAACTTGGCTGTATGAAAGTGTTCTGCTCATCTTTGTAACATCTGTCTTTTTCAGTGAGCATTGTGTCCTTCTCAGTATTCAGCAATTGAGATGTTCCTCGGTTGTATAACCCGAAGAAGATTGCCCTCAAAGCATCAGAGAGTCATAGACGTATGCTCTGTTAGTCATTCATGTCTGACTTCTCGTTCAGCGACGATTCTGTATGATCTCTAAATTAGACTGGTCATTCATACTGAGGTTGCTGTATTCTGCCCATTTAGTTTGATGAAATAAGTCTTCTGAAAAATCCGTTTGGAGCTGATTTTTTTTTTTACAGTAATCACTGCATATGAACATCATTCTCATCAGAGCAATGTTTTTGTTAGCAAACCGAGGGTTTGGATGCGGCTGATCACAACGAATCTTTAAAGAATGATACGTTTTTTTGACATCCTCAGAGTTGCCGTCAATTCTTCTTTTTAGTGCAAAGTGCTTCGATAAATGCCTCTATTATTTCACGTTTGCAATATTGAGTTTTCTGAGCACTTTCTTCCTCTGTGTGTGTGTGCGTGTATACGTCCTAAATGTCTATCAAATATTATTCATATTTTTTCATATTATATACTTTTTTCACCCTTGGTGAATATTAACATATACATATTTTGTAAATCCATAATAAAATCACCCTTAATGATTATTAAGCATTCTTTTAGTTGCTTAATTTCTTAACATCCATCATCGTATTTTATACATTCATAAGCAGTCTTATTTGTTCAATGTCCATTCATTAGGTCTTATTGATTACTTGTTTCAGTTTCCAGTTAGTGACACTATCATTTCCTTCATATCAGATGTTTAATTCAGTGCGCATCATTTTGTAAAACCCATTATCGGAATTCATGCGCACCTTTTTGGTGTCAGATTTAATCAGTTTTCAATCAGATTATAAATTAACATCTCATTCGCGAGTTTGCTTTTAGTGTGTAGGTTATGATCAAATCCCAATTATCATCATCAATTTACCAATGACATCTGGCCATGTACGGTTGTATAATCTAGATCTAATATGTTGAAGTGACCAAGTTTGATGAGCTTATTTGCTTTTGGTAAGTCTGCGGTAAGAGATTCTATGTCTTGATGACGTTCGTCCTTGATCTCATTAGGATTCTTACTCTATGATGATTGTTGGATTTGTCCAGTCTTTGGAGACTGATATGCAGTAGCTGTTATTCACGACCATTGGGATATTTATGAGCATGCTAATTAACATCCCACCCCAACCTACGCGACCTTTACACTAACTGAGAGTGATTCACTTTACTTTACCCAGTATATCCGTGCATAGAGTAGAGGCCATATGAGATTCCAATCAAACATTTAAAGTGTGTATGAACAAGCCATTACCACTAAAGAAGCTGAATCGAATTTTTGTCTACTAGCAGATGTGAAAATCATGTATTGCAATCGTACTATTGACGGCCTTTAGAACCCATACATGATTGTTTGCAGACAAATAGTGCCAAACCCATGAAGGGCGCGGGCTTACAATCAAATATCACTCCCCTAATGATGCGTGTAGGTCAGCAGTCAAACTTGCCTACACGCAGCTGTGTGGTGCAGCATTTATAAGTATAATTTGCCCAGCCTGTGGATGAAAATGTTAAGCATGAAGCCGGATGTGAAAGTTGCAATTCGGCCGATGCTCCCGGTCAAACTGAGATCGATCTAAACATACTTAAACAATTTATGTTACTCCGTTTCATGATGGAGATGGCAAATACATTTCATCTTTCAGCGTGACGCAACTAGTATATGTGGACGCATACTTCAATATACCGCTTCAGACGGCATCACCCAAGTATGTTATGTATCGCATATTAGGGATATTATACCATTTACACGACCTTTCATTAGGCCCATTCGTAGTTTTAGGTCATGACTAAGAGGCAGAGACATCCTCGCTTCATTATGTGATGAAGATTCAGAACAGAGAAGTAGGTACTCAGCATTATGTCAGTCTAGGCATGTAATCATTATCGCGTATCAACATAACGTTTTCATTTAACATGCATGCTAAATAGGGTTAATGCGTTGGATCAGGCTTCAATCAAGAAGTTGGCGTTGGAAATTAATTAAGAAGCTAGGTGACGTATTATGCCAGTTACAGACGTCCGCCGAGGAGAACCCAGAGGTCCTCGACGAAGGTAAAGATAAAGACCTGAAGAAACTTACTTTTTTCGTTTAATGTGGATAATCAGTGTAGTGGGCGCAACGCATGCAAGGAAACACGTGTAGCAAAAACGTCAGACAATTCGGTTTGTGAGTCACATTTCGACTATGCGAGAATGGGTGACGAATCACCGAACCTCTAGGTGGGTACCTTTATTGATGCTTCCAGAATCAAAAAATATTCAAGCCGGACACCTTCCTTACCTGGACATTTTCCTGGCCAATGAGTATAAACGTGACGAAAACTGAATTGTCTATTCTGAACCTTCCATTGTGTCTGTACCCTATAGGGCATTCCGTCTCTTCACCTTGTTCCTAACCTAGGAGCATGTGCCGTCGATATGATTCAACCACTAGGAGGCAATGAGGCATACGCCTTAACGTCATCAGTCTTGATGATGAAAATAATTCAGGAAATAAGGACATAGACTGACAAATAGTTCTCATTTTCCTACGAACATGAAATAAAAATCTAGGATTAACGTGCGGCTTGAATGATGGACAGACGTACCTGAACAAGTAGTAGCGACCAACACAACTTTCAAAACGTCGAGATCGGCACTAGTGCATCTACGCCCAGATAATCCGGTTCTTCACACCTGGTCCATTTCAGGCATATTCCGAAAAGGCGTTTGTAGTTTTAGAGAGGGTCACAAGAACTAAAGATCCTCCACTTTGAAGACATATATGGGGAGACAGTTTGTTGAAAATGACTGGTGTCATCTCCATTACTTCACACCGCTCTCAGCTTGTATTATCCGTCAAATAACGTCTTTTTATTTCTCTATAAAGACACGAATGTATCCCCTATCACAATCGTGGCAGATAAATAATAGCTCCGCAATGTAATCACATACCTGCTGACCAATTTCGATATATCCACGTTTTCTCATATTCTTGTTAAATATAATCTCTCATGTCGTTTGACGTGGCTAAAGCCCTTTACGTTTGAATCTGAGTTGAATTAGTTTTTCATCTCACATAAACAGTTATCATTAAATCCTTTCCCAAGTTATTATAACGCTAGTTCAAAATGCAGAGTGAATGAGCTACATACAATACCAGTAGGTCCGCAACACATGGGTCTCCATTCTGGAAGTTTAGTCGTTATAGTTACGCAATATTGTTTCCTTTTGAAGAAAATGTTGCATTTGCCAACCAACAAATGAATATTCTCGATCTCTGCTCAATCGATCTATTGGGAGAAGTTCACCTGCATTACCTCACCAGTTTGCGCCCTAATATGTACCCCAGTTGCTTAGACAATATCTACAGCAGCACTACAAAGATCAGTTACGCTACTGAAGGCATGAAGAAAAACATAACCCAGAAGTGTAGGTCGCATGGTTAAGTTATTAAATCAATGTGCTTGGACCTCTCAAAAGATTAGGTACGACCAATGGAGACTTCAGCACACAAAACCACACAGCCACAGATATTCTGAAGTAGTTTACTAATGAAATTAAATGTCTTGATCTAATAATTTTATTGGCCTTCACAACCAATGGTTGCACAACATTACCTCATTTACTGGATCATACGTTATCCAGCACTTTCTGAATCTCTTCCATTTAATATATTTAGGATTGAGCTATGTCTTGTAATCATTTAATTTAGAACTTGTCGTTGGCAACTGTGCACCTTGGAGGAATTTGTCATTGTTATTCGAAATTTCCCATTCGATATAAGTATAAAGCAAGCATGGTGCTGGATGATTTAAACGATGCATATTATCTCGAATATATGGTCTCAAACAAGACAATAGGTTTTGTACAAATTAACACATAGAAGAATTATCTAACTTGAAACAAGAATATTTAAGAGGAACTACAGTATTGTTAACTAAAGGCACATTTATCCGAATGTTTTTATCACAATTCCCATTTAATAGAGTATTTCCAATGAATTAGAGAACATGATTATGAGAATGTACCCTGAATATTTTGAAATATAAACAAATGTTTAATCTCAATGGCATTATTCAAGGCACAATAATGAAATTGTTGCTTTTCTCAAGTAATATGAGCATTTGTACATTCAATACATAATTGAAATAAAGGTTTAAGCTGAAGGTAAACATAAATAATATTTAACAATCTGGAGATTGCTATTATAAGAAAATCAATATTTGGAAATCGGAAGTTAGGTATGAATATAAGTCTACATTTCTCTCAAATTATATCCATGCTCACAGCTCAACTATGAGGTGAAGACGCAGTTTAACCCGACAAGACAAACCTGATTACTTATCCTACGTGACGTAAACCGCAGTGGTTAATCACATGATTCAATTATCAAAAAAGAAAAAAAAAGGATTCTCCAAACTCGTAAACAGGTTTATTCTTGATACTGAAATTAAAGTTCTGGTCACCTTATTAAAAACCGTACCAAACATAGATCCTACAGATACGTGTCAAACGTCAAACATGAAAAATGGACATACATACACAAATACATACATACTTACATACAAACATACATACATACATACATACATACATACATATAGACGAGTACAACAAATGTGGATATAATAATAATAATGATAATAATAATAATAATAATTTAAAAGTATGGCAATAATAAATATATTATTATTGGCCTTATGGTATCGATGGAATTAACTTAACAATACGCCTTATAAAGACTAAGGCTTTCGTCATAATTGTTGTGCAGTCTTAGACAGCATAATGGGTTGGAATTGTTATGTGAATAAAATCCTCCCCGGTTATATTTGTATATTCAATACACCTTTGAAATTCCGCACATTTATTGGAAAAGTTAACGCATTTTAAGGCGAAAATATAACACACGCACTAACGTGAAACGAACCAACTTGATTAAAACGAAACATGAAAGCCTTTATCAAATCTTTTATTAAGTGGAAATTTGCGGATGTGAATCATCATACACCTACAGAGTTTAACAAGCTTAGCTGTATTCTGTTATATATGCAGGTAAACCTTTTTAAATATTTTTATTTTGGTTGTGTGCGTGCCAAAAATAAGGGAAATTTCTGCCTGTAATAAGGAAATTGATAATGTCATTGTTATAAAAATTAATTGCTAGATCCCCCCTTATTTAGTATGTAATTGTTTAGAACGAGGGTAAACAAGATAGAGGTCAAATCTATCCAAACATTGGTAGTTTATTTAGATCAATATACATCACCGCAGTGAGATGAATACGTGTTATTCATCTAGCACGCGTGCATCGTGTTACGACATACATCCTAGTAAATGAGCAATGTGCATTCCTGACCCTAATGTTTGATTGGTACATTTATTTTTAACACTGAAAATAATGTATGAAAGTACAAACATAGTTATGCCAAGAAGAAGAGAGTTACAAGACAACATGTTAAAAATACTTTCTGTAACAAGAGGAAAGTGTTTGGCCCAATAGGCTCATGGCATAATACAATTTTCACATGTAAGATCAAGGTGCTGCTAAGAGTGTATTTATATTTGAGGAATATAAGGGTATAAAATACTACTTTTACATCGGGAAGGATATATAAAGACCAACACAATAACTGGAATGTAAGGCCGTTTTATCACTGTTTAGATCAAACATCGTAGAAGCCTGAACGATGTTCAGTAAACCTTGTTTTAATTCCAGAGATGACTCCTCGCAGCGTGCCGTCCCAACCCCCAGTTCTAGCTCCTGACACTCTATCAAAATCAGACAAAAGCAGCCTTAATCGCGTGCTGTTGATATTTGCATCTGGTAGTACACTCGCTCGCAAAATGTAGGAATAGAAAAGGTAGCAGAGGCTGCTCTACTGGGAAGAAGTGCCATATATTCTGGACGGAAAATAACAATCAAGATGTTGCGAGAAAACGCCATCGACGCATGCGATATTGTACAAGTGACATATCATACAAATTTACACAGAGACGAATAGGCCCAGCTACGTATCTATCAAACAACTAAAGCAAATATCTGACATACTGGAATATAGAAGCATTGCTATGTCTGATCCAGTGACTGATGTCTGAAAAGAAAATACTATCATCAGATCGTGGAAATATGAACTTTCTGCTAGAGCAACCCTACACATTAAATATGACTCATAATATCCATGGACGGTGATATTTCTATAAATTTACAAGTCTTCGAGAAATGACATTAAAATGTTTTGGACATGTTTTAGCCTTGATTATAATTCATAACCAAACTAAATCAAGACATACTGAAGTGTAGTTAGAATATGTAATATCAACATCATGATACAGCGATCCGTATATCGTGGATCTGCATTGTTCATGCTCATGATATATTACAAAATTGCAATTAAATATACATCTAGTTTTCTATGATATTTTATTAGCAAAATCACACTTATTCGGACAAGCACCACTTATACTGTTTCAGTGAACTAAAATATAAACTAAGTACTTCTGCATTTATTTTGACATCAGGTGTGTAGATTTTATCTAAACATTATTTTGTGATTTTTATTTCCAGAATAGGTATATAATGATGCTTGTGTTGGCGCTTCTGTTTATATCATTAGTTTCTCGGCCCTGTATTATACGTGTTACGACCTGGGATTATGAACAGGTGACCTAAACGCCACATACTCAAAATGCGTAATCTGGATTATAAATAGTTCTGTTTTGTGTAATAAGCCATTTAACAGAAATTGTTGATATGTGAAAGCATGATAAAAAATGCAGAGGTTAAATTTACTGCATTCTGCGAATCCAAATGACAGCCTATCCCTGTATACGTCTCTTCTTTAATATCTTTATTAAATTTGCCTTCCCTTTAGGTTTATGATGTACTCGATACAAGTTGAACTCCAAAGCATTAATATTTGTTCGCATACAACACACACACACACACACACACACACACACACACACGCTATGCTAAAATGGTATGGTTTATGGACTGGCAATTTTGTATTAAGTTGTGATGCTATATGAGGCGAATCACATTTGTAAAATCTTTGCTTTGTAACTCATTATACCGACTCGATTTCTCTATTCCCAGACGTATATCATTGCTGTATATAACTTGTTCTTCTCCCATTTGTAAACGTTAAACGCCTTAACAATACAAATGACTGAATTTAGAGTTCCGTTGCTGAAACATTAGTCATTTACCTCTACAAGCTTTCTCTGAAAGATTAAGATTTGTGTAGTTGTAAAAAAAGATCGCATACTGCTTGAAATCTAATATTTAAAAAACAGAAAAGAAAGCAATGCCTAACGCAGCATTATGAATACATACATTCATGTATACATACATTCATGTATACATGCACAAATCAATCAATCAATACATACATACATAAATACATACATACATACATACATACATTGGCCGATTGGTCTAAAGCGCTTTCCGTTACGTATCACTGCCTTCTCACCTCTGTCTGCGTGGGTTCGAGTCTCGGATTCGGCTAATGTGGGTATGTGAGAAAGCTTGTCAGTAGCTTCTCTTGGGTCGGTGATCCTTTCCGGGGTTTTCCCGAGTTCTTCCTCCACAATTAATACTGGCCGCCATGTATAGCCTAACGTGTGCTGAAAAATGGATTTAAACCCTACAACAACATACATACATACATACATACATACATACATGCAAACAAACATACATACATACATACATACAAAAAAAAAACATATATACCTACATACAGGAGCCCCGAGTGGCCAAGTGGTCTAAAGCGCTCTCCGTTCCGGATCACTGCCATCCCATCTCTGTCTGCGTGGGTTCGAGTCTCGGATTCGGCCAATGTGGGTCTGTGAGAAAGCTTGCCAGTAGCTTCAAGAGGGTGGGTGGTTCTTTCTGGGGATTTCCCGGGTTGTTCCTCCAACATTAATACTGGCCGCCATGTATAGCCTATCGTTGCTGAAAAATGGCGTTAAAATCTACAACAACAACATACATACATACATACATACATACATACATACATAACATAACATACATACATACATATACTGATAGGCAGAGAGAGAGGGAGATGCTGCTTGTTACTTTCTCAGGTCAAGGCCACATCATTGCAGCCGACCTGACTTGCCTGTTTCTTGTATGGTATCCACAAGGCAGATTGATAGGCACATTTAACTAGGAAGGGTCGCAGTAATAAAATGCCGCATACATGTACATGCATATATGTGCTTTAATCCACGTGTGAAAACAAAATGAAAATCAGTCGGTGTCTATGAAGATGAAGTTTTAAAGATACCTATTTACTATTTAACGGAAGACCAATGGTGCTCTTAAAAACATTCCCTAGTCCTTTTCGTCCTACATAGTTGTGTAACAAACACGTCATACTGACTCAAGTAAAGTTAATGTGCTAAACAAAGGAGCGTGTGTATGTCGCAGTTTATTGGATAATAACCGTTATCACTTTCATTTAACATTTCCGCAGTGTTGTTACTCATCTTTAAACAAGGAAGAAAAGCGCTTTCGATGATTTAATCTGTATTAAGCGTATGGATATCTTATTGTCATTCTATGTATGGTCTTGTTCCATCCATTTCTCTGTATCGTGCATGACAGAGTAGATTAGGATGCATGAGCACATGAGAGGAAGGCAACATGCGCATTTGTTTTCATATACAAATGTATTAAAACATATAAAATCCAAGCCAAAGATCAATATTTTCCATTCTGTGTGATGTGATATGATCAGATCAGCCAAATCTGCTGCACTAGTGATTATACACTTGGATGTGTTGCCCTATGTTGCATATATAAATTTAATTCATAACAATGTTTAGTTGTGTTTTGTTCTATATGCGTGTGACTCTCAAGATCAAGCGAGAAAACTCCCCATTTCTTATCTGTTGACACCTCTCAGTCCCGTGCAAGCAAATTTAACTATAGGAAACCTTAGAGATCAAACTAATCTTTCCGAAATATCAAAGGTTTTATTGCTTATATACATTGCCATTTGTGTACTGGCAATTCCCGAAAAACAAAACATTACTTTCACTAGGATTACTGTATTATTGTCATTATACTGAGGTTGAATTATCTGCTGTTCTTTGTTTTGCCAAAGTGTGCATGTTTGACTAATTTTCCCATCTCCCACTAAGAAGTTATGATCCCAGTGGGAGTGTTTCCTTTCCCTTTATTATTGTGTACTTCAAGCCACACATTCGGTTACTCTGCCATGCTGCCATGCTGCAATCTCCCTCATCCTGTACGGCACATTCCGCTACCATCTTTTTTCCAAACTTGAGATCTTTACTCTACCGGTTTATTACGCTGTCTTCATGTACATTTCGTGCTATGATGCATGCCTGTTTTCATATTTGTGAGGCACAAAAGCCGATACAGTTGAAAATTTCCAAATGCCTCTCTTTAAGAAGGTAAAAAAACGGACTGTTTTCCCCAAGGCGAAACGGAATGAAAAAATAAATCGTTATTGGTACCCTACACCAGCCACGTACCTTATCACGAAAGATGTATTGAACTCCACAAAACTTTATAGAAAGAATAGGAATGAAAATCTCGATTGAAAATATACCTAACTGTAACAATTAAGACAATATTTTCAACAACATTTATGTAAAGCAGTGGATTCAGTTCGTGCCTAATGCATAGCTAGCTCAATCAGTTTGAGTCTCACATGCAGCGTGAATGGACTGATGGCTACCTCAGTGTCGTCCAAGTATCTTTCATTGAAATTTTGGTTTCAGAAATAGGTAAAAAAAATGGGAAAGATAAAAAAGATATAGTGTGTGACTACATATATCACGTTTCTACGTTATACGTATGTATTAAATTCACAAAGATATGTAGATGAAAGCGATCTATAACTTAATTTTTCCCAACACACGGTGTCCATAATATTTCAGTATGTTATCTTTCCAAATGTGCCTTTACTCAGCATCTACAACGATCACTTATCCATCTGAAAATAGCCCGCATACAATACCCTAGGTAGTACTGAAGGATACGTGACAAGGAAACCAACTCATACATACCCCACCCTCACCCACACAAAACCATTTTCTTCGCAACTGGACAATGCACATAAGCAAATCATCACTGAGCATCGAAGCAGGTAGTACAAGAAGATTCATTACGATTATCCAAATAGTGTTGGAGAAGGACATCTGAAGCTTAGTCAGAGAAGGATGGTCTGCCAAATCTACGTACGAGGGCAGCAACATTATCCCAGCGCTTCGCAGATGTTTGGCAGGGATTGTAAAAACGAAATACGCCCCACTGCCATGATTTGTATCGATTGTTTAATAAAAATCTCACTCCACAAATTAGGCCCTTAAGGATGATGATGGATGAACCAACTTTTTACACTTATGCTACGATTTATCGCCCCATCTGTGTCATCCAGAGAAGAACAGCGTATATTGAACAAGTTAAAACAAAACACCTTTGGAGTTATTGATACAAAAAGAAGTGAAAACTCTAAGTCATTGGAGTTATTAAAGACACACACTACCTTAATAAAACAAACTACCTTAATAAAACTACATACAAACGCAGGCAATATCAAGCACATTTTTAACATATCCAGATGAATTCCTTACAGCCAATTAGAATGCTACATCAAGAAAGCACGCACCAGCGATGTTCAAAAGTTTAGCACAATTATCATATCAAGATACTATCTAAATATAGTCTTAGTACTGTTCAGAGAGTAAAACTACCAGCGATGAATACATTAACAATGTTAATTCGGTGAAAATGGCATCAAATAAAGAAACATTAGAAATAAAAACATCCTAGTTCCCAAATTCGTTCCTTTAGATTGTGTGGTCATCACTCATTAACGATAGCAGATTTTATTCTTCATCCATATATATAGTACCAATAAAACGTTTTTCAGGATATTTTACAATTTTATTTGCAATACGTTCATTTGTTACATACCAATAGTTAGCATACTCCCTTAACTAAAACGTACCCAATAAAGATAAAAATAGCACTGTTTTATAATGCAACACATAAATAATTATAGATGCATGACATCAATAATATAAATCAATAATCCATATCACTTGTCACTATTTTAATTAGGGGCGAGAACATTCTTTTAATATTTTTATAAGAAATAATAAACATAAACAGGTTATCTAGCATACATGACCATACATGTATTTTACCCCATTAGTAACATTGCAGTCATTAATTATACTTGTTGTTAATTTGTACTCAGAAACGATAATGAATAAAGGAACATCGCACTTGATACTGAAAATGTGGAAAGAATGCAATATTAAACTAAAAGGACAAGCATCAGGAAAGTTCTCACTGTACATATTCCTGTCAAGGCGAAAAACACACACACATACACATACACAGACACACACACATAAT
Organism: Sinohyriopsis cumingii; assembly: GCA_028554795.2. Taxonomy (NCBI): domain Eukaryota; kingdom Metazoa; phylum Mollusca; class Bivalvia; order Unionida; family Unionidae; genus Sinohyriopsis; species Sinohyriopsis cumingii. Next base: position 8,289,594 of record CM068832.1, on the reverse strand, counting down.
CTCTCTCTCCCTCTCTCTCTCTCTCTCTCTCTCTCTCTCTCTCTCTCTGGAATGATTCTACATAATCGTATTCAGCATTAGCTCCAGCTGTAACAGGTGTTAAGTATCCACCCTGGTCATTTCCCGGTTATCTATACAATGCCGTGGAGGTGGAGATCTTACGGTGTGTATCTCGTATACTTCTGATTTGAATGCTGAGCGCAGCGGATATAATGTCATATATATATATATATATATATATATATATATATATATATATATATATATATCAACTTCATGTGCCATCTGATTTGCATGCGATAGTTCGGTAGTACTTTCCTTTTGTATAATGAGAGAGACGGTGCACATGATTCTGTATATACTCAAATATGCATTCTTCTAAATTATTATCATCATACTAAACGATTACAAATTTATCATACATGAACATTTAGTGTTGTGAAATATATGGTCTTTACAATTCATGCTCAGCTATCAGCTTTTTGAACAAGACAATTTCTTTTTAAAAAAATGCTACATATCGGGAAGTGTAGATTATAAAGTGCAAAAAACATGTAATCATAACATTATTCTTCCTGATCTAATACTCTAAATGTATTTCACCCGGTCATAGCATGAAATTTATTATAGCATGTACACATTGATATAGTGTATTTATTTGCAGCATATCTACATTAACTTTATGATCACCAGAATATCTGATGATGAATCTAAATGTTTAATGCGATATCATCATATATATTATAAGATCTAATACTGTTCGACTATCATGTGTTGTATTTTATTGCGTTAATACAACATATGCATTTGTTCATAATATGTAAAAAATAAAGTGATAGCATGGATATATTTACTGTCAATTGTTTCACCTTTTTGGCAGAAGATAGGAAAAAGCTTATATATTTAATAAATTATATATACAACTATATCAAAGTTCATCAATTTAGATCAGTTAAAGTGAAATAAAATGCTCCAATATCATGAATCCACTTAGATAATGTAATTGGTATAGTGTGTCAAGCTGCCAACAAGTGCAGGGTCTTGATTTTTCTAGCTGTTTTTGATATAACAAATGTAATATGTATTAATGTATTAGAGGTCAACCGTGTGACATGTACTACACGGCGCAGTAATTATATTTTTTTAGCTTGTTTGAATGGGAATCATTGAGCTCGGCGAAGTATCGTGTAAAACGGATTCTGGAGTCGATGGTGACGTTATCTCCGATAAATGAGTTGGTGTACTCGCAATGAGGCTCAAAGGTACCGAGACAACGGGTTTATACGAATAAGAAGGCTTTCAAAATCCTTTCTAGCAGCCATGCGTTGTCGCTATTTGACGAACACAGCGTAACTGGAAATTCGTCGTGTTTATCAAATGAACGCCACAAGATACACATGTTCAAATATATAGCCAATATGTTCAATGTCACTATATAACTTAATTCTACAATGCGATGTCGCTATTCGACGTAAAATTAATAAGACATAAATGTGACTTGTGGATGAAACAAATATTAGTCTTATCACGATTCGAGATACAATCATACATTGTTCATATCTGTGTATACATCTGTATATTAATTATCCATGGTGATCGATCAACATATTAATCATTAATTTATTGCTAGAATGTGAATCAAGTCTCACAGATTGCCACCAACGTTTACCGCTTTTCATAAGTTTTTCATAAGTATTCAGTTTTTCCTTACTTTTATATATCAATGTAGTCTTCACACACATCTTGATGATCATACCCGATACAGTTTTATATCACCCTTTGTTATAGTTAAAAACTATTTTACAAATTTAACAATATCGTAACATAAGCCATGTTTCGTATCCTTTATGCTCAGACTTGGGTGCGAGTGTCGGTGCATGCATACTTTTATGAAGCTTCTACTTAACCTTTAGAAATATATACTTCGAGCCCTGCAAAATGATGAAGCGTAGTATCCCAGGGATGCCCATAGTTGTTACGAAATATATATATGTCGTATGAGTTATACATCACACAGTCGAAATATAGAGCTGGAAATACTTTATATTATATACCTAAATATCTATTCAATATTCCTCTGATATTGTAATAAGAGTCTGAATAAAACAAGTTTCCAATATAGTACTAACATTTTGGCCATTCAATCAATGCACGATTCATAACCTCACCACCACAAAAAGTCAGTTAGTTTCAATTCTCCATGTTGCCTGTATATACGATTGTGCTTTAGAGGGGAATATGGTAGAGTTTCCTTTTTGTTCTACCTGTGATTGCGGTTAGATCCAGTGTGTTCTCATTGTCTTTTTGTATCATATTTTTGTGTAACTGGCGTTTTCTAGATTAATGCTAGACCTGCATTCCCCTTCTGGAACTGATAATGATTTTCTCAGATATAAATCTTATTATTTCACCTAAATGTATAACCTATAAACATGTTATGTTATCTTTTGTAAAGTGCATAAATTCAGAGAAAAGAATACGTATTTAAGGAAAGTGCTATGTTAATTAGTACACCTGATTGACTTATTCGTTTGATTCGTTTAGTTATAGGCCTGGACTGGAAGAACTTTGGGAGATAATATGGTAAATAAGAAACGCAATTAGAACAACACTAACCACGTTTCGGGATCAATCGAACAATAAAAGCAGCCACTGAGGTGTTCCCAGGCCCCACATTTAAATTAATTAGAAACATTATAATATCACGTGTAACAAAAAGGCATTTCCAACTAGGCTTATATCATCCTGCTGTGACAAATAAAATAATTCTTACAGATGGAATATATTAACCAATAGTTAGCCGACACGTTTATCGATTGGGTTTACCATAAAATAGTCAGAATTTGATAGTGTTTATTTGGCCCATACAGGGTGGTTCTCGCATATCGAGTTCGTGTGTCTTTAAATCTCAAGGAGTTATCAACATTTGTTAGATTCGCTATGTCTTTAAATTTCAAAGAGGAGAATCAAAGTGGAGTCGACCTCCACAAATGGTATTCTACGGCCCGATTGACCACAAAACAGATCGTACAAAATAAAAAGATTTACCGTTACTGTGTCCAAGGTATAGAAACATAAACCGCGGTACGAGATTTTTTCAAAGACGATACGACCCCAACTCAATCAAACAATAAAACGACTATTGAGGGGACACACCCGACGCCGTAATTATTTCGAAACATAATAATAAGAATGCATATGATAGGAAAGAATACATGCAAATGGTTTCTCATGGGGAATTACTGGAAATATGGCAGGCGGCATTAATGGAAATTGTTAGATACACGCCGAAAGTGTACGAGAGGTGGCGGTCCTGATCCATGTAACCCATGAGGGTTAGTGTGCGTGGAGAAAACTCCATTGTGTAACGTGCAGGGGTGGGGGTACGTGGGCGAACTACGATGGAAACCCTGGCATGAAAATCCAAACTGGCGATTCATCGATTGGGGGAATGCTGTTAGAGAAATTGATATGGACAAGAAAGTCCCTCATGAGGTAAAATTTCTAAAAGACTTTTTCAGACCTGCCTCAATATTTTCTTGATGCAAAAGGCGCATTTAAAGTTGATGGCTCTTCCAACAGTGAAGGCGACGTTGTACATTGACCAGCGGACGCCAAGTCGAATCGATGTCGGTCCTATGAACGATGCACGGGCTTGCGGTATTACTGATTTGGTGCCTTCCACAGTAGACCCATTCCCAAAATTAACTTTTATCGCTAGCATCTGCGACGAATAGGCGAAAACATACGAGATGACTCCAGTACGTGAAGAAGGAAAAAAATGTTATTATGTTGACGTCGTGGTCGTCACCTGCGGTTTTCAATGGCACCGATGATGTTTAATACAACAATGAAATTCACTCGCCGCGGATTTTTATTGAAACTACGTGGTGAATTAAACTGAACTTATGATGTACTAGCCCAAATGTTCGCTGGTACAATTAACTGCGTGGCCTCGTGTATTTCTGAGCATTTCTAGTGCAGTACATCGGAGTGGATAACGAAAACAGCGCAGCGCAAATATATCGCAATAGGAAGCTTATGTGAGGCACGATGGCGCTAAGCTCAGCGACGTTGCCGCGTTGGAGCTCTCATTGGAAACTCCAATTGTTCGTAAGATAAAAACCGGAGAAGTTATTCATGATTCTGACATACGTCGGAATAATAGGGGGTTATAAAACTTATCGAACATAAGGCACATGCGTGGTCTTCTGATCTAAAATACTAGTTACGATGCAAGGTTACCTTTTAGGCCGGTGAAGTTTACGAGGCAAAAACAGAGGTCATAAACGCAATCCAGTATCCCGACTGGCTGTCTGAAAGTGGAAAACCAGAAATAAAAGTGCATATATATAACAACGAAAAACAAGATGGCCGCTATCGCTTAACCGGCTTGAAGCAGCTGTTCCGTTTTTTAGTGCCGTTTTCATGATATTTCTGCTTGTTGCATGTTTTTATCTACGTTATTTTGTTCACTATGTATTGGCTGTTAAATTCGTATGTGTTTCTTCATCTCCTTGTTTTGGAAATGAGAACAATTATAATTTTTCTCAGCTGTCTTGCTCCACTGTTTTTGAACAAACCGAAATCACGTGATACTCGCCAGTCAACCCGTTTAAGCTACGACGGACCCTCATTAACTGCTTTAAATGATCACTCCTTGGCTCTCCATACCACATTGTGTTATAGACTAAACGACCTAGGACTACATTCATCATTACCTAAATGTAAGCAGAAGCGGAAAAAGAAACGTTGTTTCAAAGCTGAACAGGAAGAAGAAATCCAGTTATCTCCCTTATTTCGGCTCAACAATTTTAAAAAGTTCGACCGTTAATTTAGATAACTTAATTCAAATCCAAATTAATTTGTCAACCTTTGTGTCAACTATCCAAGAGATACCTCTGCGTATTGCTTATTTCAATGCCCATTCAGTAGGACCACCGGAAAAGCGCACAGAAATAGTTAATTTTATCAACGACCACACTATTGACATAGTTTTTCTGACATAAACATGGCTAAAAGCATCAGGCGATGAGCCCAAGTGTGTGTATCTAACACCCACTGGTTACTCCATCAAGTCGTTCCCCCGTATTTCTCGCTGAGGTGGAATTGCTCTCATCACAAAGAATTCCATGATAAAACGTCTTAACCACACCACAACATTCAAGTTCGACCACACATCGTTCTAACTAGTCCAAACCACACTCACACTGGAGCAAATGTCAGTTCATTTTTTCTGCTTATACCGCCCTCCTCCTAGTAGAAAAAACAAGCTGGTTGATTCTCTCTTTTTTGATCAGTTTCCGAATCTCCTGGACTATGGGAATTCGACAGGTGGCAACCTGATTATTCTTGGAGATTTCAACTTTCACTTTGACTGTCCCGGAAACCCAAATACATAAAAACTCATAGATTCCATTCATGTTTTCAACCTGAATCAATCAGTTAACCAACTCACCCAGAAACATGGTCACAATTTAGATTGGATTCTTCACAGACCTAATGATAACATTATAAGGTCATCCCTGATATCCCATGACCTTGGATCATATCACCTCTGCATTATATGCCATCTTGACGTATCAGTCCCTAACCCTATAAACAGAACCAAATTAATGCACGACATCCAAGCTAACCTAACAACTTGCTTACCACCTACCGCAGAACAACATGATACCTGCCTGCGTTCATTGCTTGACAAATATGCCCCAGCTACGAAGTCCAGAGTATCAATTCAAAAGTGTTCGCCATGGTATTGCATTGCTAGGAACCAGCTTCGCACTGCTAAAAGAGACCGCCGTAAAGCTGAAAGGCTTTGGCTTTCCACCAGACTCACTATTCATAAGCAAATATATGAAGCCGCTAAGAAGAATATCACAAATATAGTCAATGCAGCAAAATCAGCCCACTATACTACTAAGGTCATAGAAAGTTCCAGCTGCAAAGAGCGCTTCGAGATTACTAACAAGCGAATGTCAAGGAACAAATCTAAACTACTTCCAACTGCCTTCTCTCCAGTCGACCTTCCGGACATGTTTGCAAATTTCTTCCGTGACAAAGTACAAACCATTAGAGATAAGCTTGACACCACAATTTCAATTGACTCGTCGTAACCATACAGTTGGGATACAAAATTTGAGCGGCAATCATTAGCAGCATTTGAACAAGTCCATATGGACTTCGTACGTACAATCCTGATGAAGAGTGCACCAAAGTCATGTGCACTTGATCCAGTTTCAACATCACTGCTGCCTGAGTGCTTTGATCAAGTATTGTCTTCACTAACTGATGTTATTAATAACTTTCTCTTATCAGGGGAATTCACATCATTTTTCAAAACTGCCATTGTAAAGCCTCTGCTGAAGAAACCGACACTAGACCATAACGATTTAAACAACTACGACCCCGTTTTTAATCTCCCATTCATATAAAAAATCTTAGAAAAGGTTGTTCTATCTTAGCTTATCTTTCATCTAAATTCAAACTGTCTTTTCAACAGTGTACAATCTGTATATCGCCTTTGCCACAGTACTGAAACTACTCTTCTAAAAGTAGAAATGACATTCTCTCTGCGTTGGATAGCGGAAAGATTATAGTCCTCACCCTCCTTGATTTGTCTGCAGCATTTGACACAATAGACCATGATATATTACTTCACCGTCTCCATCATGTTTTTGGCATTCATGATACAGCCTTACTGAGGTTCAAGTCCTACTTGGTCAACAAAAAGCAAATGGAATACACTCCAGCCCAGTTGATCTATGTTGTGATGTTCCACAGGGGTCTGTTCTTGGACCTGTTCTCTTCATTCTTTACACTCAGTCGTTCTCAAGTGTCACATATTATCCAGTATCTCACCAATTGTACGCTGATGACACTCAAATATACAAATCTAGCCACCCAACTGAAGTTGATGCTACCATCCATGGTATAGAGATGAATTTATGATGTGAAATAATGGATGACATGTAACAAGCTGCAGATGAATGATAAAACTCAGGCCATTCTGATCAGAACCCAAAGACTTTCTCATTCATATCTTTTACCTCAAGAACACTAAATATCAGCAACATCAACATTAAATTTACACAATCACTACGATACCTAGGTGTTACTCTAGACAGTACTCTCAGATTGCACCAACATGTCATGAACATATGCAAGGCTGCATATCTTAAGCTGATACGCATCAGCTCAATTCGCAAATATCTTTCAGTTGATGCCACTATAACACTTGTGTGCTCATTAGTACTTTCAAGACTGGACTATTGTAACTCAGTTATGTCTGGTTCATCTCAATATCTGCACCAGAAACTTCAAAAAGTTCAAAACACAGCTGCTCAGATCATACTTAGAGTACCACGATCAGAGGACACCTGTCCGCTGCTCGGTACCCTACACTGGCTATCCATTCGATCCAGAATCAAACACAAAATATGTTCTCTCTGCTACGTTTCACTGTCGGAATCTAGTCCAGCATACATATCCGACCTCTTCCATGTACACACCAGAAAGAAACTTACGCTCCTCTTCTGAAAATCGTATACTCATTATTCCCACTATGAAAACAAAGTCATCTGGACAGCGTGCTTTTGCATACCAGGGCTCAGCAACGTATAATGAATTGCCAACCGAACTTAGACACAAATATACAGAGATCACATTCAAGATGGCTCTCAGAACTCACTTATCTCGACTGCAAGATGAAACTTAAAGACCTAATAATGTTTCCTACCTTAAATATTCTCAGCATGTTTTTTAATGTTTTCTTATTTCATGATGTTTGTTTTTGTAATCATATCATTATATGTTTTTTATTTATTTTATAGGTGTTGTCTAATGTTGTAAAGCGCTTAGTACTTCTAAAGATTATGCGCTATACAAAGTCCTCATTATTGTTGTTGTTATTATTATTATTATTATTATTATCATTATTATTATTATCATTATTATCATTATTATTTAAAAATATTTTAACCTATTTGGACGTCTCAAAGGAGATTGTTACAAAAACGAAGGAAATTAACAATAAGTATATGCGATCTCATTGGCTGCACGGATTATGTAATTCGCGATCTTTGTAATACTGATTACTGCCCCGACGACGTTTCCGTCGACATTGGTGAGTGTTCCTATGACAGTCTTGTTGGTCGTGGTGAATTTCTACCATACTTCGGAAAGTTCGGTCACTCAGCACATGAAAGTACGCTCGTGCGGGTCATCATCATATTAATCCAGTATGGTTCAGAAGGTATTTTAAGGCGCCCAGTGTCGATAAATATCCACAGGGTACAATTTAAAAATATAAACATGGATGGGCTTTTTATTGTCATCTGAAGATTTATGTTCGTCGCTCATGGTAACAGGTTTAATCGTGTCTGAATCATTTATCACATACAAGCCATAACATCAAGTCCGGTTTCCTGAGTCACCCGAGTATATAAGTTACAGACGCCAGGGATCTCGGGAGTAGAATCAAAGGCACATTTCGTCCAGATGTATCATTGTATTACAAATGTCAGAGTAACCGGCTTGTCATCATCTCACCTTTGACTATATACACTCTAGAACACTTTTTCTCGAAAATCACTGCAAACACTGAATACTTCAATGGTGATATGTATATATGTAATTTTGTAATCCCTGGTACATGATTGTATTTAAATTTTGTAATCGAGAGGAAAGACGTGTGTTTTGACTGCTCAGTGGAAGTAGAAAGTGCACATTATTTGACCAACAATAGTATGCTGAAACTATTATGTATTATACAAAGGAGGTATAGACAACGCCATATTGAAAAAGTCACGATTCTTGGCGGACCAGTACATTTCCGGTTTTGAAATTTATTCTGACATTTTCTTTTATTTGGACCTTCATAGAACTTTAGCAGGATTATATTAGGAAGTAATAAACCGGTGATTTAAGACTATATCCTATTTTTTATTATTCCGGCGTACATAAAACCATCAATGATATATATATATATATATATGATACAATGCTGCACGTATATTCTCAAAGTGATCTGGGTCAGCGCCAAGGTTATTTGTCCTCAAGTGGTAGGCTCAACACGCTTATACATATTCATACGACATAGTGTTCCGGCGACAAGAATTTTAAAACTAGTTTAAAAAATTTATTTTACCATGCACAAGCAGCAATACTGGTGTTTTGTTTCCATATCAATGTCGACGCCGGGCAATACCAGGTTCTCCTCTTTAAGATATATTCTACGAGATAACGGCGACCACGTGAAATGATATCTATAACAGGACTTCTACCGAGCTATGAATCGCCACGATGCCGTTGAGAGGTTTCCTACATAATTTCCATCGTAGCTCGCCCACCACATCCGCTTTGAATTGCTCACAACCCCACATTGATTACGTGGAAGAGGACATAAACACCATCTCGGCATTTATCCAAGAATATTCATTAAAACATTGATGAACAAAAAACGTGAATTCCCTATGTACAACAATTTTTTTATTCTTTCCAATCGTATGCATTAATATTGTAATGTTTGCAATTTATTAAAATGTTGCGACGTAGACCCCTCAGTGTATGCTTTTATCGTTTGATTGATGTATGCACGGTTAATGCTCTAAAAGATTTATCCGATATATATATATATATATATATATATATATATATATATATATATATATATATATATATATATATATATATATATATATATATATATATTTATATATATATAGGAACAGAGGGGGCGAATCCCACAACATTTAGAAGCCTCCAAACGCCGAAATAAACCCTTTACAAAAACGCGTTGACGCTGTAAACGTAATTGTCGCGGAGTTTTTGTTGTCGTCGTCGTCAGAAGGGGCGCCGCCTACAACTTTCAAACGCCGAAATAAAACCGCGAGGGTGCTTCGCTGTAAACGTAATTGTCGCCGTTGTTGCTGCGTGCTGTTGTCGTCGCCCCCTCTGCTGCTGTGAATTAAAAATTTAATTTAACAATAATGGCCAACACCGGAGAAGCACATTCCGCTAGACTAGGTCGAGAGCGACTAGAAGCAATAAAAAAATTCTTCCTATGAGAGATTCTGTAAGACAAAAATTACAAGCGCGGCAAGAAGCACAAGTTGAATTTGCGACATGTGTGGAACAGTTATTTAAACCCGTTACAACAGCTACTGAGAAAGCTGCGGCGGTCACTGAAAGAGCTTTACTGGGAGATCCTAGCGACGAAACAAAAGGTATTCTTCCAGTTCTAAAACAAACTGTCGCGCAGACTGAAAAAATTGCTAGAAGAACTAAAAAAACAAAAACACTTTTACAAGACGTTCCAACTGACATAGCTGCAGCTCAACCCGGCGAATAAATACTTGAAAGTATTGAACAAATTCGTACTGGACTCGCGTTTAAACCAATAAAGGAAAATATTGTACTGATTGCAAAATTTAAGAAGAATTTTATTGAAGATATTAAAAATACTAAAAGAGAAGAATTGCCTGAAAAAATGTTAATTAGTATATTTGATAAATTTAATATCTTAAAACCCGGTTCTGAGAAAGTAACCGACGACAATCTTATTAAGTGAATATATCGCATATATTAAAACAAAAATCAGGCCAGAGATGATGATTTAGAATACAGAATTCTTGATGAAGAAATAAAGAGCCTTTATAAACAAACACTGAAACACTCCAGCAGGAACCTTCATATCAATTTCCTCCACCTTTGCAACAGATAGAACAACAACAGTCTTCTTCGCCGGAACTTAGAAAAGAGGAGTTTCTTAAAAAAGCAAGATCCTTATCTAAGAAAAGCACAGCAGAAGAAGGAGCAACTGGCAGTGGTTTGGGAATTACTTGTCCTGATAATATCATCAATGATGTATCACGGTTAGAAGTTCTCATAGGAGGAGCGCGGGCTGGAAATAACTCGCCAGAAATAATTAATGAAGCAGCTGATGTCTGTCAGCGATTATTTCAACTTGTTGACAGCGATTAGATAAATAACAATTAAATAAGATGATCATACATGACTCTCATCATATGTCTCAACTAGTCAGAGTGGTAAATTCGCGGTGTCCTGTTTACAGTGCATATTATGGAGATGGACTTGGAAATGTTATTCAAGGATTGTTTACAAGAATAGCTCCAAAGGCGGGGCCAATTGCAAAACAATTATCATCAAAAGCTATTGATATTATTAAAGATACAGCTCCTGGAGTAATCAGTGATGCTGCCGGCAAACCGTTCTTGGCAATCAAAGATAGACTAGCACGACTAATACGCAGAAAACCTCAGATGGTAAAATTACCAAGCACCGCGGACATGTCCGCAGATGTTAGCAAAATAATGAACGAAAATGCAAATCGAAAACAAGCGCCGCTGATACCTTCCAAAGAAATAGAAAAAATATAGCTTCAAGTTTAATAGCGGGAAGTGGTCTTCGTTTTAGATAATAATACATTACAATAAGATGTTTCAACGCGTATCCAACGTAGCATTTGATATGGATAAAGCAGTCTGAAAGGATGAATCCTTGCGCGATTATCAATATTATTCCTATGACGCAAAGACACCCAACGCGCAGGGGAGAATTGAATTTCAAATTCATGATACAAGTATATAGTTTCTGCCCAGTGAAGCTTATATTGAAATTGTAGGTAGAATCGTAAAAGCGGATGATGCTGAACATGGGATAGGCGATCGTGTTGGTTTTGTTAATAATGGTGTGATGGCGTTATTTAACAAAGCCACATATTCGATTGATGGAAAAGATACTGAGTCGTGTTTGGACAATGTCGATGTTGCCACGACGATACTTGGTCTTGCAAGATATTCTGATGATTACACAAGATCATCTTGTCCAACAATGATGTTTGTGAAGGATACATCTGATCATCCCGAAAATAGAAATGTAACGATGAACGCGGCTGGGGATACAGTTGCGTCCATGAACGAAAATTTCAACTTGGGTTTTGCCGCGCGTCGAGCAATGCTGAACGGCAACGAAGAGTTTTCCTGCGCTATTCCACTATCTCATATTTTTGGATTTTGTAGAAATGTCCAAAGGGTTATATTTGGTGCCAAGCATACAGTAGTGCTCGTCAGAAAAAAACTCTGATAATGATGCAATATGGCGAGCTGATGGAGTTGATCCTGGTAAAGTAGTGTTAACAAAACTGTCTCTGTGGATGCCAACAATGACTCCATCAGTCACTGAAGAACAACGGTTACTTTCTTTTATGGATCAAGGTGGAAAATTGTTGTTATCATGGTTAGCAATGACAACAGATAGCACTTCTTTTAACGCTGCTGGATTGTTTACGTGGCAACTGGGATCACAAAAGGGAATATCAGCAGCGCGACATATATTTATCGCGTTTCAGGCAAATTCTAGAACAAATAACCAAGAAGCAAGTCCAATGATATTTGACACATTTGGAGTTTCTGAAGTTTCATTAAGAATAAACGGACATCAAGAACCTGCTGAGAACATTAATCTAAATTGTGAACAAAATGATGTTGTACGGGCATATTATCGATTGATGTCTTATGATGGGCGTGATCAAAACGTTGACACTGGGTTGCAGATATCCTACAGTGATTTTACAACGTTGTATCCGATCTGTTACTTTTCGCTAGAGTATTTGGATTTATTCAGAAAATCTGTCGTTGATATAGTTATTCGGGCTCGCCTGGCTCGAGTTCCAGCAGCAGTAGTTGGTCCACCAGCAGTTCCTGGAGGTGCTAGAGCAATCGCGGTCATCCTCAGTGACAAAGCAATGTTACTTGAAGGTGCTGGTGGTCGAATGAGAGTCGTTGATGCACCAGTGGAAAACATGTAGACAATTAGATCAATCGCAAAGTTGTAAGAAATGTCATACAGTCACATTAATGTCACTCTGACTCCTGGTCAGGCCAAGAAATTACTCGAAGAACGCGAGCACATGTGGGACAAAAATAACAGTAAAACATGATCAAATCGCTAATGGCGGTCCAAACAAGTTGTCGCTGACTAAAACACAACTTAATCTTTCAATAAGGCAAAGAAAGCAGCGACTGGAACTCAACTTGATTTCTCTCCTGCAGCTGTCATGAAAATGGTTAAAACTGGCGGTATATTTTCTCTTCTCGCGGCAATACCAGCGTTGATAGCCGCTGATGCCCCAGGTGTTGCCAAAGCCGCCGCTTTAGGAGCTGTTGGAACCGCTGCGGCAATATCACTAAAGAAAGCCACAGGGAAAGGATACAAAAAAAGGGACGCGGGCTAAGACTTCCAGGAACTCCACCATCATGGTACCCAAAACGTTCTAAGTGTTTTTACTCCAATTTTGATTTGCCTGATGCTGTTAAACAATTAAATATAAACAAATTCAGAGGCGTCTTTATGCGAGATGAGCTACGACGACAACCGAATAATCCAGAAACCGGAATTATTAATCTTGATAACAGCGATGGTCCAGGAACTCACTGGGTTGCTTACGCGATCGATCCACGTGGAATTATCTATTTTGATTCGTATGGGTTAGCGCCGCCAGTTGAATTTCTCCGATATACAAAAGACGTCCCCACGAAAGTGTGGTACTCAACTCTACCAACACAAACACTGACCAATCCTCCGATATGTGGCCAACAAGTATTGAATGTCCTCGATGCGATATCAGCGTCAACCAAACCACCTCACAAAGTTGTTCACAAGTATACCACGGGTCGATTTGAACAGTTTCCTATCAAGTAATGGTTGATATTTACGGAAGATCTCTTCTCAACAGAAAAGTGAAGCGCACCGACGTGGATTTTTCAAAATATGCCACCAAAGATGTAATCGATAATCTGTTAAGTCTGACCGGGATAGACCCAGATGAGGTTGTTATTTTTCAGGACCGACACGGAAAACTAAAAACCAGTGATATCAAATGGCATGAAATAATTCGTAGGGTTATTGGAGCTACTCCGAGTAACATCCCTGTGTTCACTGACAGCGGAAAAATCAGAGATTCGCTGATATCAATTGTGGCGCTGCGAGATGATATGCAGAAAGTTTCAGTAAAAAAGACCGGTGATACATTGACAGGTGAACTCAGCATGAACGGCAACAAAATAACCGTTTTAAGAGATCCAACATACCCCTAAGATGCCGCAAACAAACAATATGTTGACGCGCAATTTACAACCGTCAGAGACATACTCAATATTCGTTTAAGAAATACCGGCGACACAATGACAGGTGAACTCAATCTCAACGGAAATAAAATAACCGTGTTAGCGGATCCAACATCCCCGAAAGATGCCGCAAATTAACAATTTGTTTACACAGGCGCTATCTCCATTGACGGTCAACTAACAACGTTGCGGGCCGAGTATGATGTTCATGTAAACGCGTTCACAAGATTTCGAAGAAACTTTCAAAAAACTAATGAAACCGCAGAGGAATTCTTTGGTACTCCGCACACCGTTGACATAAAACTTTCTGATATCAAGACCAAACAAACACAGCAGGATATCGTAGCGGGGATTCCTGATATCGTTAACAAAACCAGTTTGATTAAAATACCATCTGGAGTTGCCCCCAGGCATGTTACCAACATAGTATACGAGGTATCATCTGGATTTGCAACATGGTCTAAACAAAATAATACTATCAAATATACCGCAACAGTCACTGGAGTGTATAGGCTGTCTGTGTTCAGTGCCGCTAAATTTGAAATCTGCACAACATATCCCTGGCGACATTCCACCGACAAGTATTCCGAGGTTGTAACTATCATACCATTGGTTACTGCGTAAAATAATAAAATGGCATCGGATGCGCAACAATACAGATATGATCAAGTACGCGAATGGCAGAGTTAAAAAATACCATCAACGAATGCACAGCAGAGGTAAAAAAATACAAGCGGTGCGTAACCATGTTAGATACAATAATGTATTCAGTGTCAGCGTTAGTTGCATCTACGGGAGTATTATTATCAGCGCTAACACCAGTGACAACTGCAATCACGGTCACAATTACAGTTTCAACATCAGCGACAATTGCAGGAGTTGCTAATATTATCGAGAAAAAGATATCCTCGTGTGCGCTAACAAAATTGCACGAATATGAAAAGTTAAACAACGCGGCCACGAGCACCTACTCGAAATTGTCGCCGCTGATATCATCCAGTCTTGACGATACAACAATATCATATTCTGAATTCGCCGAAATGGCAAAGATGTATGAAGACTACACTCAGCATTTGAAACGACAGCAGATAAATAATGACGGAATTACTTCAGCAGATAGTCGCAAATACAAGCCCAGCGCGAACATCTTTGTTAACAGTAACCTCAACTAAGCCAGAATTCAGTATTAATTTTCCAATTGCGATTCCAGTAAGCGAGATCGCGTTAGCACAATTACGAGAATATCACAGTTGGCCCAATATCAGATCAAAATCGTTTGGTGTTTGCATATAAAAATAATCCTGGTGCCGATGGCACTAATGGCACACCAGACTGGAACGTCATTGGGTTACCAACCGGGTCTTATCAAATCGAAGAAGTCAATGAGGAATTACAAAGTCGAATAAAAAATATCACAACAAAGGAATCCAAAATAGCAATAACTGTTCATGAGCCAACGCTGTCTTCTGCCATTGAAATAAACACCCCAGACTACGCCGTGGATATATACAAGAGTTCAATCAGAACTGTGTTAGGATGGCCGGAAGTTGCTCCACCAACGCCACCAATACCACCAACGCCGATAAAGTCTGAATATATCACTGACAATAAGTCATATCATGAAATTACACCATTATACAAACAACGTCTGGAAGGTATAAACAATGCAACGTTGGGGAGTGATTTTGGCTTCTACCGTGAGGACCATATTCGGTGTAGTTTTATTTATGAACAACTTCTCACAGGAGGAACTAAATCCGTTTTTATTGACCTAAAAGATATTATTGACTATTTTAAAATCATTAATAAAACACAACTACAGCAACTACGGCAGCGCTTCCAAAAACATCTTTTTGATGTAACATGTTCACGCAGCGAAATCATCACGGGGATTGAAATATTAAATCAGCTAGTATCCGACATGGAATATATTAACAGGCAAGTAATCGAGGCAACAATTGATCACACTGATAACATAAATCGCTATAAACAACGATTTCTAACCAATTACTCGCTAACAGAAACCACGCTGCCGAATTTTAAATTTCCCGGATACAACGTGCCGGAGCTGAAGAAATCTGTCAATGATCTAATCAATGAGTTCTTTGATGACATACTTGCAAAACACAGGCGATCAC
The DNA here is from genome assembly GCA_028554795.2 of Sinohyriopsis cumingii. Taxonomy (NCBI): domain Eukaryota; kingdom Metazoa; phylum Mollusca; class Bivalvia; order Unionida; family Unionidae; genus Sinohyriopsis; species Sinohyriopsis cumingii. Next base: position 8,273,312 of record CM068832.1, on the reverse strand, counting down.
TGCCCGTGCCAGCTATCCTCAGACACAACAATGACCCTGAAGGGCAAGGCCGGCATGAATCCCCGGGCATCGTAAATATAACCGAAGTGGTCGCGGTCAATCTTGTGTGTGATGTCATTGATGGCAGTTACAGCACGGACACGACATTATCAAATCAAGCCCATCAAGGATTTATTCTTTATTCATTTACTCCGAAAGATGTACCAACTGGATTTCTGATTGTGCAAGAGCCGATCAATTCGGTCTATCTACGATGTCATAATCCGTGTCTGACCAGATTAATTTTCGCGCTGACAGACCAGCGTGACCATGTTCTTGATTTTCGAGGTGAAACACTACATATTAGTCTGCTAGTGAAATCGTAAACAATTTTCAGTCTTAGGACTTTCAATCGTAAAACGATTTTCAGTGAAAAAATATATTTCATATATATTTTGTGCACACTGTCCGATTTGCTAGGTGTTTACTAGTAAAAGGCAAAAAATTATACTTTTTTACTGAAAAATCGTTTACGATTTCACAATTAATCAAGCAAGTATTATATAATGTATCACCGCGTGAAATGTTTCATACATAACAAAGAACTTCTTGATGAAGCTGTCAAAACCGGAAAAGTTACCCCGGAAAAAATAATTGTTGATGAATACGGCAACGACGATTTTATACTGACTGATACGCAACTACAGCAACTAGCAAAAGATCATATTGTGATCGCGCATTCTGTATACATCAAATCCTCGAATATATACACGTATTTAGATCTTAGATTAGATTTATATGTACCACCACACAGACGTTTTCGTGTATGACAAACAAGCGCGCGAGCAAGCCGTTAGGGCTGCATTTGCACAAGAAGAAATTAACGTTAAATTCATTATTGACGAATACGGAGACGAAGATTTCTTACTAACACAGCAACAGCTAGATAGTCTCACACGCGAGCATATTATTTCAATTATATGCGACATAGATCAAATTCTCAATTATGCACACTCCTGCATTAAACCCCACCGACTCAGGAAAATACTATCTCCTTGATGAAATCAAGGCTGATGCAAGTAAAAAATATATGTCACGTTTTTTTACTTTCAATTTCATTTCCAAGTCCTTGATTTAATCAAGGTGACTTAACCAAAGTGAGATATTTACTTCCTTGATGCTTGGCTTTGTCAAGGTGAGGTATTTACTTCCTTGATTTCGTCAGCCTTGATTTCGTCGGCCTTGATTTCGTCTGCGGACATACAATCCTTTAATCTTCTCGCACGAGTATTTATTATCTTTTTTATTTCATACTCTTGAGCTAATTTCAACCTAATCTTTTCAATAGCACGAGACAATGAAACAAATTCATTTATTTGTGCTTCTTCTACTGTAGCCAGCGAACAAAATTTTCTGAATTCTTTTTATAAATCGATACTGAGCAGGAAGAATATAATGCCCTGCGCATTTAGCTTCATGTAGTGATTCAAAATCAGACATAACTGTTTCAGGATTTAGTGATATATTAAATCCGCGCTCTTCTAATTTTTTTAATGGCAACAATCACATCATTGATATTTTCGTAATTCATATATATAATATTATATATTTAAAAGAAAACAAAAATGGACACCACATCTCCTTGAGTCTTTAGCTTATCAAATGATAAGCTACCAAACTCAGGATCGGAAACACGACCCCCATGTGAGCCCCTAACCTGTCAAATAACAGTCTAGAGAGCCCAGAGGGTGTGTTTTCGAAAGACAAGACATTCCCCGTGTTCAGCCCCTAGCTTACCTAAATGATATGCTAGCAGGTTCATATAGGGACAGTACAACATATAGTATTTACACGTATTTACACTATTATACATAATATTTACATGTATTTACATTTGTAAAGCTTCTAAAGTGCCACCGCATTTTAGCAAGCTTACAGTAGGACAGCACAACATATAATATTAACACTATTTACAGTAGGATATAGTATAGTAACTAAGGACAGCACAACATATAGTATTGACACTATTTACAGTAGGATATAGTAGAGTAACTAAGGACGGCACAGACAGATACGGTGTTATATTCTATGCCCAACAAAGTTGCACACCCTCCCCCAAAATCAATCCCGCGGAGTGGCAAAATGTCACCCTGTCAGGGTGATAACGCGGAAAGTTGTGCAACTTTGTTGGGTTTCGAAACCCCGTGCATAATTCGGACGCTATAGTATATAAACCGACTGATACTTGGAAGTTCAAAAATAGCTCACTTTGTTTTTTGTATTTGTTTTCTTAAATCTAATCGCAGAAAAAATACAGATGAACCAGAAAACAGAACAAATGTAATAAAATAAGGATTTTTTCTCTGAAAAAGAATATTATTTATTGTAGACCCGCCCGTGCCGACAGTTTTTGACGAAGTCACCTTGACGAAGTCAAAGGGGAAGTAATTGGAGACCGTGTTGTGATTGTATAGGTAACACGGAGAACTGTTTACCTGTTTGTAGTATATATCGTTAACAAGTTCTGAACTAAATTTAAGTTCTGAACTGGATTTTAACACAGAATTTGAAAAATACCTATACTTGTAAACGCGGAAGTGTTATAGACTGTGACGCAATTGTTATACCGCTCTGGGTATTACACAATCTCAAGGAGTGTTGCACAATCACCTTGACAAAGGGAGGGAACTAATTCCATGAGATATGCTTAACGGAGTTATCTCCCATTTACATTAAAAATGTTCGGATTTTAGGAAAGTAAATAATGAAAAATAATTTTCTGCTTATATGTTTTTCAGATGGCAGACTTGTATATTTTATCTGCGACTTTTCGTAATGAGGGTTCACAAATATCAAAATATTTGCAAGCTGAGTTCATCGATTGAAATATTATTTCTTCATTCGTATCTAAGTTTATGGATACAACTCTCTTGGCGCCCTTATTACTACAGCCATTATTACCAGACCTACAATTCTGGCTTTGTGTGACAACCCTCAGATTGGATAAACTATTGTCGGTTGTCACACCATTCATGTGATGTATCACAAGATCGTCTTGGATCTTTCCAAAGGAACACTCGAACACAAACTTGTGATTATGATACTTCTTTTTTCCAGCAGTAAATCTAAGATAACCAGTATTACTAACAACACCAACTGGTTCTTTCAATCTACAGTGTCTGACTATTCCAGTACGATTCGCTTCGTAATTCTTAATGATAGGATGTGGGACAAATTCTAGGTTCATTTATATAATAATGTATTTGCCTAATTTATAATTTGTCTGAAAACTTTGTTAAATAATCACGCTCACATTTCAGCGCAACGTCGTTATTTTTTTTTTTTTGTTATAATATCGCTTGAGTTCACGGTATCTCTTTCCTTCGCAACTTGCACATTATTGTGTTTTACCCCTGACCCCAACACCACATCGCAGGCAGGATATTGATCCTAAACTCCCCCTTCGGACGCTTTGGGAATGGTTCCCGCAGAATTCTTTTCTGCAGGATTTATTACAAGGAATTACGGATCCAACTTGAAGCCACTTCAATTATTCATTATATATAATATTTTCTTGTTTAAATGTTTGTCTTAAATATAATATGGAGGAGTTTGAAATATTATCTGCCATTGGCACCGGGAAAGCTTCCAGATTCGATCTTGACAGACTAACCCCTGACTCGCGGAGACGGGCCCTGACAGATCTGTTTGATATTATCAGGAATGCCAAAAAAGAATTTCGCGACGACGGTGCATCTCACGTGTGTTCGTCATTTAAAATTATACCCAACATTGACGAAGTCAATGTCGCTGAGTCTATCAAGGACGCTACAATGAATGACGCACTAGCGAAAACAATTATCGATTATCTCTTTTATAATCCGAAATAATTTTTCAGAATAAAATTTATTGTGCAAGCAGATTCCGATATGCGGATTATCCGTGATAAACGTGATCCTGTTCTTGCTAGCGGAAAAACCATTCTGTTAAGTAAAGATTCCAAACCAGGAATGCTGACTGGGATTGATAAACCATATTACGCTCGAGCGTATCCTGTGACCGCAGTCATTTATGGAATCTATCCGATAAAAAAAAACAAAAATCAATAAACTCACCTTGATGAGATTGTCAAGGCTGAATTGTGTAGCCAAGCGAGTAATGTGACATTCTAAAAATGCGATGCGCGGAAACGGTCTAACTGCGTTAAGACAGGTCAAGATAGCAGCGTGGGCTGAGCAAGTCAAACACACAGGAGCATCAATAAACGATGTCGCCGAGCTAGAAAAAACATTAAGATTTCCCATAACCGTAACAACGATAACAGAGGAAGTATTATACAAATCGAAATGTAATCGATACGGAGCTCCAGTAAATATCATTGATCATAACGCTCACGCTTGGACTAGCGCAGTTACGATATTTGCGCGGGATCGTGTTGTGAAATATTTTCAGGGGAATATATTTGATTTTATTTATCAAATAAGTTAAAATGATCCCGTGTCTATGTTACTGTTTACAAGTTCCGAAGATGGCCAGTATGATCAATTTGTAAGATCTAACGGTGAATTATACCGGACGGAGTCCCTGCAACAACAAATGAAAAAACTCGGAGAGAAATATGTGAAAATCGAAGATTTTAAAAACACTGAGCAGTTATTAACTAATTGTTTTACAGTTCCGAGTGTTGCCGCTCATACCGCCGGAGAAAGAAATTTGTGGAGGCCAACCCGAAGTGAGTTTCTCGAGGATATACAACTGAGTTGTGTCGAGTATGGACACGGCAGTTTGTGGAATACAAGTATGATTACAGCGAGATGATTTCCGTGGACATGATTGCGTGTTATCCGGGAAGCTTTCTCGGGATGGGCGAGTGTAACGAATACTTTAAAAGATTTGGACATCCCACGAACTCGATGACATAGTTGCTATAAACGATCCTTTACCCGATTTTTCCCTGACAGGATTTGCTCGTGTAACATCGTTAGAATTTGCTGAAAAACTTCATTCGTGCTGTTATGTTTGGTTTGGCAGACATTTTAGTGAAAAGCGTTGGGGACCAATAGTGTTATTGCGATATATGCTTGACAGCCGAATACTGGTATCGTTGACGGTCAGTGAAGCAATCATATCATATCGACCGCAGACTTCAGTTTGGTTGCCAACACCGGAGCGTATCAGTCTCGATGAAGTCATTGAAGAATATGCACGAGAGAATCCAAATACTCCCATGGATGTCATTATTAAAGAAGCTCCTAAAGTTCTTAAGATTAAACACAGCAATAGTGAAAAAACAGCAAAAGATCTTGGAAGAAGAATAATCAGTAAATTTCCTCAAGGTGGTGCATATAATTATAAACTACATCACTCACGATTGATTATCGATGACGCTGAATTGACTTTTATAACTACTAATGCCACTGCGAGAAATATATTTTGTAATCGGGAGGACGCGCTCTTGTCCGACGGGAAAACGTTAGGCACAATTGCAAGTTATATTAGCGGAGAGTCACATCAATACACACATTTAAGATCTTCGATGCTGGCTTATGTTTCTATAAACTTGCTTTCAATGATAAATCGATTTCCTGACACTGCAGTTAGAGTTGCAACGGATTCATTTTATATCAGTAAAATATATTCAGAATCATTGGCTCGTTTTACAAGCAACGCTGAATCTTGGAGTTCGTGGAGAACAAAAAAGGAAATGTTACATGGATATTGTGAATCCGCTGATGTTGAAATTAAGGATGATTATTGTAAATCAGAATTATCAGAAATGTCGAACGTACCATCTGTGTATGATCCAATCACTACATACAAAACCGTTTATTTGAGCGGACCGGGTGGGTCTGGTAAGACAACTCGAGTGATTGAATTATTTCGAAATTCAGATATGATTGTGCTAACACCTACTCACAGACCAGCTAGGGAAATGAAACAACGAGGAGTCAATTCTTGTACTTATCACAGCTTTTTCAAATGCAGCGGCGGTGTATGGACTCCAGATCGAATGGGAACAAAATATATTCCTGGGAAAATAATTTGGGATGAGATAAGTACGGTACCTTTAGATATATTAAAATTGTTCCCGGATTGGCTGCTAACAAAAAATACTGCAGTGATAATGTGCGGCGATCACGGTCAGCCACCACCCTTTGTTGGTTCATCTCCGCATTTATTGTTAAAAGATTTTGTTGATTATTATGAAGAAGTGTCTGATGATCATAGAGCACTTGATGCAATGTTGAAGGAATTTAAAACATTAATCAGATTACAACCGAATAAAATTCAATGCAAAATTATGCGCGAAATGATTCCTGAAACTTCAATGAGCGACTTTTGGAAAACATGGAAACCAGACGATTTGATAGTGGCAAGTAGAAAGATAGTCAGAGACACTTCAACAGCAGTTATTTCAATTACAGCGGGAGAAATTTCCAATGTTGGAAACGCCGCTGTGTTATAGACCAGCTGATACGCGGTTACAGAATATAGATGTTGATATTCCTGGGACAGAGTCAAGGAAACAGAATTTAGTATTGAATGATATTGTGCTAGTTGACATTGATGCTGTCAAAGACGCACTAAAAATGAACAAATCCCCGTGGACGCTAGGATACGGAATGACGATACATTCATCTCAAGGACTGACTATCAGTGATACAACTGTCTGGATCGTTGATGATCGAATCGAGTGGTCAAACTTGGTTTACTTGGATGTGTCCAGAGTCAGAAGAATATCTCAACTGCGAAGAATTGTCTTGGAAGAGTCAATAGCTGATAGCGACGAGAACAACAGTGACATAATAAGAAAAAAATTAGCCGGTTACAAACAGATAAATAAATGCGATTTCGACCTTGATGTTGAATTTATTAACGCGTTAAAACAAGAGCAGAATAATCACTGCGCGAGCTGTAATTGTATAATGTTATGGCAGTATTCGAGTAAACACCCAAAACAATTTACCGTAGATAGAAAAGATAACAATCTTGGTCATACACGACAAAATGTGATTCTGACCTGTCTTGAATCTAATCGATGTAGAGGTGCCGGTGCTAGTTAAGTGATCGGGGTGGTAATTGTGTGTCCTCGGGAATTACTTGTAATTGCTCACGTGTGAATCCACGTTGAGGAGCAGTCGAATCCAGCCTGTAGATTGCTGGTCTACCGGTGGATCTAGTTATGTTAGATATCTTGTGTGCGGTAATACTCCAGATAGGATCAGTCGCTCTTTTTTTGCCACCTTCAAGTTCACCTGGTTCATATAAATATCTCACAGTGACATCACCCAGCGCTGGCTGCGCTGAAATACCACGTCGTTGCACAGGTATATGTTTTTTAGTGACCGCGATGGCAGGTTTCATGTTGGTTGTTCGAGTAATTTCATTATTTAGCGCAGCTATCACGCTTGGTAATCTTGCGTGATCTTTTATCTTGAATAAATTCCTTCGCGTACTGATATCCAAATAACCACTCAGCAAGTGTTCGATTAAATCGCTCAACAATTGCCTGATCACGGTGAATTGCAGTATGTCCCCGCCTGATGGCGACATTATGTTGCTTCATCAACGACGATACTGCGCCTTGTAATTCTTTACCAGGATCAACTTGTAGCAGCTGTGGCCATGGCAGACCACCTTGTGGTCCAGGTCCTCGTTGATAAATTCGTTGAAACGCAGAAGCAACCTCAGATGCTGTTTTGGTCGTTAACGGCTCCGCATCTTTGTATCTACTTGCAATATCAAATACAATTAACGCGTACTTGTATGTTCGACGTCGAATGGTATCATGTGGCAGAAATAATATATCAGCCTGGTGAACTTCATTTGGCACACTAACATCAAAATGTGCAAAGTTAATTTGTTTAGGCGGTGGTTGGTAAATGTGCCATATTGCCTGCTTGGATAACCAATTTTTAGCAGTATCACGTGTAACCGCTGCTGCACTGGCAAGTTTACTAATTGCTGCGCTACCTCTCCAGTATCCTCTTGGGGAATAATAAATTGACTCCATTATAATTAATTGCCAGTGCCTAATACAAGCTTAGATTTCATCGCAGATTTTATTAACCAGCTAGCTAACTTTTCTTTGAAAGATTTATCAGTGATGCCATTTAACGCGTGAATTAATTTCACATCCGTGAGATGGCGCTGTTGCAAATCCTTACTTCGGTAAGCTACATCATGAACATGGCATGTTTTATCGATAGCATTTATCGGATACTAACCTGGATTGGGTTGATCTAAGGCATCAAGTCTGATATCAAGTCGGGTTCCAGGACCACAATAATTATATCCTGGAAGATGTTTTTCTCCTGGGTATTTCGCCCACGGAGCTCCTGGTAATTTTCCTAACTTGGCTGTGATATCACCCCCTTTTTTATAGCTGACTTTGATTTTAGCACTGACTTTGGTTTCGACACTCCACCTGACGAAATAAATTTAAACTTTTTTGTGCCGCATCGTTCACATTTGCCTGTAAGCGCTTGTCGATTATTTTTTGTTGTAGTGGTTGTTATGTCTGCAGTTGGGGTACTTGTTCTACATTTCACACAATATAAATCCATGTTATTTTATAATATATCTAATGGAGATCACTGACTTTTCTGCTACAAAACGACGAGTGCCAATCAAACATAACTTAGTGTTACCAAATTCAATTCGAATGATAATGATAGGCCCATCTGGGAGCGGTAAGACACTGTTGTTACTTAATTTAATAATGAAGTGGATGAAGTGGGATAAGTTGTATTTGGTGGCTCCATCTGTGGACGATCAGCGATGCTGCAGCTTTTTAAAGATTTTAACGAGAATGCAAAATCGATACGTGGCGGCGATGATGTTGTTGAATTTTTCACTGACATCGATGAAGCACCAAGTATTGATGATATTGACGGGAGCATCAAGAATTTAGTCGTGTACGATGATGTGATGTTGGATAAACAATCAAACCCTGCCAGGATATTTTCACGCGGGAGACATAAAAACGCTGATGTGATTTATGTAACCCAGCGATATACAAAAATCTGAAAAGTGATCAGGGACAACTGTAACATTCTTGCGCTGTTCAGCGGCGTTGACACACACACGTTACGAAATATACATCAGACTTGGTGCAGTGGTGATATGGATGTAAATAAGTTTAAACATTTCTTTAGTCGTGCTCAGGCAAAACCACATGGATTTGTAGCGATAAATTTACATGATCCTCGAACACGGTATCGAGTTGGGTTAGATACAGTTTTCAGCTAGAGAGCAGCAGACGGGGCGACGACAACAGCACGCAGCAACAGCGGCGACAATTACGTTTACAACGAAGCATCCTCGCGTTTTTATTTCGGCGTTTGGAAGTTGTAGGCGGCGCCCCTTCTTACGACGACGACAACAAAAACGGCGGACAATTACGTTTACAGCGTCAACGCGTTTTTATAAAGGGTGTCACGGAATGGTGTAAATGTTGTTAATTAAATACATGTACTCGGTTTTCGTTTCTTTTCGCTGTAGAACGATACCAGAGGGTGATTATTTATATATGGTCTATTGTATTTCGAAATCGTGAGTACGATTTGTCCTATGCCACACGTACAAGGTGCTTTCGATACGGCAAAACGAAAAGTCTAAAGGTATATATAAGTTACTGCATGTAAAGGGTCTTTACAATACTAATGGTTTTGTCATCAAGCGGCCTGATTAAAGGATTCGCACAACTCCAGCTGTAGGGGTAGGTAATTTTTCGCTCTTAAGTGATAACTAGTGTATTACCATATTTACCTTTGCATGTTTGTTATATAGTTTTCTTTATACAGCATAATGCGTGCATTTTTTTTATTCTTGTTGCAACGTAGTACAGGATTTATGTTGGTAATGTAAAGCTACATCTTTTATAAAGAATTGTTTTACTATAGTCTCATCGAGCAGGGTTAGGTTTACTATCGAACTTACCATTTTGTAATTACCATAATAATATAAACTTTATAACTTACCATGTATGACGTCCTTACGTTATTATGTCTGTATCAAGTTTAGTACACTGTATCGGGTATATTTTCAGCTGTTCTGAGGGTAGGAATATCCGGGGATGTCCGGTGTTGTCTGAGGGTAGAAACGTCCGTTTGTCCGCAGCGTTTAAGGTGCAGGAATGTCTAATGTTTAGTGTCCGGAGTGTCTAATGTCAAGAGTGACTAAGGTGACCCAGCTGTAGAGCCATCAAAGGACCAGGGTGTCCGCAGGGTCTAATATTTGGAGTGTCAGGAGGGTCTAATGTTCCGAGTGATAATAGTATTCCGAGGGTCCGGAGTCTGTGGCAGTTGTGAAATTGATTCGTAGGAGCTGTGGAGCGGATATGGTGCACGGGTAACGGAGTGTATCTCCATACATGTATTTTATTAGCTGTATGCTAATTTTGGGTTAGTAAGACCCAGTGTATCATTCAGGACTGGAAAGATAGATGGTATATCCGTTCTTGTGTTTAGCAACATAATTTCGCTACCTGAGCGAATACCATTTTGCTATGAGTAAAAAACTTACATCGTTTACTATTTGAGTGAACTATATTCATCTTTCCATTATTGAATCATTTGTGAATCATTTATCCTGTGCTTTTTTGTGTTACTGAGCTAATTTATTCGTATTTTTATTTCCATCTTTGAATCTGTGCGTTTTATGTTAAATAAATCCAATATTTGGATTATAAATACGCACACATCTTCATAATCTACTGCTCATATAAATCACCACATTAAACCATATATACGTGTCTTCAAAACGTGTTTTGTTGTCAATCCGAAATATCCCACCCGGTTATCTTGTTACAAATGGTGTCAGAAGTGGGATCATTTCATATATAACAGAGCACTGAAATTGTTTTGTTATATTTGTATGCTTTTTCTGTGTTTCAGACGCGCTTGACAAAGCATCGAGGTTAGGTAGATACCTAATATTACTTTAACTTTTTGTATTTATTTAATATTTATGTTGCATTTCGAGAAAGAAAGTACGGTTTGTGGTAATTACGTGTTTTGTTTAAAACTGCATTTTAAGGTTGGTCACCACCAAACTTTTGAAATGTCTTCTATGAAAGAACTAGTAGAACTGGGGAAACAGTTTGGTTATGAGGGGGAGTCCCTTAGAAATTTCGTTCGTGAAGAACAAACCCGGGAGAGGGACCAAAGACTAAAGGAGAGGGAATTAGAAAAGGAAAAATTTGAAAGGGAACAAAAAATAGAAAGGGAAAAAAGGGAAACCAAGAAGGAAATGATAGAATTAGAGAAACAGGCTTAGAGGGAAAGGATAGAATTAGAGAAGGGTAAGATTGAACTAGAGAAACAGGCTGAGAGGGAAAGGATAGGATGGGAAAGGGAAGCAGGGAGAAGTTAGAAGGGGAAAAACAGGTAAGGTTAGAAACTTTGGAGATGTAAGATAGAAATCGGCAGAGGGAATATCTAAGAAATTCTGAGCTATTGCAAGCTAAAAGAGGGGGAACACGATGTTAAACTGAGAGGTCCAAAATTGCCCCCATTTGAAGACGATAAAGATAATATGGATAGTTATCTAAATAGGTTTGAGAGGTATGCTACGGTACAAAAATGGAAGAAAGACGATTGGCCGTTCCATCTTAGCGCGTTATTGAAAGGTAAAGCGTTAGACGTGTATTCGCGTTTATCCACAGCCGATTCGCTCAGTTACCTCTTGTTGAAAGAGGCACTTCTCAAGAAATATGAACTAACCGAGCAAGGGTTTCGCAAGAAGTTTAAGTATAGCAAACCCGAGAGAGACGAAACTATCACCCAGTTCGTCAATAGGACTTGCAATTATTTGCAGCGATGGGTGGAATGTGGTAAAGTCGTCAAGACATGTGAGGGTCTTATCGATTTTTTACTTCGTGACTAATTGTTAACAACTTGTGGCAAGGAGTTATATTTATTCTTGAAGGAGAGGTCCTTCACAAATATACATGAAATGGCCACACAGGCGGATTTGTTCGCTGAAGCTCGGGGAGGTTCACAGAATGTCATCACGCGAGATGTCAAAGGTGGGAATCGGGTCAAAGACAGAAAACCCAGGGAACCTGATAAATCTGGTAGAAGTAACCATTGGAAGCGGAGTGACACGCAATGTTTCATTTGCAAGGAAGTGGGTCATATCTCCCACTATTGTCCTAAGCGGAAGGGACCAGTCCAGAAAGTCGCGGTAGCCATTAGAGGCAGAAGATCGGTAAATGGAAAACTCAGTGTTTCCAGCAAGTTAAGCGGGAAGAGGTGCGTGAACCGGTGGTCCGTTCAGAGACCAGGCGCGATGTGATCCAATCAATCGGCACGTGTATTTTTCCAGAGGCACGGGTGCCGACCGCAAACGGCACTGTAAACGGACAAGAAGTCACCGTTCTACGAGACACGAGATGCACTACTGTAGTCGTGAAACGGAGCCTAGTCCGCGATGATCAATTGCTTGGGTTTAAATCACCTTGCATGTTGCTTGACCAGAAAATCGATCACGTTCCAGTTGCAAGGATAATGATAGATACACCTTTTTTGACTGGGACTGTGGAAGCTTTATGCATAGACAATCCGATCTATGAACTTACGATTGGAAATGTACCGGGTTATAGACTCCCAACCATAGCAGATTTCCGATTCCCTATCATCCAAGCAGTGCAAACTAGGGCTCAGGTAAAAGAGGAAAATAAACCTTTGCGTAAGTTAAAAGTAACGGAAGCCATTACTGATATACCCCGCGAAGAATTTTAAAATGAGCAAAAACCTGACACGACTTTACGTGCAACCTCTGAGAAAGCATTAACCGGTACCGTGAGAAAATGTAAGAACGGGGGTTCCTCTAAATTCCTTACTCGAAAGGGTTTAATGTACAGGGAATACTCTACATCGGATAGGAAGTTCTTGCAGCAAGTGGTTCCCCAGAAATTCAGATCACATGTACTAAAGGTCGCGCACGAATCGAGTATGGCAGGTCATTTAGGCGTAAAGAAAACAACGGATAGGGTATTAAGAAAATTCTATTGGCCTGGCGTCAATAGCGCCGTGGCGCGGTTCTGTCGCTCGTGCGACGTTTGCCAGAAGATGATCTCTAAGGGTAGGGTAACTAGCGTACCGTTAGGTCAGATGCCCTTGATAGATACTCCATTCAAAAGAGTAGCCATCGACATTGTAGGACTAATATTTCCACATACAGATCGGAAAAACCGATACATCTTGACACTGGTAGATTACGCTACCAGATATCCTGAAGCCATAGCTTTGCCATCAATTGAAACCGAACGTGCAGCCGAAGCGCTCGTAGACATGTTCAGCAGGGTCGGTGTGCACGATGAGGTTCTTACGGATTGTGGAGCGCAATTCACCTCAGATCTCATGGCAGAAATTAGTAGGTTGTTGTCCCTTAAACAGTTACGCACAACACCTTACCATCCTATGTGCAATGGATTGGTCGAGAAATTCAATGGGACATTGAAGCAAATGTTGCGGAGGATGTGTGCGGAAAGACCGAAGGATTGGGATAGATATCTAAACGCCCTTCTGTTCGCATATCGTGAGGTTCCTCAGGAAAGCTTGGGTTTCTCCCCGTTTGAACTATTGTACGGTAGGACAGTTCGTGGTCCTATGCGCATTCTTCGCGAACTGTGTGTGGTTAGACGAGGTCGCGGACGAAGAAGTTAAGGCCACATACCATTACGTAGTTGATTTGCGCGAAAGATTAGAAAGTACTTGTCGAATGGCGCAAGACGAACTCTCGAAATCTAGTCGTAGGTACGCCAAGTACTACAACCAAGGAACTCGGAGTAAAAAGTTTGATGCAGGCGATCAAGTGTTGGTGCTTCTCCCAACGAATAACAACAAGCTGCTAGTCCAATGGAAAGGGCCATATGAAGTCAGACAGGTGATAGGCGAAATGGATTATATCACTGATGTGGAGGGGAAGTCCAAGACATTTCATGCCAATATGCTTAAACTCTACGTAGCGAGACCTGGACAAACGATTGATAAAGGGATTTTGAATGTAGTATGCGTAGCGGTGATAGAGGATAGGTCTGGTGACGAAGCGGAATTCGTCTCCAGCACAGAAATGCCCCTTGAATACCCCATGGACGTTGGTAAAGAAAGTATTGACCAGATAAATGTATGCCCTGATTTATCGGAGGATCAACGTACACAGATTATGGAAGTTTTGTCCAAATATCCAGATGTGTTCACGGACAGACCAGGCCGTACGGGTCTAATTCGACACGAGATCAAATTGAATACCACTGAGCCTATCAGGATTAAAGGATATCCGACACCCTTTAATGCACGGGAGACAATCAGCGAAGAAGTGATGAAAATGTTAGACCAGGGAGTGATCGAACCTTCAAATTCCCATACTCGTCCCCCGTGGTGTTAGTCAGAAAGAAAGACGGGACCAGCCGGTTTTGCATCGACTTTCGGCAATTAAACAAGATCACCGTACTTGACGCAGAACCAATGCCAGATATGGAAAGTGTATTTTCAAAATTGGCAGGTCATAAATACATTTCCAAATTAGATCTAAGCAAGGGATATTGGCAGATACCCATCGCCGATAATGTCCGCGAGTTAACGGCATTCTCGACTCCCAAAGGACTTTTTCAATGTAAAGTTATGCCTTTCGGTTTAGTCAAAGCCGGTGCGTCGTGCGTTCGTCTCATGCGCAAACTGTTAAATGGAACGGAAAACGTCGACAGCTTTGTAGATGACATCTTTGTTTACACGCATACATGGGATGAACATGTTAAGGTATTACGGGATCTGTTCGATAGACTTCACACTGCAAATCTTTCAGTTAGGCCTACTAAGTGTAGCATAGGGTATTCCAGTCTGGAATGTTTGGGACATCTGGGTAAGTGGACTAGGCCGGTTGCAACCTGATCCAGATAAAATAGGAGCAATCAGGGATGCCCCTAGACCAGAGACAAAAATCAAGTAAGATCTTTCCTAGGTCTAATCGGGTTTTACAGGAAATTCGTGCCCAACTTTTTTGCTATTGCTAGCCCATTAACAGATTTGACTAGGAAGGGGCAACCGAATAAAGTTTCATGGGGTGTATGCCAGGAAAAAGCGTTTAACGCTCTAAAACGCAAACTGGTAAGTGCACCAATTTTAAAGTTGCCGGAAATAGATAAACCTTTTGTACTGAGGACTGATGCATCCGATACGGGTCTTGGGGCTGTTTTGCTACAGGAGCAAGGGGGGATGAAATTGCCCATTGCTTATGCAGGTAGGAAATTGCTCCCTAGAGAGAAAAAGTACTCCGTGATTGAAAAGGAGTGCCGAGGTTTAGTATGCGGAATATGAAAATTCCATACGTATCTTTTTGGGAGGGAGTTTACCTTGCAAACGGACCATCAACCGCTTTTATACTGAATAAAGCAAAGGTCACCAATGCAAGATTGATGCGTTGGGCGTTGTCTTTGCAACCATACAGTTTCCGAATCGAGGCAATTCGAGGGTCAGAAAATGTGGGAGCTGATTTTTTAAGTAGGGTGTAATTATCAGATCATTTCGTTCGGTCTGAAAATTTGGATTTTTAATAATGATTCATTGTTCACCTTCCATGATTGTTCTAAAAGTGATACCACTTTTTTTGGGGGGGGGGGTGGGGGGTGGAGGAATTGTCACGGAATGGTGTAAATGTTGTTCATTAAATACATGTACTCGGGTTTCGTTTCTTTTCGCTGTAGAACGATAACCGAGGGTGATTATAAATATGGTCTATTGTATTTCGAAATCGTGAGTACGATTTGTCCTATGCCACACGTGCAAGGTGCTTTCGATACGGCAAAACGAAAAGTCTAAAGGTATATATAAGTTACTGCATGTAAAGGGTCTTTACAATACTAATGGTTTTGTCATCAAGCGGCCTGCTTAAAGGATTCGCATAACTGCAGCTGTAGGGGTAGGTAATTTTTCGCTCTTAAGTGATAACTAGTGTATTACCATATTTACCTTTGCATGTTTGTTATATAGTTTTCTTTATACAGCATAATGCGTGCATTTTTTTTTATTCTTGTTGCAACGTAGTACAGAATTTATGTTGGCAATGTAAAGCTACATTTTTTATAAAGAATTGTTTACTATAGTCTTATCGAGCAGGGTTAGGTTTACTATTGAACTTACCATTTTGTAATTGCCATAATAATATAATCTTTATAACTTACCATGTATGACGCCCTTACGTTATTATGTCTGTATCAAAGTTTAGTACACTGTATCGGGTATATTTTCAGCTGTTCTGAGGGTAGGAATATCAGGGGGTGTCCGGTGTTGTCTGAGGGTAGAAACATCCGGGATGTCCGGTGTTGTCTGAGTGTAGAAACGTCCGTTTGTCCGGAGCGTTTAAGGTGCCGGAATGTCTAATATTTAGTGTCCGGAGTGTCTAATGTCAAGAGTGACTGAGGTGACCCAGCTGTAGGGCCGTGAAAGGACCAGGGTGTCCGGAGGGTCTAATATTTGGAGTGTCAAGAGGGTCTAATGTTCCGAGTGATCATAGTATTCCTAGGGTCCGGAGTCTGTGGCAGTTGTGAAATTGATTCGTAGGAGCTGTGGAGCGGATATGATGCACGGGTAACGGAGTGTATCTCCATACATGTATTTTATTAGCTGTATGCTAATTTTGGGTTAGTAAGACCCAGTGTATCATTCAGGACTGGAAAGATAGATGGTATATCCGTTCTTGTGTTTAGCAACATAATTTCGCTACCTGAGCGAATACCTTTTTGCTATGAGTAAAAAACTTACATCGTTTACTATTTGAGTGAACTATATTCATCTTTCCATTATTGAATCATTTGTGAATCATTTATCCTGTGTTTTGTGTTACTGAACTAATTTATTCGTATTTTTATTTCCATCTTTTAATCTGTGAGTTTTTGGTTAAATAAATCCAATATTTGGATTATAAATACGCACACATCTTCATAATCTACTGCTCATATAAATCACCACATTAAACCATATATGTGTCTTCAAAACGTGTTCTGTTGTCAATCCGAAATATCCCACCCGGTTATCTTGTTACAAAGGGTTTATTTCGGCGTTTGGAGGCTTCTAAAAGTTGTGGGATTCGCCCCCCCCCCCCCCCGCTGCTTATATGTATATGTATATGTATATGTATATATATATATATATATATATATATATATATATATATATCGGATAAATCTTGGAGCATGAACCGTGCATACATCAATCAAACGATAACAACATGCACTGAGGTGTGTCGACATCGAAACATTTTAATAAATTGCAAACATTACAATATTAATACATATGATTGGAAAGAATGAAAAAAAATGGTTATACATAGGGAATTCACGGTCTTTGTTCAACGATGTGTTAATGAATATTCTTGGATAAATGCCGAGAATGTATGATGGTGTTTATGTCCTCTTCCACGTAATAAATGTGGGGTTGTGCGCAATACAAAGCGGATGTGGTGGGTGAGGTACGATGGAAATTACGGTAGGAAACCTCTCAACTGCATCGTGGCGATTCATAGCTCGGTAGAAGTCCTGTTATAGATATCAATTCATATGGTCGCCGTTATCTCGTCGGATATATTTTAAAGAGGCGAACCCGGTTTTGCCCGGCGTTGACATTGTCATGGTAACAAACACCATTATTGCTGCTTGTGCATGGTAAAACTTTTTTAAATCTATTCCTAAAATCCGTGTCGCCGGAACTTTTTGTCCTATGAATATGTCTGAGCGTGTTGAGCCTACCACTTGAGGACAAATAACCTTGGCGTTGACCCTGATCACTTTGAGAGTAGACGTGTAGCATTGTATCATCTAGATATCATTGATGGTTTTATGTATGCCGCAATAATAAAAAATAGGATATAGTCTTAAATCACCAGTTTATTACTTCCTAATATAATCCTGCTAAAGTTCTATGAAAGTCCAAAGAAAAGAAAATGTCAGAATAAATTTCAAAACCGGAAATGTACTGGTTCGCCAAGAATCGTGACTTTTTCAATATGGTGTTGTCTATACCTCCTTTGTATAATACATAACAGTTTCAGCATACTATTATTGTTCAAATAATGTGCATTTTCTACTTCCACTGAGCAGTCAAAACACACGTCTTTCTTCTCGATTACAAAAATTAAATACAATCATGTACCAGGGATTACAAAATTACATATATACATATCACCATTAAAGTATTCAGTGTTTGCAGTTCCTGAATAAATAAACTCATGTAATGTGATCTTCTGTAATGTATCCTATATATATATATATATATATATATATATATATATATATATATATATATATATATATATATATATATTCCGGATACAGATAATGCAATTGTTGCTTTAGATGTTGTATGCGTCCGCATAGTCTTTGCTGGCACTAATGAAGTTATTTCAGGTGACGTACCCTTCTTCTCTGATACCGAGTTCTACATTTTCTTTCCTGCCTGAGAACAAAAGCAAATCGAAATAATTTATGTGCATGTACTGCAGTTGAGTTATATGAATAAGCTGAATACATTCCATGAGAAATCTACATTATGGGGATTTGGTCTCGTCTGTTGTATCTGCTACAATTCAGGATACATTTCAGAACACATTACATGAGTTTATTTATTCAGGAACTATCTCGTTTTGGTGTAGAAGAGATAAAGGTAGACAATTGCTTTTATGGAGATTGTGAATCTTAAAGAACTGTGAGTTATGTAACTTTTACAAGTTTGAATAAGTTCTAATTTTTATTTTGCCTTGCTTGAAGTGATCTTATGTGAGGATTGAAATTCTAAAATATATCGATAACATATCTACATACCCGGTAATCAATATAATATTGCGTTTAATACATGTTTGCTACACGGGTTAGTTTTTAGTTCATGCAATGTCTCTAGATGGAGTACGTTACCACAAACTTGCATTGCTCTCTGTTGTGGGACAATCATTATTGCACGTTTAGTAAGGGTCTATATAAGCTAGTATTACGCCGTATATCAGGTACAATACCTAACTGGTTATCATGTCTTCTATTAAAATACGTATTATTCAGTGCAGAGAACGTTATAATGTTGTGCACGTTTCGCGCATGAGTTATATATGCAAGATAGCTTGTAAACTATAAGCACTTCTCCAATATAAGGACAATCTTATAGTTTGTGTTAATTTTGAAATATATGAGGAACAACATAATTTAGAAAATATGTACAATACAGAACTTATCTTGCACATTTAGCAAATACATATTATGGCTGCGTAATTCGTTGCGGACCACACTTACAAAGAAACACGCTGCAAGCGTGTGGACTACATATGAAGTTTCCTATCATTTGTACTACATTGTCACCCAGCGAGTCTGGCGCACGAATGACAATAGCTCACTTTCATGTACACTGGGCCACGTCCACTTTTGACTCAATAGATATTAGACTAGGTCTCTCTACCTGAGTATAAATATGAATAATTCACTTAGTTTTATATTTTGGTCTCAGTAAAAAGAAACTGTAAAGATAACACCAATTCTGGTAATGAAGAAGAAGAAGAGGAAGAAGAATATCTACCAAAACACAAAACGCAAAAGCAAACGATTACAAATAAAGTTGACAAGACTTGATAAATGAGCACCATTAATGGAATAATTTAGCCTTTTTCGTTTATTGTCGTCTGGGAAAAACTTCATGAGGTAATGTGTTTGATGGAATATAATGTGTTCGAAATACTTCGTAACATTTGATAGCCACTACTGGAGCAAATATGAATACATTGAATTAAGTCTATGGTACAAAGATAAGTATCAAATTAATATAATGAATATATAATTTGCTGACGGCACACAAATATGTTGCATCTGGAAATTGGGAGAAATGCATATCTGTCATCATTTATCTATATCTACATTATTTAACAGAGACATGACTGTTAAGTGCTATCATGTATTTAGTCAAAGAATATATATATATATATATATATATATATATATATATATATATATATATATATATATATATATATATATCGAGACAGAGAGAAAAAAAATGAGCAATGAGATTCATTTCTGATTTAGATTCCCTGTTTTTTTTATAATTGTATTATCATTCTGAAGATTTATTTCATGTTGTCTTTGAATTTTGTTTCCGAGATGTTATTTTTTGACCTATTGGAATTACGAAGTGCTCATACGACTAAGAAAACATTTTGAGACTATTGCGAATTGATTCAAAGAGTTTCTTGACAATGCCATTGTGAGATATCAAGACTCTTTGCACTTCGGTACGATGAAGGCCTTTTGCACTTCTTTTAAACTTGTGACATAACTTCACCATTTTCAAATATATTGATATAGCAGCACATTCAATACTTTAGATTGATTGGGAGCACTCTACTGTTTTGGACTTGTGATAGAAATTTTGTGATTATTTGCCTTAGTTCATAGTATCGTAATTTTTAAAATTTAGATGATTACATTTTTGTTAAGTGTTACAAAGCGTGTCAAGTTTGCTTTTTTCTGTTAATTAGTTTCAGACCATATGGTTGTAACATGCATACATACATACATACATACATATGGTGACAGACGGACTGTTAATATCCCCTTTTGGTCAGTCAATAATGCAACTATACTATTTTTCGACCTAAAACATAATCTGTCGGAGATTTTTACAATAATATTATTTTACATACAAATGCATTCCTAATAGTTTTACTAGCAATGTCATTCACATCAATATTAGCTAAACTTACACGAAACCAAATTAGTCAAAATGTATCATAATTTTGAAGGGGTCGCATAATATATTTCAACGGTGTAGGATATATATATATATATATATATATATATATATATATATATATATATATATATATATATATCAGCGGATCGACCCTCACGCAACCAAATTCACTGGAATCATTTATATGATCTGAACCCATTGTTAGATAATGGGACAAAAGCTTCGCTTTTTTATACTGATTTCATTATCAGGGATTCCTACTGCTTAAGCATTTATACTGTATATTTGTCATTATATTTAGAGGCCATCCGAACCTTGATGCGCATATTGCAATAAATCATATGACAGGAATAGTTCACACAAAACCTGTTTACCGATATATCCCTGTAATATACAAATGGAATAGCACAGCTCTGGTCGGTTTTTTTTCTTCCGATGCTGAACTGGGTATATACGGAGGATTCTGATACTTTTAGAAGGACACAAACTGAAAATCAAAATACAAGTTGTATGCATTTTTTATGTTCAGTAAACAATCTCAATCGGGAAAAATGGACAATATCCAACTGGTTATAAAACAACAATGCAAACTATCGAATAAATCTTATACATTCGGAAACTACTACAAAAAGTTACCACTAGATTATTTTACGTTCAGGTGCGTGTGATACAATAGGTGATCCCAACACCTGATAACATAATGACAACATTATCAAGCAACAAGTGTATTTATTTACGGTCATTTCATCAACTAAACCGCGTACTAACACTTTCATGTGCACAAACAACGAAGAAGAGACACGGCAAAAGATGCATATACGACTTGACATGATTTATAATATTTATTATATCGTTCCTTCTCGAAGAGATAGTATCTTACCTATGAAAAGAAAATGTTCATATGACTGGAAGTAACTACCCAAGCATCCCCTTTCAAAGCGATTTCTTCTTTTACTGTCACTGTTGTTAAATGTACAGCTGGGACGGCAAATTTCCAATTGCTTCTGCTACTAGAACACTGTTGTAAGCCTCTATCCCAGGAGAGTGGGTTTATCGACTCCATGACTTTAATACTGAGGGAACTTCATGTATACACATGCATACATACATACATACATACATACATACATACATACATACATACATACACACATACATACATACATACATACATACATACATACATACACAGATAAATGGATGCAGAAATATCCCACTATTATGTATCTTTTCTCGCCTTGAGTTGTGTTCAGTGCCCACCTTCACGGACCACAGCGATCTCAATTCTATCTTTGTCGTTCGATTATCAAGCTAGGCCTATAAGGATGTGTCAGAATGTTTGCCAGCAGCTTCCCGTGGATTAGATTGTTTTCCGGTGATGTTTCCATATTCTTCATCCAACAGTTATATTGGCCGCCATGTGTAGCCAGTCATGTGCTGAGAAATGGTATAAGCCTACAACAGCAAAATCGTGAACATCAACAACATAAAGGCAAACAATTGATTGCCGAGGGTCACAGACACACATCAACATATTACAAACAATTAAAGGCGTGTGCGGCTCTTTTATAAATGAAGATGCCTTGAATTATACGCATACACTCGCTTTTCACTTATTTATCTAAAAAAAAGTTCAGAAAATATCTGGGAACACATGTTTACTTATGTTGTAAAATCCAGATTCAATGTGTATTTGTCAGCTAGTACAGTTGCATATGATTGTATATGGGTAATGCTGTAATTGCAAATTTGTATCTGAGATTTCAGTATCTTGCTCGTAATTTATAAGAAGGCTAAGAGTGAACAACCCCATGCTCTATATAAGATAGTACTTCTTCTTATAGCGAAATAAATTTGACAGCGGGGTATGAGAACATGTTAGAACTTTCAAGGCACAACATGAGTTCATATGGGAGATCTTAGCTAGGATTTACATCTTGTAGAGAGTCGTTCTCTGTGTAATGGCATGGTTCACAATGCACATCACCTAAGGCATGTATTCAGTATTTGCAGCAGGGAGTCTCTAAAGCCTGACATTGTATTGTTTAGCAATGTTCGCCCATTGATAGTGTTGTATTAGTGATGACTCAATACTGACGAATTTTATTTTGGAACAGCTTTTTCTGTTTGTCATTCTATATACTCCATTTCTATATTTTCATTGACCTGGAATATCGTTATATAAATTAATCCTCTCATTCGGTTCTTGATTTTTCTGACAAAATTCAAAATGTCACTACTTCAGTAACAGTCGTGTTGTCTCTGACGGCAGTCCACCGTCACCACCCACGGGTAGAAAACAGGGACTTCACTGAGGGTGGAAAAAATTGTTGTAGCCTAAATAAGAAAATTTACAAGCCCGTTAACATTTGCCCCACCCCCAATCAAGTTTTGCCCCCTCCCATCAGGTTTTGCCCCCCCCGAAAAAAGTTGAAATGACGTCCATGGCTACTTAGAAATATATAAATACTAATTAGGCTTGACATAGTCAAATTTTACATCTGAAATTAATTGATAACCCTGATACAGAAATGTGTGGCCTCATTTGCGTGGTTGAATATTTTTTAAATGTATAACTCTTCCATTTGTAATGTGTGGTATACTCGTGGACACGCTCGTTCTGGTCTGAACACTATATTGGTTCCAAAACGACTATGGTTTTAAACATATTTCGGGCATTTTATATAGACCCTCGATATTTGTAGGTTTCGTTCTCTATATAAACCGTATATTTAAAATCGCATGTTGTTGGAAAAATAAGACACCTTCATCAATCCACGTAATTAAACATGAACAAAATATATTTCTAACCCAAAGCATAAAATTACTTATGAAGAATAAATGATAAAATTGAGGTACATTGAAAAGTAAATATTATTTAAGATATATGTACTGGTTCTAATATGTTCTTATCAAAGAGTAAGTCATTTTTTTGGGGTGGTCTTCTTCCTGGAACTTTATGCTGTTATACTAATGTGGAAATGAGTATTAACTCATAATAAATCTCCAAGGAAGAGGAAGAACAACAGTATGGTTATGTTCGCACTGGTATATATACATATGGGTCCATTACATGTATCTGCTTAATCAGATTTAGGAATTTGTATAGGTATTAATCTACGCTGACTTCAACGATCATTTCGCTGTCTTCTTTCTTTTTTTCTGCCAGACTTCACCTCTGCGCTCTTTCTCTCAATATTTGTTTCATATATTTGCTAATGTTTACCAGCTAAAAGTAGAAGTATCGTTCCAAGATCCAACAGAGACATCCGTTGAGATTCGTTTCCGGGTCCACTTGTTACAGTACCCATCGCGTGACTTGCACTTTCCAATCCACTCTCCAATCCACTTATCTTTTGAACCCAGCGCACGAGCGTAGCAGACATGCCTACGTTGTAATTAACGCTTTAACTGTTCTCAAATGATTTTTCAATCAAACTTGCTTATACTTCTATCATATATATAAATGACGTTTATTTTAACGTGTTCGTATACAGCAATTTTATATAGGAATGCTACTACTGGTGAATCAAAAGGTGACTGGCCGATGGCACGTTACTGACCCAACCAGTTTGTTAAGTGCAAATGTCATATGTGCCAACTAAGCTGAATACAATCAAAACTTAGAAGACATTGGTCGTACTCATCGTTGTGGTCCAATAAAACCAGATAATTCGTACGCTTCATCATATCATGAGCCATGTAATATCTCCCTTAAACAGATATACCCTCCCATTTTCCTCGTGTGTACGAATTAACCCGATGTTCATCAGCGACAATCTTAGCTCAACCAATCTTAATTGAAAGGTTGAAGACAAAAAATTGTTAACGTCAACTTTGTAAACACAAGATTGTCTTCAGCCTATGTTTGCCCTTCAATGTACATTCCAGCATATGAACTGATCCCCTATATTAACATGGGACTTATTTGTATCTAATGCATGCTTTTTCCTTCCCAGATCCGCTTTGACAAGGGGTCTGTCGCTCTCTCTCTCTCTCTCTCTCTCTCTTAGTCAGTTTTACAACATTAGTATATACAGGCAGACGAATGGAAGACGGATGGAAGAGTGGTCGTCCGAAATTGTAAAATGACAAAATATTCATTGAGACCCATATTAATAGTATTTTAATATAAAAAATGAGGCAAGATATACTATCAAACAAACAATTAATTAAATATATTACAATATGAGTATTCTTCCTTACAAATAAACTGAGCAGCTCTATTTAGGTCAGCACTGCTCATCCCAGAAAGGAAAGATGCTAGATAAGGTGGCCTAAACATCTCCTCTCCTATAAACTAACTGGCTGGCTAGCCGCGGTTGGCAGTTAACCCTTAATGCGACCGACACCATAAGCATAAACAAACGAAACTCAATATCGGTACATGGAACGTTCGCACACTCATAGACAAAGAAGATACACCCATGCATCAGAGAACAACAGAACTCATAGCCGGAGAGTTGGACCGATACAAGATTGACAGCTCTTAGCGAGACACGTCTAGCAAATACATGATCTGCGAAACCGACGGTGGTTAGACCATCTTCTGGAAGGAGAAAACAGAAGATGAACAAAGAATCCACGGACTCGGATTTGTCATTCGTACTACACTTTTGCGTCAATTCCCAGTGGTTTCTACGCAGGTGAACGAACGCTTGATACAACTACGCGCCCCCCTCTCTAATTCAAGGTATATCACCATCAACAGTTCGTATGCAAAGAAGAATATGAGGCCTTCTACGAATGTATCGATGCTCTCGTAAGAGCTACCCTAGCTTGCGCCAAACTCGTCGTACATGGCTTTTTCGTCGCCCGAGTGGTCCACGACTACGAAAGCTTGATTGAACGGACCTCTGAATCAAAGTCGAACCATCTCAAGGACATGTTGAGTGTGTCTGCGAAGCTCACCATAGGACCCAAAAGAAAAGTTCACCAACACAGGTTTGATGAAAATAACGAGGCCAGTTTAGAATGGCAGAAGGACGTTGAGTAAGTCTCATAAGGTCATCACTTCAAACACATGCAGAGCAAAGCACAGAGAGAATTCCGTAGCATGCTAAATAGCTGGTGTGACCGCAAAGCAGATGAGGTTCAGCATTATACAGACACTAACAACTCGAAAGAATTTTTCAGGCCCCTAAAAGATGTCTATGGACCGTCGAAATACCGCAGCACCCCACTAATCTCTCTGACCGGACCACTCTTCTAAAAGACAAAGAGAGTATCATCGAAAGGTGCAAGGATCACTTCTTCAACCTACTGTACATGCCCTTCACCGTAGACGCAATAATCCTGAAGAGAACTTTCACTGACCTGGACATGACCCCTACCACGGAAAAAGTTGAGCGTGCCATTAAAAGGATCAGCTCTGGCAAGGAACAAAGCGCGGATGGTATTCCTGTTAAAAATTTCAAAACAGCTGGCCCTAAGGTACTTGAGGAACTGCACAGAATCCCGATCCGCATTTTGCAGGAGCAATCCATGCCACAGGAGTTCAAAGAGGCAATGATTGCCACCATATACAGAAACAAAGGGAACACAGCTGACTTCGGCTACTATCGAGACATATCACTCCTGTCGATTGCAGGCAAGGTTGTAGCGCGCGTCCTTCTCAACCGTCTGATCGCTAATGTTTCAGAAGCCATACTGCCGGAGGATAAATGTGGCTTCAGACCAGATCGGAGCACAATCGACATAATCTTCACAGTGAGACAGATACAGGAATAGTGCCAGGAACAAAACATAAATGGAGTCGTCATAGACTTCACACAGGCCTTCGATACGCTCAACACATATGCACTATAGGTCATCTTAGCACCACTCGGTTGCCCTATGAAGTTCATTATGATGATTTAACGTTTCCATGACGGCATGACAGGACTTTTTCTGTACAACAGGGATGTCGCAAAGCTATTCAACATTTCTAACGGCGTGAAGCAAGGTTGCGTTTTCGCCCCAGTATTATTCAACTTATTCTACAAATGTGTCTTGAACCCTGCTACACGTGATCTCCAGAAAGAAGTGTACATAAAGTACAGACTGGATGGCTCTCTCTTCGACCTACTCCAACTGAATAACCGGTCCAAAAATATGGAGAAACTTATTCTTGACGCACTTTTCGCGGATGACTGTGCTCTCATGGCACAGACGGAAGCATCATCTTTATATGTGTGTGTGTGTGTGTGTGTGTGCACACACAAAATGCATTATGAGAGAAGCTTCTAGGATACAAGAGAGGGAGATATTGATGCATTTATCTAACGTAACTTTTAACATTACCCACTGATGTAGCCTTCATAAATGTAGTGCTTTTATCCATGTTTACAAATTACGATCACCTTGTATCTGTGAAAGATGAACTTGAACAAGTTAATACGTATTGTTTAAAAGAAGAGAATTAGCATGTACAGTAACCCCATGATCCTTTTTGTTGCCATGTGTTGTGTACCAAACGACCGCCATATCATGTTAATTCAACTTAGGTACACGCCCTTAACATCAGAGAATGTGTATGTCGTCTTTGTCTGAGATTACCGGTAGTACTTTCATGATTATGTCCGGTTGTGTTATTACTCATATTTAAAAAAGAAAAGAAAACTAATAATTTTCTGGTGTGTATGTGGGGCAATCATGAGCGACCAGTTCCAGATACGGAAACAGGATTTCGGTCAGTCGTCAATAGAGTAATATTCTCTGCGTGTGAGATCTTCGCCTAACCAATATTATTCATAGTGTTATTCACTGCTTGCTATATTTACTTTCATTCAATGCTGCTAATAATATGTGCAATTTAATGGTTTTGTTTATATTGACCTATTCGTTTCTTTTAGAAATTATTTTTAGAAGTTGTTATCTAAACGAAATAAAGGATTGCAAGGTATTGTTCTTATTGAAAAACTGACATGGCGAAGCATTACAAAATTATGTCTTAAAAAGAATGATCAATAAACCAGTGAGTGAGTATTTACCAAAGAACAAAGAGGAAAGTTTGAATAAATATGAGCTTCTAAAAAAATTAAGAAAGGAAGCTGTCAAATTGGATTGAAACGCACAGTCTGTTAAACAATTCATTTGTATGAGTTGATTTAAGACACATTTTTTAAAACAATGAACCAGCCGATGTAATCAAATATCCCCAACGATATGTTGAGAAGGAAAAGAGGTGATTTAAAAAACACAATATCGAGTAGAATCTATAAAGTGAACTCAAACAGTGTATGCCGTTTCCAAAAAGTAATTTCAGTTTATATAAACGAGCTAATTGTTTTAGTTATTTTAACTACGAAGGGGAATTACTCACTCCAATAGAAATAAATTTAGTCTCTATTGGTCATGATTACTTGTCACTCTTTCGGTGCATAACTGGTGACAGGAACTAATTGTCAGAGCGGCTACTAAGCGAGAACAATGCATACCTTTCTGCAGTTCGAATCTATTAGAATACTAAGTACGCTAAGGAAAGTTATTCGCGCAAATTATAAAAGAAGAAAGGAAAAACAGTATTTTCAACACACGCACAGCCATGAACGATTTTTTTAAAACAAATATTCTAATGCTTTTGACTCCATTGTCACATCTGAATTAATTGTGTTGGCTTTCTGTCAACTAATGCATGTACTTAATTTACGCGCATAATAATACTGAATACTTCCACTCAAACACATTTTCAAAATTAATCAAATGCGATAATGAATATTCCTTATCCAATGTAAGTAGCAATAACTACACTGTGGGTAATGTGAACATTTACTATGTATATGGCACCTTGAAATAAATTGTTCAAATGGTAATTGCTCCATTCAAACTAATATAATAGTACCCGTTATGTGGTCACAAATGTCTCCATTCCAAATGCTGGTGAAACACAATGAGTTCATCACTGCCGAGAGTATATATAGAAAAAACAAATAACATATGCTCTCCAGTACGAAGAACCATCATATCATCAAATGCAAGTTAAACGATCAATGTAAACTCGGGTACTGTTATAAAGTTCTCTGTTCAATTATTCAATTGACCATAAGTATTTTACACATTTCTCCATCAAATACATTGACATTGGACTCTGCAGCTCTTGGATAAAGTATAGGCTGAAAGACGAACAACATCACTCGCTATTATAGTATATATATATATATATATATATATATATATATATATATATATATATATATATATATATATATATATATATATATATATATATATATATATATATAAGAGCATACAAATGGAAGCAACGCTTTTAGGTTTACTACATTATCATCTCGCTAGTTTACTACCCATTTACTGAAATGTAACACGTTTTCAACTTTAGACGTATACACCAACAATTTGAAAGTATTGCCTTTATAGGTTGAACTATCCATTTGTTCTTTTAGTGGCATGGTACGAAAACACTTTATTTTATATAGTGCATATAACTTATTGGTGAAATTATTCAGTTTTAATTTTCTTGTTGCAATCATCGAAAAACTCGTTAATGTCAAGTGTGATTTCATTTCCTAGAATACTTTTTCACCATTGAAACTTTTCGGGCGCCATATCTTTTTAATATGCAGACTTCTAAATGGTTTCATTAACGCAAATTATATTTATTAAAACAATATTATGCACACACCTGTTTATTTGACTTCTTCTGCTCGTTTTAAGAATAATCTGACATTCAAGGCAATATGGTCTGTGATGTTATCAGAAGAGTGTGAATGCCTTGGACTGTCTGTTTTTAGGAGTACCTCTGAGCTTGTGGCCTTTTTCGTGCCATGTTATTCCTCAGTTTTCTCAGGCAATCCATGTGAAAATTGTTAAGATTCTCTTTATGTCGTCTGTACATTGTTCAGGTTAAGGTTGAACACAGCATGTTTGACAAACACATTGCTTTGTAAACTTTTAAATTTTCTTGCAGACTAATGACGCTGAGCTTCCAAACATGTACGTCTAGTCTGCCAAATGTCACGCTTGTTTTAACAGTTCGTGACACCGTCTTCAAGAAATTATCGAAATTGCCCACAACAATAGAACATTTACCGTGATGGGAGATTCCACGTAATGCTTTCTTGTGCTGGTTGTTGCATCACATCTGCCCTTTTGGTACTGAGTGTAAGACCAGAATTATCTCAAGTTGACGAGATATCGTCTAGACCCTGTTACATCTCACACTCAGATTTGACATTTTGGGAACATTCTTTTTCAAGCAGGAGATGACGCAAAATCATTTCCTGTAACGTTGCCTTTATATCTAGTCTCACGAAATTTAAGATCTGTGATTGATCTATGATGTATTGTCACCCTCGGTATCATAGCACTGAATGTACCAGTACACATACTTGAGACCATCATACGTGAATTTGGTACGGTTTACAGCCTTGTTTGACTCCATTTCTGGATGAGAATGATTCAGATGACTCACCTTATAGTACGCTTCGTGCTTGTATAACATGATGAAATTAAACAAGTACTAAAATGAAATGCCCTGGCAAGAAAATTTCAAAGGTCTGTTTGTCATTCATTCGTTCCTTCTTGCTCAACCATAAGTCTTGCAACTCCATGAATTTGCATTGGGCATTTCTTATTAAAGTTGCTGTGTTCTGCCTTCTTAGATGACGAAACGCAATCTTCTGAACAAGCTGTTTGGAGCTGAAGTTTCTTATTCATTATAGCCTCTGCATATGGAAATTGTTCACATCTGACCAATTTTGGTGTTTACTTATGGTGGAGCCGATGCCTTTGGATGTCGTTCGTTAAACGGAGCCTCTAAATAACGCTAAGATGTCCTAACCATCAGAAGAGTTCCCGTCCGTGCTTTTAGTTGGGTGCAACGTTCTTCAGTAAAGGCTTCTACTATTGCAAAATTGACATATTAAAATTTCGGGGTACATTTATCCTTTTGGCGATCTACTAGACATAATCTGGATATGGAGTCTACTCCTGCGGTCAGATAACTATTCCTATATACGTAATTCGCCCTTGATAAATATTCACGGATTCATAATTGTGTAAATCCATAATTTGATAGCCCTTGTTTGTTTAAGTCTTGTTTATTGTGCTTACTTTCTGAACATTGATCATCAATGGAGAGAGATTCATTAAGTCAGTCATATTTGTTCAATTTCCATTCATCAGTTTTGTTGATTACTCGTTAAAATTATATAATTTGTTCCAGTTAGTAACACAATGATTTTCTTTATATCAGTTGCTTCATTCAGTTAAATCTATTGTAGGAGTAACGACCAGATCTTTGGTCTCAGATTTAATCGGTTTTGAATCACATAATTAATAAACGCCTCATTCTAGAAATTGCTTTTGTGTCTTCGTCAGAACCTATTCCCAACCCGCATCATCAAGTTAAAAATGGCTACTGACGATGTTTGGTTGTCTGTGCATAGACACTGATGATTGTAGTCCTTGGAGTATTGGTTGGGACATTTGTGAGACTATTAACTAGCAGTGAATTACCTTACCTTTTTCCGATGTATCCATGGCCAGAGTAGAAACCACAGGTGATTCCAAATCAAACATTGGAATCGTGTACAACCAGATCTCTAAATATGCTTCATCACAGATTTTCTATTAATAGACATAATTATTATATTGCAATCCTATTTGCAATAAGAATTAGAACCCCAAAATGATGCGTGATCATCGTAAAACAAATAGTACTACACCCATGAGGCGTGGGGGCTTGCAATCAAATATTAATCCGGCAATGAGGCGCGTAGGTTCGCAGTCAAACGTGCTTACTCCAGCTGTGAGGTGTGGCTTTTAAAAGTATCACGTAACCAGCCTGTGGAAGAAAATATTATGTAGCAAGCTGAGTGTGAATGTTGCAATTTGCAGATCTAACTAATTTTAGACAATTTATACTTCTCATTTTCAAGATGGAGTTGGAAAGAACATGTTGCCTTTCAGTGTGACACCAACAGTAAGCGATTAGACTCAACATGTACGACTCGTACATGCGTGTACCGATTCATACAGCAACATCTAAATAGGTTTTGTATTGCATAATAGTGATACTATGCCATTTACACACTCTTTCTTTAGGCTCATTCTAATGATTAGGGCTTGAATAAAATATATAAACGTCTTCCTCATTCAAGACAACGTCTCTTGAAGACGCACTACAAATAAATACAAAGATAGTTTGCTTTGCCATGAACGGTCATGCTTAGCATATTATGTGGTACATAATCAACACGGATAAGTCGGTCTTCTCGCTTCTCAGCATGTTGTCCATTTAAGCATGGAGCAATTATTATGCAACAACATAACGTCCTTGTCCAGTATGTACTGAAATTGTTTTATCGGTAAGGTTTCAATTTAGATGTTGGCGTTGGACGTTCAGTAAAAACGAGAAGAAGTCATATCCATGTTACAGACCTCCCCGGTGTAGAATGCAACTTTCCTCGACGATATGAAACACAAACTTTCGGAAAGTATGCTTTTGGATAATTATTTCGATTGAGTAGATAATGTAGTTGGCGCAATGCATGCAAGGAAATATGTGTCCTGATCATGTCCCATAATTCGAGCGATACACGTGGACAATGGGTGTATGGATGACGAATCACCGGACCTATACCGGACGCCATGTTGTTTGCGTTATTGATGCTTCCAGAAACAGGTAATATTTAAGTCATTGTTCTAATTGTCTGTAAATACAGACAGATCGACGCCTGTATTCTTTACGAAAGATATGAATTCCGAGGTAGTAGAGAGTACTCATAGTGTTCACGCACTCAGATAACTATTACGGAAGGAACAAAAATTATAAAAACAAAATTGCTTTGCTATGTATACATATAATACAAATGCACGAACAACACATTTATATTCGAATAAAAGAGTCACATTACCGTTAACAAGATGGATAGCTAAACCCGAATCAAATTATAGTGCGATGGTGAATTGCATACGGTCTTGTATGAGTTACACAGAAGTGAGAAAAATTTAGCAAATATCGTATGGCAATGAACACGCTGACATGTAATGCAATAGTTAGTATTATATATATATATATATATATATATATATATATATATATATATATATATATATATATATATATATAAACATATTATATATATACATATATTTAGTGTTCCCTCATGTATAAATAGTTTTGCGCACTGAAAAACTCAAAATATAAGACCACTTAAGATAACATTTTGATCCTGATAACTTCTTACATATATATATATATATATATATATATATATATATATATATATATACATTTATATCAAGCTTGTATGATGTCCCGTCTATAGGCTTAAAGTAAGTAGAAATAAAAGGTTAAAGGCTACAAGATTAAATTTACCTATATTATACATTTATATCCCCAAAATACAAAAGAAAGTGAAAGAATTGAAACGAACTTACAATGTATAAATGTCTAGATTACCATAAATTGTTTTAAGAATTTCACATTATTCGATAAACGATCAATTTAACAGAAAGGCAAATTGACTTTCGCACCGATTTTGTAACTCTTTATTTGGGAGAGACGAATCATTCACATGTAATTTTCATTTTCATTATGTTTATGTAATTAATTAAATTGTTGCATTTTGCATCCGGGAGACGGTGTTATTCTATTCTACATATCTGCCTCGCTATATGTTATTCCATCCATTTATTGCATATCTTATTTCATTGTTTGCTCGAAACGGTCAGTAACACCATGGCTGATCATTTCCTAGATAATGATAAACAAAACCATAAAGAAAGGGGGCGATAATTAATCACCACCGCCTCTTGACATATATTCGCTGATGTATACATATTACCTCATCACTCACAATGTAAATAAACTCCAAACGACATTATGTTAACTTTTTGAGTGATCAGGTAACACATAGCACATCGATTCATACCTAACCGTGATAATTTAATCCATTTTTAGATCCATTCTGAAATCATATTAATAAATTTCATCAACACATCATTTATTTTATCGTAGCTTGAAGTCTTATTTCATTACTTTCTTCACTGCGACGGAATACGTAGCTCTATCTTCGCAACACAAACTGTATAGGATGGATCATAATGGCAATATCGATTAACAATATACCTTATTTTCAACAATTAAGACAATATTTTCTCCAATATACCTGGAGAGGAGTGGATTGAATCCGTACCTATAGCATACAATCAGTTCAAGTCCTACAATCAGCTTGCATGCAGTGATGATTACCTCAGTATCCAAGTATCTCTCTTTCAAATGTATGTTTACAAATATTTAGTAAAATGAGGAAGCTGATAAAGTCAATATATTTGTCTATACATCACATGTCTACATTTTATACATGCATTTAATGGTCGAAATGTGCAGACTAAAGCGAATTAGAACATAATTCTCCCCAAAATACGTTGTCCAATATATTTCAGTAAAATATATATTAAGATACGATCTTACTTGGCATCTACACCAATCATTTTTCCATCATGAAAAGTCCAAATGAAATAAAGCAGGTTGTATTAAAGGAGAACCGACAAACTACTCAAAACCATCAAAAAGGCTTTCTGCACGACTGGAAGTGTTAACAGAAACAAAACCTTAATGAGCATCGAAGCAGTTAATACGAGAAGCATCATTACAATCGTCCAAACAGTGTTGGAGAAGGACATCAGAAGCTTTGTTCACATAATGACTGTAAGCAAAATTTACGCGCGTAGGCAAATAGAATATCTCCGCTCTTCGTAAATGTCTTTCAAGGATTAAAAATGAAGTGCGTTCGTGTGTCATGCTTTTTTCAATGTATTAATCGAAATCTCACTACACAGATGACATCAATCCGGATGATGATGGGTGAACAAAGTGATTACTTATAGACTTAGATTTATCGCACCATGTGATGAAATATGTGTTGAAAAAATAGCATGTACTCAGAAAGTTAAAACAAAACGCCTTTGTAATTATTAGATACACAAACTATCGTAATACCAAGATATAATGCAGGCAATATCACACAGTTTTAAACATATCAAACTTAGTTCTTTATACATAGTTAGAAAACTAAACAGAAAAGAAAATACTAGCGATGACGAAATAATCAACACGATTATTCAATTAGGAAATTATTTAAATATAAAGTCTACATATTGTTTAGCGAGTAAATATCTAAGCAATGCATACATTATTAAAGGTAATAAGGTAAAAACAACATTAAATGTAGAAAATATAAAAACATATAATCCCAATTCCCAAATTCATTCCTTTTGATGTTGATGTGGGCATCACACATTTACAATATCATGTTATATTCCCATTAGATGTGTATAGTACCAATTCAACGTTTTCAGGATCGAGTAAAGTGTTAATAACCGCTCCGGTGACCTAGTGGTTAGAGCGTCCGCCTAGGATGCGTGAGGTCGTGGGTTCGTTCCCCGACCGAGTCATACCAGAGACTTACAAAAATGGTACTAACAATTGCCTCTCTTGGCGTTCAGCATTAAGAGGTTAGCGTTAGGACTGGTCGGCCTGGAATCAGGATAATGTGACTGGGTGGGTCATCATGCTACATGTCTGCGGCATGATGATCCAGTGCTAGACATCACTATAAACTGCCACATTGCAGACATCGTAGCGATATGACTGAAAAATTGTTAAACCTACCTAAAAAATCAAAATCACATCACACGTATAATGGTATGTGCAATATGTTATTATTTTGAGTAACAATAAAAAGCAATAATTTCAGGCCTACAACATTTCCATCCAAATAATCTTATCACAGTTGTTATAATGGAAGAATAAGATAATTGTTCAAACATGGCATCTGTAATGTATTAATCATCTATGTGACATGGCACCATTTGTATTAGCGGCGAGGAGACTTCACTTTGAAAAGAACAATACCAAACAATACAATCTTATTAGGCATGCATGACCATACTTACTTCTAACCTCATTAGTAGCATTACAGCACATAATTAGATTTATCGTAAACGGGTATTTATGACAATCTTGAATGGTCCTGAAAAGTTGGAAACTATGAAATATTAAGCCCAATGGTCAAGCATAAGATTAAATCTCTATGTTCGGATTTCCATTAAGGCAAAACTCTCTCTTTCTCTGTTTGGAATCATTCAAAATAATCGTATTCAACATTAGCTCCAGCTGTAACGGGTGTTAAGTATCCATCATGGTCTTGGCCCGGCAATGTGTACGATGCCGTAGAGGTGGAGATATTACTGTGTATCTCTGGTATACTTCTGATTTCAGTGCTGAGTGCCACGGATATAGTGTCATATCTCTGTCCTTCAACTTCATGTGTCATAGGAGTTACATACTGTATTTCATTTGTGGTCTCAATTTGCATGCTAAAAACGACAGACACATTATATATATATATATATATATATATATATATATATATATATATATATATATATATATATATATATATATATATATCGGTATTTGTGTCAAACAATTCCAGTGAATTAGTTCATAATTTCTCCCCAAATATGTTGTCATTATCAATGAAATATTAGAAAAAATACAATTAATTTAGGTCAGTGTGAAAGATTAATAAACAAAATAAATGGATAATATGAAAAATAAAAAACGCGCGTTTGGCAAGATGCCTGAGCTAGCTTGACCAATATGTTGTTCTAGCTTATGAAGCAAAATTAAACCGATATTAATGTTGAAGCCATTTTCTAGAAACATAGTAGCAGATTACAAGTGTTATATAGGTGGAACTATGGATCCACAAAATAGATTAAGTCTATTTATAGAGTAAATACACTTGGTGTTATCACACTGCCATGGGTTTTGCCAGGAATAAAATCTGGTTTTTAGCAGTTCCCAGCTGTAGGGGAAATATAAAATTCATTTATTTTTGTTGCCATTTTGCATGTGGAAACCACATGAAACCGTCTCATTTAGGCATCACCAAGGTATGGGATGGAGATCTGCACTGACATTACCAGGCTAATGTCAAACAATCCCAGTGGCATCCAAAAGAAAATAAGAGCGAATGTGCCGAAGCTGAGGACATTGAAGAGATTCAAGTACATAGGTGCTAAAACTTCAAATGAAGGCTCAAAACCTGAAGTTCTTTCTAGGATTGCACAGACAGCCAATGCACCAAATAGGCTGAAGCCTGTTTGGTAGCACAGCAACTTTAGGCCTGGGTCCAATATCAAGCGTGTGCGTTCTCTCGGCAAGTTCGTATTCAAGTGCACATGTGGGGTATGGACCCTGACATCGAACTAGATGAAATAATCAATGCTTCAGAGATGAGATGTTACCGAATGATCCTGAACATCTCACACTTAAGCCATGTATCTCATGTGTGCTATTATACTATATGAAGATCTGTTTAAACCCTAAGGAAACGCAAACCTAAGATGGTATGGTGTCGTGTCACGCTCATCTGGTATGTCAAAGACAACCTTACAGGCACAGCAAGAGGTAAGATAACCACGATTATCGCATTGACATCAGTGTTAAATCTGCAGCCAGCCATGTTACGGAAGAAATTAATGAAATAAATCAAATTTTGTAGCGAGTCAGACATGTTAAATGACTATATACGTTATGCTATTTAATATAATATATGTTAGCTTTTTATAAAAGAACAGACAAATTGAATTTAAAAATAGATTTCATGCATTAAAGGATGAGCAGTGTTCGAATTCTTATAAGTCAGTTTGATTATTCTTGTAGGACTAAGAGTCGTACACGTACGTGATTATTATAATAATTGTTGTTTGCATAAAATGACTTAAAGCGTAACGAAGAAAGTTCATGAGAGCGAATGTAATGTATATTAGTATGTTCTTGCTAAACTGTGTTTCGTGTACGTCACGGCACAGTCGTTATAGTTTAGCTGTTTTGATGGGGAATCATATAATTCGGTGCGTTGTCGTGTTGTGGACCATTCGACGACCACAATGCAACCGGAAATTCATCGTGTTCTTCACATGGACGCCACAAGAGACACATGTTCCATAATTGAATCAAGATTATTCAATATCACAGTATGAGTTAAATCAACAATCAATTAATAAATCTTGTGGTTGAAACTTCTTATATTCTTATTTTGTATCACGGTTGGTGATACACTCATACGTTGTTTATAATGTTTATCAGCTCTGTACATTTGTCATCCATGGTAATAGATCCACCTATTAATTATGTTAGTTTATACGTTCCAAACGTTCTTCTCGTCAGATTACTTGTTGAAGTTATATGCAATGATTTGTCCAATTTAGGAACAATATCAGTGACTTGTATCAACCGTTGAACTCAGATCAAATCATTGTGTTAAATCAATTGTTGGACGAGTGTTCTGTCAGATACTTGTATGACTCGAGTACATTGTAAACAAACATCTCATTTATACAATTGCTGTGAATTTCTTATCTTGATACAATTGAAAACCGGCTTCATTATTTTACAACAATTGCACATGATAAATGGCATAATTGAATTACACATGTTGCGTCCGGAGAAGAGAATATTTTCAATAAATGATCTTAATATCCACGCACTGCAATCTTTGTTATTCAAGTTAACTATGGCATGAAAGTCAAAAAGCATGATATACTCGTGGAACATGTATTTTGCATAAAACGTTTATATTTATTACATCTTACCTTAGCCTCTTTCTGATAAAGTAGACATTCAAGAGTACACTGATGACAAGTAGACTCGTTGATGGAACGCCAACAGCAAGGACAAGGGTAATGTCTACAGTCGATTTTGAAAAAGTAAATATAAATAACATAAGAAAAATTGGCATTTGAGCATAACATTAATAATAATAATAATAATAATAATAATAATAATAATGACTTTGTATAGCGCCTAATCTTTAGAAGCGCTAAGCGCTATACACAATTGGACAACATATAATGATAGGATTAAAACAAAACATCAAATTAGAACACGGAAAACGTGCTGAACATATTTAGGTTAAGAAATCATTATTTGGTCTTTAAGTCTGTTTCTGCAATCGAAATATATAAGTTTTAACAGCGCTCTTGAATGAGATCACTGTGTCTTTGTGTATAAGTTCAATGGGCAATATATTCGTTTCATATTGCTGGGCCCTGGTATGCAAAATAACGTTGTTCATATGACTTCATTTTCATAGTGGGAATAATGACAATACAAGTGTCAGAATAAGAGGATAATTATATTGTTTGTGTGTACACGTGGGTGAGTTCGGCTAGGTATGCGGACTGGAGCCCGTGAGTAAAACGTAGCACAGAGAACAAATTTTGTGTTTGATTATGGATCAAATGGATATAAAGTGTTAAGTACAGAGCAGGGGTACGTGTGCTCTGATTATGGTACTCTAAGGATGATCTGAGCAGCTGTGTTTTAAATTTTGTGAAGTTTCTTGAGTAGATAATGAGATGAACCAGATACCATTGAGTTACAATAGTCCAGCCTTGAAAGTACTAAGGAACACAAACGTTTTTAGTGGCATCAACTGAAAGATAAATGCGAATGGAGCTGATGCGTCTCAGCTCAAGGTAATCAGCCTTGCATATGTTCATGCCATGTTGGTGCAATGAGAGAGTACTGTCGAGAGTAACTCAGGTTTCGTATTGGTGGTGTGAATTTAATGTTGGTGTCCTTGATGTATATTGCCTGAGGTAAAGGATGTGAATTAGAAAGTCTTTGCGTTCTAATCAGAATGTAGTCAGCTTGTTTCATATCATCCATGATTTGACATAGTCAATGCACCTTTCTACACCTTGGATGGTAGCATCAACTTCAGTTGGGTGGCTAGATTTGCATATTTGGGTGTGATCAGCTTACAATTAGTGAGACATTGAATAATGGTCGTTCAGACTTGCGAGCGGGTGATTGTCTAGAATGAAGAGAACATGTCCAAGAGCAGAACCATGTGGAACACCACAACATAATCAACTGGTCTGGAATGCATTGCATTTATAAGCACATCCTGTGTACTGTTGACCAAGTAGGACTTGAGTCACAGTAAGGTGGTATCGTGAATGCCAAACACATGCTGGAGACGGTGAAGTAATATATCAAAATCTAGTGTGTCCAATGCTCTAGACAAGTCAAGGAGGGCGAAGAAAGTAATATTTCCGCTATCCAAAGCAGAGAGAAGGTTATTAACTACTTTCAGAAGAGTAGTTTCAGTAAGATGATAAGAGCGATATGCAGACTTTAGATTGCTAAAAAGACTGAATTCAGATGAGATACAAGTTGGTATAGAAGAACTTTTTCTAAGATTTTGTGCATGAATGGAAGATTACAAATTGGGCGGTAGTTCTTTAAATCGCTATGATCGAGTGTTGATTTCTTCAGCAGAGGCTTTATAATGGTGTTAATAATATCACTTAGTGAAGGCAATGTTGGATCCAATCATACAAGCAGCAGTGATGTCGGAATCGGATAAAGATCACATGACTTTTGTGTAGTCTTCATCACGATTGTACGTACTAAATCCACAGAGAGAGAGAGAGGTTAAAATTTTTGCTAACGGTTACTGCTGAATTCTGTATCGCAACTGTATGGTGACGACGAGTCAATTGAAATTTT
Source organism: Sinohyriopsis cumingii (assembly GCA_028554795.2). Taxonomy (NCBI): domain Eukaryota; kingdom Metazoa; phylum Mollusca; class Bivalvia; order Unionida; family Unionidae; genus Sinohyriopsis; species Sinohyriopsis cumingii. The sequence goes on along the minus strand of CM068832.1, from coordinate 8,233,067 downwards.
GTTGTCAAGCTTATTTCTCATGGTTTGTTCTTTGTCAAGGAAGAAATGTACAAACAGGTCCGAAGGTCGACTGAAGAGAAGGAAGATAGAAATGGTGTACGTACGTTCCTAGACATTAGCTTGTTAGTAATCTTGGAGAGCTCTTTGCAGGTTTAACTTTCTTTGATCTTAGCACTGTAGTGGACTGATTTCGCTAAATGGACTATGTCTGTGACATTGTTCTTAGCGGCTTCATACATTTGCTCATTAATAGTGTGTCGGTTGGAATGCAAAAGCATCTCACCTTTACGGCGGCCTCTTGTAGCAGTGAGATGCAAGCTGGTCCCATACATTGCTGTACCACGTATAATACCTTTTTATTGATACTCTGCACTTTGTTGTTGGGGCATGTTTGTCAAGCAATGAACGCAGGAAATTATCAAGTTGTTTTAATGTAGGAAGTAACTACGTTACGAGGGGTGCTTGGATGCCATGTATTATTTGGGTTCAATTTATCATTCGGGTGTTTCTCTTAGTAGCAGATAAAGGTGGAGGCTTAGGGACTGATATATTTATTGTTATACAATAGAGAGGGGATCTGATGCAAGTTTGTTGGACACCAGAGAGGTTTGTATAGCGTTATCATCATGTATATGAAGAATCCCGTCTAACATGTGACCAAAACATAACAAGAAACCATAGCTACATGTAGAAACCAGCTTAAAATCAGGGCATCATGTGATACTGTATATGGTGTTTGGGTACATTGGTATATATAGAAGACGAAGATATAACCCCTACTCTTAGTGTGGGAGGTGAAGTGAGACTGGCACAGACCGCTAGCAGTCCACGTTGGTAAATCATCGCTCATTTAATCAACTGCAATGCTAGCATTCTAGTAATATAATATGTCCAAACATGCATCAGATTATACATTTGACAGGGACGCTCCCGTGCTCAAAGACGAAGCCGTTCGCGATTATCAAAATTATTCATACGACTCACGTGTTCCAAACAAACGAGGACGTTTAAATCTACAAGATCGAAATACAAGCATATATTTTATGTAAGAAGAGGCATTTGTTGAAGTCAATAGTAAACTTGTAAAAGCTTATATAACACATTATGGTCCTGTCCATATAAGGAATTTAGGATCACTACACTATATTCGGAAGCCATTGATATCGCTGCTATTAAGTAGCTGAAGTACATCGAGACCATAGTGAATAAATGACCCGTAACAAAAGTTTAGATAATAATGTAATCTTTACTGAAGAATACTGACCTTTGAGTCAACGAGAATTTGACGTAAGTTTTCCCTAGAAAAAATATCACAAAGTTATTTATTCCCTTTGATATCATTGAAATCTTCGTGGCTCTTATTTGGTGTGTGACGGAGGCATCCATAGGCAGTTTGGAAGATTTGTGAAGAATTTACATCATATTTACTCACCCGCTATGCGCCTTGCACAATGCACAACCCCATATTGGTTATGTGGAAGAGGACCGAAACCTCGTCATACACGATGGGAACATATCCAAGAATATGACAAGCTACATTGCTAACCAAAGTTTGTCGATCCTCCACGTGGAACCATTTGCTTTTATTCTTTAAAAATCATATGTATTAATACTGCAGCCTTCGCAATTATTTTTAATGTGCAGAAGGCGGCGCACCTCAGTGGATGCTTTCATTGTTTCATTGATCGAGTTACTGTCTATGCTGGAAAAGATTTATCCCGGTTCGTGGCTAGTTATATTATATATCGATGTATAATAACTTTATCCTGGAGGGGATTATTTTTTCCCCATCAAATCCGGTGCTATAATGATTGTTTCAATAGTAATGGTGATTTATGCATATGCAACAAAGTACAATATCCTACAAGATAAGAAAACATTTTAAATCAAGTTTTACGCACTCACAGACTCACAGCTGATATAGATAGGTGGATTTTAATGGAACTGCTTTTGTGCACTTTATTCGAGTGCAATTGTTAAATACTACAGTACTACAACCATTATTATTATTGTTATTATTATTATCATTATTATTATTATAATTATTATTATTATTATTATTATTGTTATTATTATTCTTATTATTATTATTATTATTATAAATGCATGATTAGTATTCATAATGGGGATACTGAACCTTTAAGATCAATACATATTGCAAGATAAATAACATATTTGTTGTCTGCACTAGAATGTACCAAAAGCTTTGCCAACAATAGCAATCATATCCATTTGGAAGTACAAAAGGAATTGAACGAACATATACTTCAGAAGGTATTATAATGCATTATACGTCAATTTTTCTTTATAAACTATGAGTTACAGGTGAATTTGTGGTGTCAAATGACAAAAGTGGACAATTGGATTTGGAGAATGCTGTTATTCAAGCTCCACAAATTTACAACTGTACCACATAACAACACAATATTAGTCCCATCGGTGCAATATGTACATAGGAAACAGGTGTAAATATGTGGTTTGCTTGTTTCTTTGCCCAAGGCACACTATTGCAGAATGGTCAGGATGATACCCGAATCATTGCATAGCACTTAACTTTATCCACTGATCGCTTCGGAAAATTAGTGAACTGCCATTAATATTTGTATTAATTATTTTTATATTCTTGAGCAATCTTCAACTAATGATATAGTTTGGGAGGTTTCTTTTAGTTAGGAGTAGATATATTGGATGTTGATGACGCTATGGTACTTTGGACTAGAAACACCGGATGTCAATGACGCTATGTTACTATGACTAGATATACCGGATGTCAAAGACGCTATCGTTGTTCCAGGTGCTATGTGTGACATCTACTTGAAACAAACACCAGTATCTTCTGCCAAGCAGCTGTCATCCAAAACACTACATATGATAGAGGGCTCGACATTTCCACAACAGCGACTAGAGAAAAACTAAACATACATGGTCCAAAATAACGTGCAAAACAGAGAATGTCACTTATCTCATCACATGTAAGATCTATATTCTTCAGTATGTCGGAGAAACTGTAAAGCTACAAAAATGGAGCAACCTTCATAGATCTGATTAGATGGAAAAGAAGCTGTACAGAAACCCGATCGCAGAACACTTCTCCTCTCCTGGCCACACTTTCAGTGATATAACACGTATTGCAATTGCTCACAACCCCAACAGGAGTTCCCAAACCAGGAATGAAAAGGATTCTAGCTGGATACGCCGTATTAGAAAATTGAAACCAATCGGTTTAAACCAAGAAAACTAGAAAACGACAACCATGTACAAATAAAATTATCTTCTGCAGACAACATGTTTGCTTTTAAATAATTCTCTAAATTTCGTTACTAGCGAACAACTGCTATAACAATGAAGTATCCTGGATATAATTTGCTCTCACACAAAATTTACATAAAATAACAGATGTTGTTAAAGCTAATCAATATGTAGGTCAATACAAACATTTTCCAGTATCCTCAACAAGCTGAAAACAACTAGTTGAAACATAATAAAGTTAAAAGATTTAATACATGTTGAAACAGACATTACCGATTTTTCAGTTTTAATTTTTTGTCTTGTCTATGTTTGGTATTTGCCTTTGAAAAAGACTCATTTGAGAGAGGAAAGAACTCTAGCTAGTTAGATACTAGTTTCGCACTGTTCGTTGTCCGTTTACTGGCTATATCTAATCAATCCCTGAATACGTGATCCCTTGCTGGATCCAATACACTTTAAAGCATTGTCATTCGAGATATATATATATATATATATATATATATATATATATATATATATATATATATATATACGCCGCAAAATAGAAAGGCAAAATGTATTGCTACCGAAATTATTTTCGTTTGTTATCTGCACACACATGTGACGAATAAAATTGATGCAAATATGGCTGATGTGACATTGGGAACAAATTGAATTTTGCAAAGGAAAATTAGTCCAAACTGGCCTGTCCATAAGTACTAAACTGCAATGATGTTGAGTGTCGGTATATATAATGGTATTATTTGTTATGTTGCTCAGTTCAGGAATTAGTCATGATCTAGTGCCAGCATAGGTGCTTATCATTTATCATGATTCAGAGAGTGAAGAGTGGTTGAAATGCTGTTCATGGAAATATCTAACTGTTGTATTTAATACAGCTGTATGCATAGCAAATATAGATTTCCGCCTTTTATACGTACTCAGTTGTTCTTTTCAGTTGTTTACAACCAATGGAATCGAGAGATATTTCTCGCGACTTTCAATGTATGGATCCTCGAAACTGCGTCGTGTTAGACATATCAACACTGACACACATACACACGCACACACGTATATATTCAGAATGGTCTCAATATTTTCATTAATCAAGGGACGAGTTTACAGTTGATTCTTACTACGCATACTCGACGTAGTACATTGAATATGAGTCGCCATGTCTAAATCTTTATACTAGTATAAACGATACACAGGCTCGTGGAATTATCTATTGGCTCTCCCACATAGAGTCTTTCTCTGACTTATACGTATCACTAGCATTAAAGATGAATGGCTAACAAAAGTCAATATTGATCTAATCAGCAAACATGGTTAGTCTAGTATGATCGCTGAAGTCGTTATTACCGCATTGGTTGTTCACGGGCATCGATGATGTTTACTTCAACAATGCATATCTCATCAAGGTGGGATTATATTATATTTACGTGATATGAACAAAATAACTATTTACTAGTTGATCCTGCGGAAATTTTATTTGTAAAAATATCCGTGTTTTCGTATTTCGTACCTAAAACGTAATGCACATAAACTCGAAAACGTTTCTCGAATAGTTCCAACAATCCTGCATGGAATAAGGTAATGCACATAAACTCGAAAACGTTTCTCCAATAGTTCCAACAATCCTGCATGGAATAAGGTGATGATGGTCTTTGGAATACCGATTATTGCCAAGCTGACGTGGTTTCCGTCGACATGGTCGCGTGCTACCCAGCCAGTTTCTTGGACGTGGCTGATGGCTGTCTGTTTTTGAACGTGTAGGTCATCGACATATGAATTTACGCGCGTATCAATCAGGATTATCGTTGACATTGAATTGGCTGGATTTGCAGATATCAACAGTTGTAAATTAATTATCACATATAAACCGCAAAAACAAGTATGTCTTCCCGAGTCATGACAAGGTGCGATGAGTGTATCAATTTTAGATGCTAACGACATTGGGCATATAAGCATACGTAAACTAACCACAAGGGTATCAGAGCTCTTCAGACCATGAACAACATACAGTTTCTAACATCAAACACGAATCTACACTTCCATGATCGCCTATGCAAGAATTGACTTGTGATCGATGAATACTAGATTTTTCACCATTGCGGATAGAGTAGCCATGGATTCATTTTACATTGGTTAAGATCTCTTACCAGAACTATATAAACATCCTGTGCTAACACTGCCTGAATGTTCATGAAAGGAAATAACAACAACACTATGTAAAATTTCCCATATGGTTATTGAATAATTAAGACAAAAACAACTCCGATTTTCGAGTAAATTTCTTTTTTATAATGCGCAAAATAATTTTTCAACGATAGTAATGCTGAAATATCATTATCTCAGCCAACAAGTGGATTTAGTAGTGAGTCACAAACTTGGTTATCTGAATCGTGTAGAGGGTTCTAGGAAAACATCACTGTTATTAACCTGTTTAGAAACTGTTCTGATGTGTTAACGCCCACACATAACTTCTTCAACGACATGAGAGAAACCAACCATGTTAAATTACAAATTTATCATAGTTTCTTCAGATAATGGGGTGATTCCAGCTTTGATCCAGTGAGGATGAGAGACAAGTACTCCACGAGTGATAATATGAGATTAACTCTTTCCTGAGCCAACGGAGACATTATGAATGTTTGGACATGGCTGAACACCAGGGCGAGATGAAAGACTAGGTGTAAAGAGCAATGCCAGTCATCACATATGGCTGATAATTCTCTATAGTATTGGATCCGCGAATGCGCTGATTATTATGAAGAAGCTAGTCGGTTACATCTCTGAGAAATTCCTGTCCTGGAAAAAGTTGCAAAATATTTGGTCAATTTAATTGTCAACGCATGGATATGCACCAGAATGCGTTTGCGACTTCAGTGGCTGTTTAGATGAAAACAGTTCAGTTTCTTCGTATCGACCGCATATATCGACGATAGTCAAAGCGTATTTGTAGTGTGCGTGACGATTGGGTGCTAGCCCCTTGTGTTTGTTCGTAAGCATAATATTAGTCGATGAATAAGGCTGCCAAAAAGGTTTTAGCACCAACCGATCGTTGGCAAATTTGTTTTTATCACCACGAGCGACAGCAGCTAAATTGGTGATCGCTTAGTTTCCTTTCCAATGACTACAATGGATATACTAATCGGATTCCATTATGAGAATGCTAACACTTTAGATGCTATTCCACCAATAATGTACCCTCATAATGGCTGTTATTAAAGTTGTCCTCTCAGCGGGGTTACCTGCTCCGGTGAACGTATGCCATTTGGCGCGTCAATCAGCAATATGTCGCCCCGCAGGGTCAATTGTACAGTGCAAGAGATCATTACGATAACAATCGGTGTCTATTCCGTTGTTTGGATTTTTGCCTGATCATGGAAGTTCACCAGGATCCCATCGAATATATTACCTGGGGAAAATGATGTGATTAAGAATCAACGAGGCTAGGAAACCTTTCTTGGAGATATAAACCACCCACAAACCCACATCAGGTACACTCTGACCCAAATATCACGGCAGAAACCGGCAGCTACAACATAGCTGCTGACAGGAAAAACGTCAGCGAAATACAATACGTTTTGCATTCAGCGAGTACGCTCGCAAGGCTATTCAACTCCAGGGTGTGTTAGATAATGATATCCGTCAGGATGATCGTTTAGAAATCCTCATGGGAAGTGTACGCGTCTACATCATATTGAACGAGGAAGTTAAAGAACTAAAAGCAGACTGTTAGTGGTTGTACATAACCTGCGTCAGTGAATCTATTGTATATATATTGCTGGTCAACGAGATAATTAGTGGTGTGCACAGTGATTGATAAATCAATCCACCTCGACGAAATTTGAATACAAGTACTTCAATACGGATGCCGCCTCTGCAATCATGACTTGACATGACATCATAATGGAAAATACAACTCCGAGCACGAAAACTGTTATCGGTGTCGACGACAAAACTGGAATTTGATGTTATATTTCCCTGGTGCAAATCCGTGTCTGTTATAGTTGGTCTGATATTATAACAGATCTAATTGGTTGTTTATCGCCTAATAATCTACTTTTGTCATGAAGAAAGCGCCCGGATGGTATGCCTGACTTTCATTTTCACGGGATCTCCGATGGCGCTTACGAAATCGAAGCAATCACTGATGAGTTTCAATAGCTGATAGAAACATATCACATGACGAGATGTCTAAGATCGCAGTTATTGTCCACCAGCCGACGCTATGTTCAGCCATTGAACTATTCACTGTGGAGTACGAGTAGATACTGGGGCATCATTGATCAAAAACTTGCTTGGACATGAACACCGTGAGTCGGCGTGTTAAATACGGACAAATCTACGGGACGCGATAACCCCAGGCATCGTTGAAATTAAATCAACGTCCGGTGCAAAACGATACTGTTCCTGACAGTGATAGAGATGCACATAATGATGTCACTCCTGGCCCATTTGCGCACTAGAGATATATCCCTTAGAGTTTTTCACCCTACCCCATCCGCCGAAAGAAAGAACGGTGGTAGGTATGGTGCGATATACTTTAGCATGTCTTTGTCAAATTCTAACCCCATTATGTTTCATCTGTCGGTTATGTCTCTGAGAAATTCTTGTCCTGGATGTAGTTACAAAAGATTTGGTCACCTTAATGGTCCACGGACGTATATGCGTTTACAACTTGGGTAGCTATTTAGATGAAAACGGTACAGTTTCTGCGTATCGACGGTATATATCGACGATATTTAGCATATTTGTAGTGTTTGGGGTAGCGCCTGGTGTTTGTTCGTAAGGCAAAAATACATAATATTAGTCGGTGAATGACCATTCCACGTAGCTTTTAGCACCAACTAATCGTTGGCTTCACTCGCTAATTTAGTGATCGATGAGATGCCCTTTAGATAGCAACAGAGACTATACTAAGCGGACTCCATTAAAGCTCATGGAGCATACTATGGTATTGCTTATAGAGTATAGGATCACAACTGTATATTCAAAAGACATTTCCATGAGGTTGTCATTGCAAACACTATAAACGAATGAGTTTAGGATCAGTACATAATATTCGTAAGCCATTGCTGACGCTGCCATTACTATATAAATTCAGAGCGCTGCTAGCCGATCTGGACAGGTTCAAGGAAATGAAAAACAAAATTATGCCAATGCATTGTCTTCCGAGATGTCAACATCAATGTCATTCATTTAGTAATAAAAAAATTAATGAAATCCTTCCCTGGTAATTAGGTTCCTTTTGTTGCCGTAGAATATTTAAACAAACGTTGCGTACATCTCTGCGTCTATACAATTTTTCAATTGCACGAACCGTCGTCGAAGTATATTTCGTCTATCATATTTCTCTCTCAGTATTATACGAGCTTTTTGACAAAAAGTGAGAGTAGAACTAATTACTGTACGTCCACGTAGGATTTCTCTTTTATATGATCAGTATTCAGTTTCGAGTGATGCTGATAATTATCATTTTCTAGATCTTATATTTTATCAAGAATCTAATATATTCCCACAGCGTTCATGTTTTTATCCCTTTCTAACATTTATAGCAGAGCCCAAACTGACTTCTCAATCGGTATTTTCTTGAGGTCAATACACACACACACAGAGCCATCTTAAGCTTTTGAATATAAGTTGTTTCCGTCATACGACGTGTATCGATCAATTTTTATTATTTGGTGTCAATTTTCCAAAACCCAAACGAGCGCATATGGTGTCAACTAACATCCATGTGAACTCAGAGGTTAAATCAGACATGTCAACGGCAATTCTCAAGGAATTATGTATGTATAGTGGTATAATTAATATCAATCGACACATGCATCGAACTTGTCTTTCCATTTTATTTACAACTCAGCAAACCTCTCCTCTCTCCCAAATTAATACGGAAAATATTTGTCCTCCCCCCTTCTGTCGAACCAGCAGTGTATTTCTCTAGCACTGTACCGACAGCCAGCTAACTATGCACACCACGACTACAGTTATACTTAGATAAAAAAATATAATATATAAAGTTAATCGTGCCCATGGAAAAGGCGTCATACAATTTCCCAAATGCAAACAAGTTTAAAAAGAGATCCATACGAATTTATTTTAATATTGGTGGGGGACTTAGTTTGGCCAAGTCCTGATCGAATTTAAGAAATCCTTACTCCTTCGTGTGATTTAAAGGCACACGTAATCGATATGCAATTTTCTACCAGTCCTGTGTTTTAGTCCAAACGTAGTTACATAATTTCCAATCAGTCTTTGTTAAGTTAGACATGAGCAATATGTTCTAGAATAGCCTATCTATTTTGGTAGTCATGAACGGAATTGCCATAGTGTATAGTGTATGTCACTTGATGACTGTATTCTAACATTACTTTATTGCATCTATCGTTAACGAAATGTTGGTGCAATTTTTCCCATCAGAAAGTATCATGAAGTCGTTTATTCGCCTTGCTTTTCGCTGGATGAAAACGTTGAAACTGAACCTGTACCAAGTAACATACAAAAAGTGCGGATTATCATAACGGTATTGGTACACGTCCCTTATGATCTATCTTCAGTATTCATATCATCAGTGTTACAAACTTGCATAGGCTTTATGAATAGACGTTTGTTACATAATTGTATAAATGCTTGAATTTATTAAATATAAATACTCATGTTTTTGTTTATTGTGTACGACCATACCGGAGGGTGATTTATGTATATTGTACAATATTTCGAAACAGTGAGTTCGGTTCATCATATGCCGCACGTGCGAAGGGCTTTCGATTAAAAGTACAGAATACTTATGCGCACAGACGATGTAAGTCTAAATCTACACATTACGGAACGTTTGGTCCGTGAGCGGTCTACTTTAAGGACTGGTTCATCTTCATATGTAGAGGTATGTGAATTATTTATTAGTTTCGTGTGTATATGTTATAACTGATGTACTAGCACGTTTAGTTTTGCATATTTTCTAGATAGCTTCGGCTTACGTAGTATAATGCAAACATTTTATATTCTTGTTTGTCACTTAGCAAGAGATGTATATTAGCAATATAAAGTAGCATTTTTAAGAAACCTTAGTACCGTAGGATTATTATCGGGCACGGGTAGGATTACTTCTTAAACTGTGTATTGTTTTGTGATCATTGTGCCGATAATGTTATATGTAAAACTTACCGCATACAACTTCATTACGTTTTATTGTATATGCCAGTGTCATGCACAGTACACATTGTTAAATATATTTTCAGTTGATCGGAGTCGCAGCTGTAGAGCTGATCGATGTCGCAGCTGTAGATCGGATCGTAGACGACGTGATACCAGCTATATACTTAACAATAGAAGTTGACTTTATCAGCTGTAACTCTGAACATAACAGCCGTAGAGCTGAGTGAACTGTGTTTTTGGTCGAATAGGAGGTGATCGGGCGTTGATGACCGAACTGTGGGCGCTGATTGCTTGATTGACCAAGGCATTGAACGGTGGTTGGTAACCTCCTGGAATACTAATTGCTTGATTGACAAGTGTGAATGGTAACCAAGTGATTTGATGACGGAGTGTGTGACTCCAGTTTTTGTGTCAATGACTTATAGGATTTCTACCTTTCCAGAATGCGATCGTAGTTTCCTACAGACTGCGTGAGGTTGGGTGAAATTGCTTAATTCGTCGTAAAATAAATAGTGAATGCTGTCACATGGGGTCTGTTGCGAAGTATGTAAAGAGAAACTTAGGCAATCAGACTGATTCCAACTTTTTCACCTGTTGGGTTCCTGTTGTAAGTCAGAAGACGTATTTTATGTTGTACTTATATATTTGTCGAGTGGAAACTAATTTTGTTTGGACGGTTCAGTGGAAAATAAAAAAAATTACTGAGTCTTTGGACTACAATGTGATACTGGAAATGTTATTAATTATTCGAAAGAATTATGAACATCGCCATCCTGACCACCTCACGTTGATTACGAAGTTCATGTACCTTTATATGGACTAGTTTGGATTCATTTCATAATTATCTAACTCACTCACATTTTTGATTTATAACTTTCATAATTAAATTGTTTTTTAATTCTTTGCAAAATTTGTTGATTTTGCTTTTTGTCTTATACTTTATTTTGTACCTATTGAGTCATAACAATATATAGGTTTTTAACCGAACTATGAATTGCCACGAGGATTCATGACATAGTTTTAATCGTATGAGACCATGCACAATGTAGTTTTTCAAGCGTACCAACCCTTCGTTGATACTTTAATCGTTTCATTGATGGAAAGACGGTCCATGCTGGAAAAGATTTTCCCCGGGTCTCCGTTAGCTTTTTTATACATCGATCTATAATAGCTTTAGGCGGGTGGGATGCGGGGGAAAGAGATGTTTTACGCTAAATACGATTATAAAGTGCTTCAACATTGGGAGTGATTCGTGCATGCAACAATATACATTCAGTATGCTAACACGAAGCAAAACAATACGCATATCATAATAAAACAAACTTAAAAGCGAACGTATTTACACTATGTAAAGAAACTATTGTTCCTGATTAGTAAGTGTTATTTCGTCAATGCTTATGCCTAAATGCAAAGAAAATGGCTATTATTCCCTACAAACATTGATTTTGCGATCAGGACAGTGATATTTTGAAATTTACATATTTCTAATGAAAAAGGGCTAATTTGTGTCTTTTCTTTTAAATACAGTCTGAAGAAAAAAAGCACGAATCAAAATTAACATGTATTTATATTAAATTAAAACAAAAATGACCACTAAAGATTTAGAAGTGAGATTTCTCGGGATTTACGATTATACTGTAAATCACTTTCACGAATCAGCCCCCAAATGTAGTCTCCCATCATGTTCTCGTTATATTATTCTTGTTTGCGCCATTCACAGTCAAGTATCTCCTAGTTGAAGGGCTCGCTTTGCTCCTCCGGGTATGCACCCATGTTCTCCTTGAATATAGACTCTGAGGGACATCCTGCAGCCCAGTGTATCATAGTTATCCACTAGAGCATCAACCAGTTCCACACATTTTTTCTTCTTTGTGATTGCCCAGGAAGTTCTCCGCACCACTATGACAAAGCTGTTCTCAGCCGCTTTCTCATTACTAGTGAGCTTCTTTGAGAATTAATTACACTCCAAGATCTTCTTTATCTGTGGTCTGAAGAAGATACCTTTGCCTCAGACAGGTTCGGGAAAAAGTATTGAAGGCTGCTGATTCTTTATCTTGAGCTCTGTTTCGAAAGTCCCAATTTGACGTGCTTTGGTTGCATCAGCACCTTCCGTGGGTCCACCAGTGACTCCAACTTGCTGTTGTTCGTCCCCACAGAGGAATCGGTCCGCTGTGGCCTGTACTAACTGTGGTAGTGCGAATTGGTGTCCTAAAGGCAAACATAGCAGGGAATTTTAGAAACACCTCCTTTGAGATACATCGGGAATGCTACCTTTTTAAAGTTTCCGATGACCTCCCAGCTTTAATCTTCATAATTCAAGGCGTCCAGCTAAAGGAAGAGACGGGTACTTGTTCCCATTATGGAGCAGCACGGTTTTGATGCCCCTGAATGAGCTGTCAATAAGTGTTACTCATTCTGGTTACAGGTGATCCGATTGTCTCGAAAAGACTCGTCACATTGTGACAGAAGTAGATCCCATCTTGACGGGTGAAGAAGCTGAAAAAAGCTTGGAGACGATTCCTCTGATCTGCGACTTGCATACTTTCATCCAACAGCTTCCAGTGCATGAGCCTAAACGTCAAATGCTTGGCAATTAACTTGGTGAGTTCTTTTTGATTGGGGTAGTTTGGGTTTCTCTCCTCAGCTCTACTTCAGAAATTGCCATCTGGATATTCAACGTCTTCCTCGCTCTCAGACGTGCTGCTCTCTTCTATAGAAGGCTGCTCTCTCTCCGGAGGAGTGGGTACGGCGATTTCAGGGCAGCGTGGCACCGTGGCGATGGACGACGGAATGTCTGGGTACGTGATAACACGTGCATTCGTGCCAGTCTGACGTTTGGAAGGGTCTACCATGCATAAGTAGCAGTTCTTTGAGTGGTCAATTGATTCCCGGAAACTTTGTGGGATTACGAACTTCACGGCTCACTTTCCCTGCTGTACCATCCTACAATTTTACATTTATTTCACCCATGACTAATGTGAAGGAGATTCTCGCATCAATTTTCTTATACAGTATATTTTTTCAATAACATTTAAAATTGTAAAACATTTTAAAATTAAAAACATATGCAACATTAAAATATTTAACAAATTTTATAACATTAAATTCCGAGCAACAATTTTCCATCTTCCCTTCCATAATTTTTTTTTTCGTTGCACGCAGGTGAAACGAGGAACACAGGGTTTGTATTAATGACCGACAGGCATGCTGAAATATGCCTCGCATCCCTGACACCTTTTAACAGATGATACCACAGAATACGTCTTGATAAATGGGCCGCAGACAAAAGCAAAATGTGTCTACCGGATGGTTGCAGCGTCTTGATGCAATCGCAGAAAAATGCAGATATATATCCACTTAGGCCACCGAAACTAAACTGAACTGGTTGGATTAACGACCCTGTATTTATATTGCTATTTATATTGATGAAAAGTTCTAGAAGTTATTCCAAGTTTACTCGGCACTGAATATATCTGGAATGTTCTGGAAAACAGGTGGATTTCAAAATATCACTGCCTTAGACACAAAAGAAACGTTTGTGTGGACTAATAGCCTTTTCCTATACTTTTGAGGCATAACAAATTATGTATTACGACTAATTTATAAACGTTGAATACGGTTTTACTGATAATATTCATTTTACCGTTAATCTCATGCAATTAGGTCACTATCATAATGATCTTGTGTGGCTATCGGTGCGTTACTGCGTAATAGTCATGAGGAATTGTACTGATAATGTCAACCTATATGTTCTGTGATTGTAATGTTGATATGTAAGTTGATCAATGGTGATATTGTAAAACTCCTGTTTGTTGGTCTCAAAAATATTCTTCTCAAGATTCTATTTTCAAAAGAAACAATTTTTGATCTTTCTATATAATTACATTATCTGAAAACGTTTTGCATATTTTCGTTGGATAAGTATGTGCGTTCTAATTGAATATATATTTGAGCTGAACCTACTACATTAGCGAATTCTAATTTCATACAATTCGTCCTTTAATAATCTGTGATATTTTCATTTACTCTACATTGTTGTAGTAGAATGAATAATTTTCTTTAACAATTTATGTAGATGTCACTTTAAAACAACCATAATTAGGTTTGGAAAATTTGCTTTTCTTCTTTTTTTAGCTAATTAAAATCACGTTTTAGTCAATCACACTGTTCTTCTTGAAAATATAAATCCTTTCTCTTATTTTCTGAACCTCTGTTTATCAGTTCATATTGTTTACCCTTGAACTATTGCGACTGCGTTTTCTTTTTCTTCCAAACACTAATATATATAAGCTCAAAACAAACTTGAAATGGACATCTCCATCATCCTTGATCTAAGCATCTACCTAGAACTATTCACCACCATTTGCCACAGCAGATCTATAAGTATCATACTGGTACCTTATCTAATTATTAATTATATTACTAGGAACAGATCATGGTAAGTAATTGTAACTCCATTTATGGTATGTATACATTATCATTAATAGATAATCTACTTTGCACAGTAATACTGATCACAATGTTGCATATAATATTATAAAGACACACTCATCACGTTGTCAAATATTCTCACAACATTAAAATGTTCTTTGCGAAATATTTACCAGTCTATTACATTAATTTGGATTCAATTATCTACTCAGCACGTTCAGGAATTCTTAAGGATTATAAATAGATACGGAACAAACGATATGCATGCCTACCTGTTGTAACGCTCGTACTCGTGGCTATCTTTGAGGTAATAGAAGTAGTTGTTGTACCAGTTTGTATTTTGTTAGTCGCTGTTCTTGTGGTTTCAATAGGTGTAGTAAATGATGTCGTTGATTTATCGGTGCTAGTGCTTTGGAGGTCTGGTATACAAAAAGATAATAATGGGTCATTAAGGTAAAGCTAAGAATGAGCTTAGCTGGAAGGATGTACAATATTACAAAACAAAAATACATTTTGTTATCTTGTTGATGATAATATGATGACGTCTTGAATATAATACAAATCGTATGACGAATAACACTCCCTTCAAGTGCACTACATCCAGTAAGGAATCACGTGTATTATTAATTCATTAAGATAAATGCAATAAACTAACAACGAACAGTTAAAACATGTATCTAACTAGCCTGAACGCTTTCGAAGTCTTTTTCAAAAGCAAATACAAAACATAGACAAAACAAACAATGTTCTAGGGCAGCGTATCCAGTAAGATTCTTTATCTTTCCTGGTTTCGGAATTTCAGCTGGGGTTGTGAGCAATTATATTTTGAGCAATTTAAACCAAGAAGACTACAAAAAGACAGCCGTACACAAATTAAATTATCTTTTGCAGCCGCCACATTTTCTTTTAAATATTTTCTAAATTTGCTATATAGCCCATACTTGCTAACTACATCTAAGTCATAAAAGCCAGTTTTCATATGTTCCCGATATGTCTCATTTTCATTTTACAACATTTATTTTCGGAGTGGTGTCCCAATCCATACATAATTCTTACTAAAATGATCTTCCAATTGACAATATATTTCCTTGATGATATAACGGAAACATTATCATTTAAGGATGAAACCAGTATGTAAATGTTTCTTCTAAACAATGTCGGATTACCTTCTTGTTAAATATCACATAATACAGAAATCTAATAAAATATTTTGTTTCTTCACAGTAATATCTTCGGACTTGTAAACATTCGTTTCCAACGGATGTCTCGATGCGTCAGTATATACTCTGTTCAACATGATTGTTCATCATTCAGTTTGATGAAGCTGAATGTAATGTATGCAAAGTGTGAAAATATTGAAAATAGATTTATGATTTATTATGTATATCTATATAATGTGCACCCTTTGCTACATGATTCTATCCGTATTGTGTGTAGTATGAATTCGGTCATAACTGTAAATTGTAAATTGTGTTAGGAGTCTATGCTCTTAGAAAAAGTAACAAACATGTGAAGGACAACAAGCTTTGTAAACTTTAACAATTAATTTATTTCCCTAGAATAAAAAGTGAAAATGACAAAAAGGAACTTACTTAATTGGGAATTAAATCACAAAATAATTCAGGAATTACAGACAAAAGTCCTAATAATACAAGTCCTGAATAAAACTCAATACAGGTTCCAAGAGATCCAAAAATGAAGGCGATGACGTGAGTGTTATAGCTTATGGAGTTCTAATGTGTCACCAGTCTTTTGTTTTGTTTCTTTCTGTTACTTTCTTTATGCCTATAGAGACCTAACAGAATTTGTTGCAGGTCGAATATACGAATTTTGTAAATAGTTCAGAGAAAAACTGGAATTGTTTGAAATACATGATCATCTTTCTTTACCCAAGGTCTATTGATTTTCATAGTAAGACGAACATTTTTTCTCAATATCATCTAGGGTGGAGTGTTTTGTTCAATATTCCGACCGATATAATGTTTAAGCATTTGAGGAACGATGAGTAGATGAAGCTTGCCAACTGCTATTCTCATTTAGACGCATAATTGTCCTTGTTAAAGCAGGAAAATAAAACTATTTTCTTTAACTATTTTGGAATCTTTAAACATTCAGCTGCACAAAGACGAAGATGCTTATGCGAAAAGAGGAAAGAGAGAAAGAAAATTCAAAAAGAGCAAAGAGAGACATAACATTTAAATACAGGAAAAAGAGAGAGAGAGAACAATAAAAAATGGAAAGAAATTCAAATGCAAATTCAGAAATAAGGAAGAGAAATATAATTTAAAATTTAAAAAAATAGAAGGGCAAGACCTGCAAAAGCTAATGGAATTGCCTTAACATAAAAAAGGTCAGCTTAAAATGAAATTACAAATTCCAAACGAAGAAAGAGGAACAGAAATGCAATCGAAATAAAAAGAAGTAGAACCGGCATGTAAAATCCATTCCCCTTATGAATGTCAGTATTGATGTCACCACAAATATTATATTAGCACACTCTTGTAAAGAAAATATGTTGATCAATATTGTTTGCACTTTGATAAATATTGCAAGTTAGAAATGGACAATAGAGCACTGGACTTCGTTATAACAGGATGTACATATTGGTAATGCTCCTGAAATGTATGCATCACTGTCAATAGAAGTAAGTGCTGATTATGGTTACGTCACGAATAAGTTTTCAATCATTACCTGAGACATATCGAAAGAGGTTTTGGAATTGTCAAAAGAAAGCTAGCCAAGCCCATGTTGAGCTTGCTAGGAAAAGTGATGCACCAGGTTGCAAATATAACTAATCTGGATGCATTGTCATAGCATAGCGAGATTTTGTGAAGAATCTGTCCACATTACGGATGGCATCCTGAACAAATAAAAGGCATTTAAACAGGTACGGATTGTGTGTTACAAACTACATAAATTAACCTATCAAAACAATCTTCAACTGGAGAATTATCTAAAACATTGAATTGTATTATTTTATCACTATCCGTGATAAGTGATACTGTTCGTTCACTTATTGTATGTTCCAGTGTTCATTATAAACCATACAGATTGTTCGACCTAAGTCAAATAATGGCATTCTACGAGATATACTCTAGTCAGTTTCGAATTATGCGTTTATAAATGAACAGACTACTTCAATTCTTGTATACGATGCATACGTTAAATTACTAGAACATGTTAGAGTTCATATAATCAAGTGGAATTATTCTTGCCGGATACAAATTATTGTACAAATAAATTTATCATACTAATGCTCTTTTACAGTAGTTACGATGAAATGACTTAATATGTAACGAAGCAAATTCATTATTAACTGATATCATTGCATTCGTACTTGACCGTGTCTCGTGTACAACACGGCTCTAGTCATTATAGTTTTAGGGGATTTTGAATCGGGGTTAGTATGACTGGGGAGGTAATTGAACCCGTATGCTGCTGATTGTGATGTCAGTTCGTAGGACGGAACGACTATCTCGTAGTGGAATCATATCTTCGGAACACCTGGTCTGTAGTGAATAAGATCTAGAGGGTTCCTTTAGGAGACTGGGAGGGACGATCCATGCTTCGCGCACACTGACCAATCGAAAAGAGATGTGGAACCGAAAACACTTCGTGACTCTCAGCTAGATATATGTTCCGTTGTTAAATCAATATTCAGTATCACTACAAGGGTGAAAATCAAATAAGTGTTCCCTTGTTAAATCAATATTCAGTATCACTACAAGAGTGAAAATCAAATAAGTATGTCTTGGACTTCTGGATGAAATATTATTTATATATTTGCACAAATTCTTTGAATTGGCGACCTAATTATTCATAGTAGTGTAGATACTCGGGGTGTAATGATAAACTTGTGCCACGTATCGATGCGATTGGTGATACGTAGAGTGCGATACAATACATATCGATACACATACGAACCTGATGGTATTTTCATCTTTGGAAAGTAGGTGGTACCCTTTCATGTATGCTGACATTCTTGGTTTTGTTTCCAGTATGCAGACTACAGCTTCATATATAGTTATCATGTATTTATATCCAATTCTGATTGATTAGAAGATAAGAACAATACCTTCAAACAGATTACCTGTTTTTTGCAATAAGCTATATCTAACGGTTTAGGATATTTGATGGTGGCTACATGTAATTCCCTTTGTTTTGTACAACATGAATGATTTGAAAACATATTACCAATTTCGTGTCTCATTTACACTTGGAAGACATTATGATGTTATCTTAAAAACAGAAGAAATAATGAAATTTCCTTGTGCAAAGAAAATCTCATCTCGAACAAATTTGGTCATAGGAGGACGGTTACATACCAACAGAATATATCACACTTTATTTCCTACAAATGCGATATGACTGCCGCAGCAATAGGTGTGTTATTTGTTGGTGAAGCAGGTAAACTATTGACTACACCAAGTTCTATTTTACAAATTGCTTTTAACTTACACAAGGAGATAAACCTGGGCATTTCTAAATCTGCCCCATCGCTCATTCTGTGCTAATTTCATTTATTCCATCAGCACCTTCATTTACTGGTTAAATGTATCTGCATAAAACGATAAATTCAAATTTTATTTTCCATTTTCAATGTAAGAAGAGATGATGAAGGGTGACATTCCCATTTATCAAACTAAAAAGGAGGGGAGGAAAAATGGTAATAAGTCAACATATATCTAAACTTCAATAAGTCTCTGTATCTTCCGGTTGCACTTTCCTATAACTCTACTAAATCAACATCTTTGACAGATGTCATCGCTAGTTGTAAAATCATTTTTATGTTAATTATTTCTGAGCATACTCTGATCCTTTTCTTTTCATCAGTATTGTTAAGTGCTTATTTCTGAAGGGGCATATACATAGATATCTTTGTCAGCTTGAATATGTTGGAAAATTGATCTTTGTGACTGTTATATGCAATTTTCCAGAGTTCAGAGATATTATCCTTTGGATACATTTACTCCAAAATAGGATTTTTCTTCCTTTGTTAAATGAGTAGTTTACTGACTATTATGCCAAATTTGTTACGTTCTTTGACATTAGCATGTTTTCTTTACTACTAAATTGCATTTTGACCTTATATTATTCAATATATTTTAACCCTGATATGGATACATGCACATTGTTTTGTAGCATATGATGCGCAATGCAAAAGTGATTAATTGATTACTAAGGAAAATTGCATTATACTTTTGAATTTGTCAGTATTTTAATTACGTTCGGTATTCTGTACCTTTTACATTTAATTTTGAGAAACCACTGAAAGGGTCATGACGTCTACTTTTTTTGTCCATCCAGCATGTACATCTGACTCGTACTTAAAACCATTTTGGGCTCACAATGTCTCTATTAACTCTTCTCCAGCTCCAATAATATAATATACTTTATAACTTTAAAAATTATGTTCATCATCACTATCATTATCAGATGTGGAACACAATCGTTACGAACCACGCTGAGAATCAAATATTTTGATATTTTCTAGGTAGCCCGTATTTTAAACAAGCATTTGTAAAACGTTCTTCATGAAAGGTTCAAACTACGCCATACTTTATATTCCTGGGCCCGTTGTTCTAATCAAATTTAGTTTAACAACCATTCATGTCGTGCTTAAAGAAACCAGATGTAGAACAGTTGCTATCCGAAAAACAGATGTCTCGACAATGAACGTTTCAAGAAAAATTGTATACGTCGCCAAGTACATTCTTATATGTGGGACTTTCAATGAATTTACTGGAGTTCTCGCTTTCTGTCTGTGCGAGTATGTAGGTACGTAAATATTTTAGTTGGTAGGTTGTAGACTACAGATAATGCAATCATTATTATTTAATTAGCCAAGTTTACAATACAAATGTAATTACCTTAGCATCAAATCATATTAAAGGCAATGACACTGGGTGCTTGACTGTTATAAAGGACAAAGAATATATAACGGAAAATGTCAATTGCAAACGTCAACATCGATATCCATGCTAAACTCAGCATAGTGAGTTTTCCACATACTTTTTTCGCCTACTGGACATCAGTTTTTATAATAAATGTCCCTTTTTCGTATTTTCTTCAACACCGAATGATAATAGAGGAGATTTAGTATAATATAAATTCAAACTCATTATAATGCCTCAATATACACAACGATTATGGCAAAAAAGTATGTTCGTATAAGTAAACTGTTCTAATAATAAAAACAACAGAGAAATCTGTATTATGTGGGATTTAGTTTCAAATATTGTAAACCTATTTTGCTATAATGTAGGCTACGTTACACTTGATCACTTTACATGCTTTAGTTTCTTCAAGAAGTATAACGTTCTAGTGTGGAAAAATTAGAGGAAGACTTGTGATTTCCTGGGGAGTGTGAACCTTATATAAATCTGAGTGATGTAAATTATGCAAATTTAAATGAGTTCTATTTGCCATGCTTGAAGTGACGTTACGCGAAGATTTAAATTCTAAAATGTGCGGATAACATGTCTGCCTGTACTTGCGGAATCTGCTGGTAATCAACGGCATATTGCGTCTAATAAAAGTTTGCTAGACAGGTTGGTTCGTTTTAAGAGGATGCTATGTCTTTATCTATGGCACTTTACTGCAGAACGTAAGCACAAAAATGCATTGCTATATGTTGTGGACATTCATTATTGCTGGTCCCGTAAGGGTCTATATAAACTGGTGAAACGCCAAACATCAGGTAAAATCCCTAAACTATTAACACGTGTCTTTGATAAAAATTTCTTAATATTCACTTCAGAGAAAGTTATATTGTTGTCCATGTTCCGTGCATGATTGGTATAAGAATGATACTTCGTTGATTCCGTCACCAGGGATAATATAACATAGAGGTGTTAAAAACTCCCATAATCGACCAGATACTTTATCTCATGTACCTTTTCAATTGTAAAGGAGGTTCCCAGTGGCCGGGTCCGAAGTAGGCTCTAAGACTTTCTCGAATAAAAGTGTAATCTTATAGTTTATCTTATGCAATGTATGAGCAATATAGTTTAGAAAATACGTAAATTAAATGAACGTTTCGTGTACATTTAGCAAATGCACGTTATGGCTTTATAGTGCACTGAAGCCCTCACTTACATAAAAATCCGTTGATAACAACTGCACTCGATAAGGAGTTTCCTGTCACTTGTATTTTAGTGTCACGCATCATGCATGATGCACGCATAACAATAGCTAACGCTCATGTACACTGGGCTCCATACCCGTTTGAATGCAAGGATGTTAGGCTTAGGTCTCTATCTTAATTTAGATATGAATAGTGCTTTGATTTTATTATACTTTGGTCTCAGCAAAAATAAACTGTAAAGACGGCATACATTTATAGTGCAGCACGAAAATCGTACAAACCATCGAATTGTGTAAATATTTTATGTAAAGCATTTGCAGACTTAATGATGGAGCTGATATTTGAATATCAGTCATAAACTATATAATTCTCGTTGAGCAAGCCCATCACATGACTTGACTTTAAAACGACCAGTATATGTAACACTCTAAACTATTTGGGTCATTTGTTATGCGCATCTAGCTACTGGAATTTCATTTGCAATGTACCTTAGTAAATTCATGATGTGTGTTGATTAATCAAACGCACCCTGAGCCACCCTTCATCAAAAACACGTGATCGATTCCGTTATATCATGATGAACCGATTGGTCTGGATATATCTTTTTCCGACATTATGAAAAAGATAGTCAGCGTGACATTCCGATGTCGATCATTAGCCAACGAATGCATATGTTACCTTTATATATGTCCAGTTAATGACACTTATATAGGTATTTTCTGCGGTCGATACCTACCAGTGCGTTTTTCACTATAACACAATGATCAATGTGTTTAAGATTTATTCAAGTCAACTATCTGCATGCAAACAAATGCAAGCATAAATTCAGTGGAACTCATTTTAATTTTATCTCAGAAAGCAAAGCTAATAACATCAAAAACACAAGGGTTTTTACAACACCTGTTTATACTGCTACTATTACTGTTGTTATTATTTGCGACATCATCTTAGATCTTTCGCATAAATTCAATGGAACTCATTTTAATTTTATCTCAGATCGCAAAGGTAATAACATCAAAAACACGACAACACCTTTTTATACTACTACTACTACTGTTATTATTTGCGACATCATCTTGGATCTTTCGCGGAAAATACGAGATTTAGTGATACTTATAATGAGTGGTTTTTTAAGATAATACACCATTAATGATACAGATTTTACACACTGGGGTAGTATGTGGGTCTTTTGACGTTCGTTGTCGTTTTTGAATGCTGACCAATCATGTAAGATGTCGGATCATGGGATTGTAAATATATTTACAAGACACCGCCAAGAAAAGTGCAGCTAATTTAATGTATGCTACAATAACATTATTATCGTATTGATACTTAAGTTTTCTTCCCCACCTCTTTCTTGTTCTTGTTCTTGTTCTTCTTCTCTTTCTTCTTCATCTTAGTAGAATCATTGGTGAGAGAGGAATATTGGAAAGCTTGGGGGTATATATATATATATATATATATATATATATATATATATATATATATATATATATATATATATATGTATAGACATAAACAAGATATGAATTATCACAGCAAAATCCATTTTAATTTTACCGTTGTACTTCGTCGACAAATTTAAAATAATTAACGGGAGTCATATTTTCGTCTCTCAAGTGGAACGTGACTGAATCAGGTTTTCAAGTGTACCTACCAGACATACACGCTACGAACTTCTTCCTTGAATTGTGCCCTGCATGAACAAATTCTAGTCTTATTCCTTCATCACTGTTTTTCAAGAAGCCTTCAAATAAAGGTGTTCCTTGTATTGTCCTAGCTACAAAATAAAAATATATGTTCAGCCCAATTTTGTATAAGCTTTCTTATGATCTACAAAAGTGTTGAACATGTCCATATAACAGTTTCTTTAATTTTATGTAATGAGTCAGATGCTGTTATCAAAAGATAGGTTTATACCCTGAATAAGTACCTTCTATAGAACCTCAAACCTTCTGAAATCTCAATAATTATTCAACATATCTCAACAATTGTAATATTTCATCTACTGCCAAACCCAAATCACGTCATTACATTAAACAATGAATTTGTCCTAATATACCTCATTGAAACTCAGTTTACTTCAGTACACTTGGTGAAGTATTAAATAATGATTGTATCGTTCTTCTTATCATATGGCGGCATATGTGCCCTCTAATTTCTCAGATGTCAAATCATCCCATAATTACAGGCTGCTTTTTAATACGTTATTGTAATATGAACATTGGTGTCATGTAATCAATAAAAGTTTATACTCACACTCTGAATAATTCTGAATTACAAGATCTCGTACAACGCTTGTCCACCACGATCCAGAAGCGTTAGGGAATAGGAAATTTGTTCTACCTCCAGTATATGTTGTAGGGCTCTTGCCAACCCTTGCGCAATCTCTAATTGAATGCACCCATTGGTCATGTTCTGGACTCTCCTCCAAAATTTGTCCTAATATGTGGAAAATTGGAAGACAATACAGATGTCATTGGGTGGAAGAAATATTATGGGCTACATACATTAATGTTATGCACATTTCTGATACTTCATTAATTAGTGTCGTACCAATGTCCACCAATTGTGATTTGCTTTTCATGATAATTGGTTTCAATTGGTGTATTAAATAAAGTTTAGTAATGTTTAGTTGTAGGATTATCAAAACAATAATCTTTCTTCTCCCGATATTGTTTTTCGTAAGACAATAAATAGTGAATTAAATAGTGCCATTGGTTTTAACATCACTAAGATAACGGACATGCTGTCCTGGTAGTATTATTGGAAAAGGGGATAAAATTCTGAGGTCCAGGGCACAATGTAATTTTGAAGTTTTTCAGCAGATTTCGGCAAAACAAAGAACATTATATTATTGTTACTCTTACAAACTCACTAAGAAATTTAACAAGTGTTTACATATCATCTTCAACATATTAACAGGAAACTAGCACACATTTTCTTCATTTATACTGCATGAATAAAACTGAGGGAACACAATCATTTTGTTGAATTATACTGCAAGAAAAAAATTGACGCCACACAATCATGCAGGAAACCACAGAGAAAAGAGAAGAAATGGGGACAAAAAGTGTGTCGCAAATTAACTCTTATACAACTTCAATATGCGGGAAACTTACCAGTCAAAGCTTCGCACAGATGTCGATAGCTACTTCTGCAATTCACTACAGACATTTCATATTCTTCGTTCTTTGTAAATATGAAACAGCCACTGCCATTGCCTTTGTTATCACTTGATGATATGGAAACTACACACACACACATATATATATATATATATATATATATATATATATATATATATATATATATATATATATATATATATATATATAACTGTCTACAGGAGCCACCCATCGGTAAAGGCAAAGGTTTCCTTTGCAGGCAGGTGACCTCTGAAGGCAGGTTTATCTCTCAAGCTTGGTACTTGGTAAATTAATTTCCATTCTGCGCATGGATACTCCATCCTCACATGATGTTTGTCTTTCCAATGACAAGAGATGTTACCGTCTCTTCTGTACAAATAACTGTATGCATTTATTAACACCTGTCTCTTCTTATCATGTAACCTGTCATAAAACTAATAGGATTTAAATACATCAAGAAAAATACAACTTTGCACATGCACACATACATAGATCTATCTCCCCCTCTCTCTCTCTCTCACACACACGCACACAGAGACACACACATACACACACACGCACACACATACAGGCATACACACGCACACACATACACACACACTTCTAAAGGGAAGTACTATCTAACATCATGTCTTTAATTGTGAAACTCTCGACTCACTTTTGTTAGGGCAGTTGTATAATTCGCACTTCATACAATTTATTGATTAACCAGTTTCAAAGCTAAATGAGATCAAAGGACAGTCTGCTTTTCTTTGTGACGTTTGATAATTAGGCAATAAAAAGAAACTTTGCTACGGCTTTTGTTAGTGGCACCTACACCGTTAGCCGCGATTACTCTGGCCATTACCACCCCAATTTTGATATTTTTAATATTTATGGTGCGGTGTAGGGCCTGAGTCAATTGTCTAACGAAAAATAAGAATTAGCCGCCACCACAGAAAGTAGCCGCTTCCCAACGGGCCTACCATATGTATACAATGCTACGTCAAATCATCCCTGCATGAAATCGATATGAAAAAGATATATTGTTCAAGAAATGGAGAATATTATAATCGCAATGTATTTGATACGCTAATAGACGAGACAAAATTACAGAGTTGATGAAATGTTATCTGGGACGCACTATATGCATCTAAAGTCACATGACTACACTAATCTCGTAACTTATTATTATGAAGACAACGAGCAGAAATGCATAGCTCTCACAGCAACTTGGAGAAAGTGAAATTCATGAAGAATATAGCACGTGTCTACCGCTTAATATCACTGTAGTAGGGTAAATTCATTTGAAATATGACACGTTTAAACATCCTTCCCCGTAATTTACCTTCGGATGTAATATTCTTCGCTCACCAAACAATAGAAGTGTAATTTGCCTGCTTGTAGCGGTCACTGCTAATACATGGTAACGACTGCATAAGGCAAGGTGAAACCACTGTCTGGTTATGAAACAACTGGCCCCTGGCCGCAGAAGACAAGTGACCTCTGATTATATGACAATTATTTTGGAATGTTGCCGGAGGGAAAATAAAATGTCCGCGTTGACCAGGTAGCCACTGAACACAAGTGACTGATAGGTCAGGTTTGATTGTATACATGTACAAGCTTTGAATTTACATCTAAATTTTGTTTGGAAGAAATATGTATATCTAAATATTTATCCAACATTACCTTAATTACTACATACTTAACAACCTACCTACCAAGTAGTATACTTCCTACCTACCTACACGCGTATATACATCTTTCCAACTCCCCACTTAACTACCTATTTCTTCACATGTCATTATCAAGCTAAGGATTGATTGATTGTCGATATTACGGTATACCAGCCCTGGACTCTAAATAGCGCCATATGATAAAAGGAATAATCATTGAAATGTACATTATCCCAAAGCCTTAAAAGTATGAAACACAGCGATGATATGGTTAATTTATATGAGGGATCCCGATCAAAGGAGAATGTAAATTTTCTTTGTAAATATTAATAATATAAGAATAAATATGCTGATAAACAGTAGGAATGTTCGTTACAAAATAACCAAAAAAAAATACGTTTTAAATAAATGTTAACATCCTTCAAGGAATTTTAAATGTAAGATATATTTACCGTATCATAAAGTTCCTTTATGTGCAGGACATTGTATAAACAATTAGGCGCTTGTTGGCGATCAATTCCTAAAGAACATAGTTGGTTAATATTAAAGAATGTGAACGTATATTGTTTGTTTTGCGACTGGTTTTCGAATTGAAAAGTATTTTCGTTTTATTTTATTATGAAGTGCATATCCGGTGTACATTCTCTTTGGAAAATGGCACCACATTCTGAAGACAACTCCCTGATTTATTTTAGTTTTTTAAGACATGGTACGCGTAGTATATTGCCCTACGTACTTGTAGTTTCCGCACCAGAAATATCAATCGTTCCTCAGATTTGTTATCGTATAGTAATTATATGCAATTTGTGATAATTTGCACTAATTAGACTGCTAGCAAGCTATAAAATGTAACTTTATATTCCTACTCGCTATCCGGTTTGATCCATTGGAATATTTGTATATCAATTTTACTTTTCGTATGGGAAACTCGCATGCTGATTCAGTCTGATTTTGCATATCTATGTCGTTTATACGTAATAGTTGCCGGCTCAGTGGCGTGTCGTAAACGTCCTTGTAGATCAAGTACCTGCACAAGTAAACCGATCTAGCATGTGTTGATAACGGTTCTACGAGGATACTGAAGACCGACATTCCATGTCTGTAACTGATTTTCATAATGTTATTTGCATTATATTGTATCATCATAAGATATGTGGGAGCCTGGTTCTGGCTGCTTCAACTAATGTTCGTGTTAAATGTATCAAGTTGTTAATAGTGTGAACCAAGCTGCAAGGGATATCGTTTGTCTATTTTAATTCATTTACTTTTATTATACTTTCTGCACAATGTTTGGTCAGTGTTTTTGATACAAAAAGTTGAAGATATTAATATTATTCTTTTTATCATTATTATTATTATTATTATTATTAATTACAAATATGTTCCGTAAATTCTTTTTTAACTTTGGGTATTTAGTTGTTTCAAATCACATTAAGCCTTAATCGATAACATGAAAGGGAGTTACCTGGCACGTGGCTTAGTGAAAGAATTGATACGTATTTGTTTTTTGTTTTATTTTGTTGCATGAAATCTATACCTACCTCAGGATTATGCAAACGTTAAAATAAGAAGATAAATATAATTGCAATGCCAGTAGCTGGTAAAGGAAAGTAACATTTACACTGGTCAGAATGTTACCACGTGATCAAAATGAATTGCGTTTATTTCTGTATGAACTGTAAGGAGAACTACTTTTCTAAGAATACACACATCGATAAATAGAGTCACGTGTACAACATAAGATAAACACTGCCAGTGATGGCAGACACGAAGTAATCATTAAAGGAAAAGAATATTCTAACAATGTTATATAAAAATATAATTGAATAAATTTGCATTCCATTGACTGAAGGACTGTTATTATCATGACCTAATTACCATCAAGCAGGACAATCCCAAGTGCTTTAAATAGCTACGTAACAGAACCCCACCCCAAAATGTATTACTACGCTCAATTAAGATTTATGTTTTTTAATGATGCAAACGAAATAACATAACGAATAATCGAAATTTCAATGATAAGAGTTTAATGTTTTGTTTGAGTTTATCGTGGTATAAACAATCAGTTACCGACTCAAACAGCTTACATAACTCTTAATTGAAAACAAGATATGTATTTGTAGTTATACTTCAATTTACAATCTACCTAAGTTATAAACTAATTCTTTGTGTCAGATGTCCATGGCAATAACGTTTAATTGTACAGTGCAAAGAATACTTGTAGCAATTATGCACAGACGACTATTTGATTAATGCTACTAGCTCATGTATACGTTTCGTATCGATGTTCTTTATTACGTGCGTTCATGTTCTACATCTTTATTATGTGCCGTAATGTCAGTTATCTGCTCAAGTATTAACTTGAAATGTTGCCGGTCATCAAATAGGAACTGTGTAGGCAGCTCCATGTCAAACTTATAATTATCCCAAACCTTTTCGATGAAATGGTGGGATTATGGTATCAAACCTTGAATGCGTCCGTATGTGTTCTTAAATATCGCAAATTGTCCTCAGCAATGTAGGACTAAGATAAAGAGTTGAAAATTGGGATCTAAGAATGGTTTGGATATTTTAACCATTTTCTGATTGCATAGGTGAAGTTGTTGAGCAGTTAAGAACTTATATGGTTATATGGGTAAGGGTAGTGATGACTGAGTCAAATGTGCTTATCGTGTCTGAGCAATTTATTATTATGAAATATACATGATTGACAGTTTTACGTTTGCGGTTATTCACATCATGTGGAGATATATATGTCTATCTATCTATCTATCAATATATCTATCTATCTACATATCTATAAATCTATCTATCTATATATCTATTTATCTATCTACCTACCTACCTACCTACCTACCTACCTATCTATCTATCTATCTATCTATCTATCTATCTATCTATCTATCTATCTATCTATTTATCTATCTATCTATCTATCTATCTATCTATCTATCTATCTATCTATCTATTATTTGATTTTGTTTTTTTGTCAGCAAGGCAATTGCATTTTCATCCGGTTTACCCTTCATATAAACTGATATGTTGTTGTATCCTTGATGTCCACAAAGCATTCCATTTCCACAAGGTACTGGTTTCTCACAGCTGCTGTTGAAAATTAGGGTGTCTGGGGTGGAAAATTTCCTTGTGGCAATACAATAACAAAATTCACCCTGAAATGCACCAAGTACACTGACATAAACTTTTATATATAACAAAGTACATTTATTAATTATTATTAGCTTCTGTATGATGTGGATAAAAGGTTATATTTTGCAAGTGGTTTAATATATTCAAATTGACGTGCCTTTTAAAAAAAGCAAATTAATGTACTCCTAATTTGTATAGTTCACAATGATTAGCATTCAATAGGCATGCTAAAAGTGTTGAAAACATATTTATTCCCACCTAACACAACATTCAATACATAATGATCTCAATTTATGAAAGCTACAAATTAAATAATGAATAAGCTTCAAGCGTGTCTAAAGTTGACTCTGGGATATATTCACAAACAAATCAAGGCTAATAAAATATATATGATGAAGACGTATTAAAATCATTTCCTTTGCAAAGTAAC
Source organism: Sinohyriopsis cumingii (assembly GCA_028554795.2). Lineage (NCBI taxonomy): Eukaryota > Metazoa > Mollusca > Bivalvia > Unionida > Unionidae > Sinohyriopsis > Sinohyriopsis cumingii. Next base: position 8,202,773 of record CM068832.1, on the reverse strand, counting down.
GGACACTGATAATTATTTCTGGTATTCCTATAAGAGTATTATCGTGTTTTTCAAATGTGGAGTACCTTTGAATGATTGTTTTCTCCTACCTCACACTAGTTTTCTTATCCTGACTCGTGGACTATGTTGATCGTCTGCTGTTTCTATAGCATGCACAAAGTGGCAATGCCGTCCAAATTGTCATTATAATGTTAAAATGATTTCACAGTAATCAAGATAAACATTAATTTAAGCAAGTTTACGTACTATAGCGAGCCTCACAAACAGCCAGTTTCGCAATGATCGAACTTGATATGTACTGCATACTGTATATATTTTCGACTTGATAAAGCCCGTTGCTGTAATTTTGAAAGGTCTTTTCTCATTAATCTTTCCGAATTTAGATCCATTCTAAAACAATAAATAGAAGATTTTGCCTTATGTTTTATTTGTCTCATCTATTGATACGGATTCCTTTCTGCCTGTTCATATTTGTATCATTGCGTCAGCTATCTTCATTACGTAATTCTTATGATGCACAATGACACTTCGATTACCGTTTCGGTACGGTTATTTGAAGGCTAATCTGTGCTAATACATCATGTAATGTTTTAACTGATTGTATCAGTGTAAATCTAACTTGGTGAAGCTCTGTTTTGACATATATACACTAAACTCTTTAAGATGCACAATGCACCATTTTTACTTCGAGCCACAGTTTACGTTCAGAAATGTAAGTGAAAATATCATATTTCTCCTTTCCTTCAAAGATGCATAAGAAGGATTCAGTTAATGCAGGTTCCTTGTTGTTCCATTGTAAGTATTTGCAAACAGAAAAGTAAAGTGGAAATTCATTTAGGTGGCTGTGAAAGCTGATTCCTTGTGTGTTTAATTTTATTGATGAACAGCATAATGCTTCATCAGTTACAGTTTATACATCTTGGATTTAAAACTTTCAAATGACTGAACTCTACTCAGTCAGTCGATATATTTGCATACATAGAGGTATAACATACAACTACACTAACACTAAATGCAAGACCAGTGTTTACAATTGCTTCATGATATCACAGTAATGCGTGCACTAATTTGCTTTGACTGTCATGTGTTAGCAGTCAGACGATTTGAAAGAGCTTCATGACTAGGTCGGAACCTGCTCCAATCAGTGCAGTCTCATAGAAGCAATCCGAATCTAAATGAAATGCAAATCTCATGTGTACGAATCTCGTGGACTCATTATATTTCCTCTGACTGGAGGGTCCATTGAGTAATGTGTAGGGGCTAATATTAATAACATATATACGATGGAAATTGTTATGTATAATTATATATTTTTGAAACTCTTGGTAAAAGATTTTATCGATATTCTGTTTAATTTTCATTCATGTTTATAAATGTAATCATACTTAGTCATGAAATTAGGTAGCATATTTTTGCAAAATTATTGTTTAAGACATTAAAAGTGAAGATTGCATATGATCTATAAATAGCTGTTGATGTAGGTGTTGTCAACCGTTAATAATGATATTAATAATAAGACCTGTTTACTATATTGTGGTTAATTTACGTTGGAGGGATTAGTTAAGTGATGTTCTTCGAAGGATTAATTTATTTCCCATTGGATGGGTTTGGTCACATGAATATATATTTTGATATATTGGTTGTTGTCGTTGTACTACGGTTTAACGCCATTTTGCAGCACAAGATAGGCTATACATGGCGGTGGAGGAAGAACCCTGAAAACCCAGGGAAGAACCACCGACTCACGAGAAGATATTGGCAGGCTTTCCCACATACCCACGCTAGCTGAGCCTTGGACTCGAACCCACGCAGGCAGAAGTGTGATGGCTGTGATCCGGAACGGTGAGCGCTTTAGACCACTCGACCACTCGAGGCCACTGAATATTGGATTGAGCAGGAAGACCTGTCGCTAGGTGTATATGACGACATATATTTATTTTTAATAGATTTTAGATCCGTGAACTCATTATGTTTTTTTTAATTGGTGATGTATATTAAGTAACAGGTTGAGGCTGATATTATTAACATATTTACGATGGAAGTTGTTGCGTATAGTCATGCATTTTTGTAACTTTGTACATGATTTGTTGTACACAGTATGTGTAGTTTTCATTCATGATTATACTTTCATATTATCTTTCGGTAGTTATTTGTTTGTACAAGGGTAGAAAAGTCTTGTGTAAGACTTTAAGAGTGCAGATTGCGTGTGATCTGTAAGTAGTTGTTGGCCTTGGTGATTAAGACCATTAGTAATGATTTTAATAATAAGATCTGTTTACTTGTGGTCTTTTTCGCCATTATAATATTTAGATCAGTTGTGTTCTTGGAATGATTAGTGGACATGAATAGGGATTTTGAAAATATTATATTAAGTAGTAACATCTGTCACGTGGGCATATTGCAAAATATTTTCATAATATATTTTTGAAGTTGTGTATATATAACAGGACTGAGCAATCAGTATTCCTATTTGGATTCATTACAATTTCGGATTCTTATTTCTTATGATGAAATCAATCTGCAAATGTGTTTCATACTGTAGTTAGATAGTTTGAGAGTAGAAATTTCTTAGGTTTATTCATTGCAATTACAAAGTGCTCACTGGACTAGAACATTATTCATGACTATTTTGAATCAATAAAATGAACTCTGGACAATGTCATTGTGACATACGCAATCGAGGAAATAAAATCAAATTGAATATTCGATTTGTTTATACTTGAATATAGCTTTTTAGGATTATCTTTGATCATTTCATTATACTTCAAGATACTTTACATCTTCGCTTCATAACTTGATAATGAAAGTTTTTGTTAACTTGTAAACACAAAAACTGTCTGGTTCGCTTCTGTATGATGCTTAGTTTATGAACAATGCTACGAGTGTATCCTTTTACAATTTGTAATAGAAATGAGTGCAGGCAATAAGCTTTATACAGTTTAACAAATAATGTACTTCCCTAGAACACAGAATGAAAAACAAGAACATAGAACTTACAGTATTGTGAATTAAATAAAAAAATCCAAGAATTAAAGGCACAATTCCTAGTATTAAAAAGTCATAAATGAAACTTAGATGAAGCCCCAAGGCGACCCAAAAATTGATAACGATGACGTGTCTGTTATAGCTTAGGAGGAACTGATGTATCGACATTTTCTTGTTGAATCACAGTATAATTTTTCAAGCATGAATTTAGTATAACTTCCAACGGATGTCTTTATCCAAACATTTTGTCAGAGCACTTTTGTATTTCCAGAGAATATAATCACTTGAATTTAATAATTTGAAGAAATAAAATTTAACCCAAACTATTCACAACATAATACAACTTAAAGTGCCAGATGATCAAAAAAGACTGGTAAAATTCCCACAGTCACAAGATTATATAGTTTTCTGCTTGACATCAGGTAATATAATTTTCTAAAAACAACCATTACCTAATGGATAATACCTTTCTAGAATGATGCAATGAACATTTTTACTTACAACAAAATAACCCATACAATTCGCATGGGAATCTGTAAAAACCCTGACCCTGGTTAACATATTTACCACCTTTTATTTACCTGAATAATAATTTGGTTAATAAGCTCATACACTCAGAGAATAATGAAGCTATTATTAGTCGATTACATAAATGAAATAAATTCCAGAACTAAAACTTTGACTTAAAATTCTTAATTTTGTTGTCAAATATATTTGTATTCTACCAAATGGTAGATTTCAGTGACCTACAAGTTCATTTTCCACCCGAATCATTGATTTTCTTTCCCTGAAACAAAACATAGACCAATTTGTTATCATTGAATATGGGTATATTATTAGGATCACTACTAAAAGAAGTACGCATGTTTATCTTGGTCTGAGTCAAGGACAAGGTATTTACTATGTTCTTGTACTATAATGTTAAAAACAAGCCATTTAATTATAACTAAGACTATATCTTGTAAACATTTGGAACCTTCCTGCATGATATTTTTTTGATTAGGTATTAGTTTTTTTCGAACGTGTCAATTTTAACCTGAGATCAAGTAGAAGCCTATATAATCTTATTAGTGAAACCATTATTCCTTCGTGCTTTAATATCTGACTAGAATCATTTGTATGACTATTGAGTCCAGTACATCATTTGGGCTGGAATTTATTTATTCAAATTATTTAGCTTATTATTAATTTATTATTCTTCTTGAGATATAATGTGGTAAATAACATCTTTTTGGAAACAGAGAGAGGGATTCATTATATAATTCAAATAAGCAAATACTTTTGGATTGTATTATTGTAATTCACCATATTGCTGTTGGCACATCACTGCAACAATTGTCACCACAGGCAAATCAACACTTCAAGCGTTGGATTTATTTTGGAATATCGCAAAAGTTTATTGATAACTTTACTTTTTTTTTACCAATGTTAGAAATTGTAGGATATTTGGGATTTAGTTTGTAATACCATAAGTTCTTTTTACATTTTTCATTTTGTATTCTTGGCAATTAAAGTATTTGTTGAATTTTCAAAGCTTGCTGGTTCTCACTCTTTTACTATTACCTGTTTCAAGACCCTAGACTCTTGATATATGTTTCTGTTATTAAGCTTTACAAGTTCTTAGATGGTCCTAGAAGCTTGGATAATATCTTAGTTGCACTTATCACCATCTTATGTTGGTTGGACCACTCCTAAATTGATGTAAGGTTAAGGCTTAGTTTGCCTTCTAGAATATAGATATTGGTAATTGCTGAACAAAGTGTTGCGTCATCTGCAAACATGTCAGTACTTATTAGTTGAGTACAGAGGGGATTCCACTGCAAAATCAAAGAAAGTGTAGGGGACCAAGTACAGAACCTTCAATGCAGTGGTTAGCACTATAGTAAATATATATATATATATATATATATATATATATATATATATATATATATATATATATATATATATATATATATATATATATACTCTTCGTCGTAAGAATTCATTCATGACAAGGCCGATCAATAAGATCAAATAAACAATTATGCAGGTAAGAAATGACACGCGAGTATGAATTGGGGTCACGTAAACAAAGCGCGTAATTCTTAGTGCAATGTATATAGCCAAAACACGCTCTAACATTTGATTAGTGTAATGAGAGGTTAAGTTCAGAAGAGGACTTGGTTCACATGCAAACTATTGTGAAAGGAAATAATACGATTTATATTATTCCCGAGATAATTTTCAATCAGAGATTATTTATTTGAAATGCAAATTAACACTATAATAACGAACCATAGTCTTTACTTTTTTCACTATAATGCAGGTTTTCGTGAGTTCTTAGGAGTCATTGGAAGGAAAATAGTGATTTATAATTACAAGTTTGTTGGTATAGCTGAGTGCTTGATCATTAATGTAAACAGTCAGTACTTCGTGATTATATTCAAGCACTTGAATAATTCATTAATTCAATCGGATTATGTGCAACGTTTCATTTAAGATGCACCATGTTGGATAAACACTTCAACGGGTTTCTAACACAATGAATAATCATCGCTTTCATTTAAAATGATATTGAGATATTCATTATTTTCTCTAATTTCAATACATTTTAATACAAATAATCACTCTCTACTCGATTTTCATTTCATGCCAATAGATATTGTGGATATAGACATGAATAGACTTATAAAAGAAAGTTATTTGATTCATAAGTTTGATTCTTTGTATCCAAACGGAATTAATACCAAGGTACTTTATACAAATGTATAAATTATTAATTAAAAAATTGATACGTTGTATATCCTTTATAAAAAATATTTTTGAATGTATGACTGTTTGTCTGTTTTATTATTTTACTATCTCCTTTTAATACATTTATAATTTGGAAACTTACTACTTGTTTATGGCTTTCCATAATCTAGTTATTTATTTTTAAACCATTTTATTTATAAAGACAGGGAGAGAGATAGCAGGAGAGAGAGAGAGAGAGAGAGAGAGAGAGAGAGAGAGAGAGAGAGATAGAGGGGAAGAGCTAAAGAGAGTGCTTTTTGATCTATTGAAATTACAAACTGCTTATACGACTAAGGAAATATTTTGGAACTATTGTGAATTTATGCAAAGAGGTCCTGAACAATGACATTGTGAGATATGAAGACTGTTTGCAGTTCAGCACATTCATGGATGTTGGCATTTCTTTTGACCGTGCGATATAACTTCACCATATCCAAGGATATTGAAATAGAATCACATTTAGGACTTAGGATTCACTTAGAACACTATAGTCTTTTGGATTTGAGATAGAACTTTTGTGATTACCTGTTCTTTACTTCATACATCGTTAAGTCCCTGTTAATGGTTATTTGTTTTAGTTAGAATATTTAATTATTTGTGAAGTTTTGTAAAGCTTGATGGGTTTGCTTTTTATGTTATTTAGTTTAGGACCATATATTCGTAACATCCATCAATCCATCCATCCATCGCCATCCATCCATGCATGCATGCATTCATGCACGCACGCACGCACACACACAAAAACACACACATACATACATACATACAGACAGGCAGACAGACAGACAGACAGACATACATACGTGCATACAAATATACATACATACATACATACATACATGCACGCATGCACGCACGCACGCACGCACACACACACATCCATCCATCCATCCATCCATCCATCCATACATACATGCATACATACATAAATACATGCATACATACATACATACATACATACATACATACCTATTGTGATAGACTATTAATATCCCTTTGTGGTCACTCAGTAGTGCATTTATACATTTTTCGACCCAAATTAGTTATTCTTGTTAACGCTTTTGATTCAGATTCAAACTTGTGGAAACTACCACCAATAACGAAATATTCATTCATTTAACTAATCATTTAACTGTTATAATTTGCTCATCTTAAAAAGGAATAAGTCACGAAAGAAAAACATTACTTGCTTTAGTTCTCAGCTGAAGTGTTCTACAATAATATCATTGTATATACAAAATGCATTACTAAAGAGTTTTAATAGCAAAGTCATGCAAACCAATTGAAGGTATACATCGAAGAAAAATAATCAAGACGTTTCATAATTTTGAAGGGGCCCCAAAATGTATTCAGGAGTGGAGGATATAAATCTATCTGAGCTGATTGTCCCTGATGCAATCAAAAGTCAATATAATCAGATACTCTCTGAATAAGTGTTGTATTATCTGACCAAAGTTTCATGTTTCTAAAACGATTTCATAGCTAAGGATTCCTACTGGTTAAGCATTTGCAGCCTATATTTGTTATTTTGTGTGGGGATCATCTGAACCTTGATGCAGATATTACAATACTTTACATGACATGAATAGTTCATACGATACCTGTAAACCGATATATCCATGTAATCCACACAGTGAATAGCACATCCCTGGTCGGTTTTCGGTTCCTCCAGTGCTGTACTGGGCCGACACGCTGGATTCTATTTCACTTAGAGGGACACAAACTGAAAAATAGTAGAAGTTATATATATATATATATATATATATATATATATATATATATATATATATATATATATATATATATATATATATATATATATATATATATATATATATATTCTCTTCACAAAGCAATCTAAATCATGTATTTCCAGCTTGTATAACTCTTCAGTAAGATTTGTTTTTAAACACAGTAGTTATTGAGGGGATTAACACTTCGATTGTTATTATTATATGCATTTTACACTAGGGTAAACTAATGGTTTGAGTATGCACCAAAGTTTAAACGCTTAATGAAAGCGGTTTCCAGTACTTCAGTGAAGATAAAAGGATATGCGGTTACACATCCTATTGTTTAGGACGTTACGCATATTGCTGAAAACGAAATATGGTGATCAGCTTTGGAAGCATCACTTTAAACTGATGGTCTCTTTTACGATCCACTAGCCTCCCAAACCGTGGAAAATGACTCATGCATGGATTGTTACAGTCAGAACGTGAATGTAATTTAATATTTGATTGACGGTTTCGAAAACTATATGGGGATTAGAACTATCCAACGACACGAGTAGTCTCGTGTGTTTCTATTCATTTGGTTGACCTTCGACTGCTTAAGAAATTCGTTTCCAGATAGACTAGACTTAGCTAATACAGAAAACTACACTCTTCCATTCATTTATAATGCCTATACTTTCCAAAACATATTGAAAACTGTTGAAGAACTTTAAAAAATGAATTGCCGAAATATTCAAAAAAGTAAATGCAAGACTATGTTAGTCTACATGTTGGTGCGTGTATTATATTAGGTGCCCCCACTAGATAGCATACTAAAGGCATTATCAAACAGAGTATATTTATCAATGTTACGTTCAGTGACTAAACCTCGTTCTGACAATTTTACTAGCACAAAGCGGATTTGTTGTTGTTGTTGTTGTTGGGTTGAACGCCATTTTTCAGCACACGATAGGCTATACATGGCGGCCAGTATTAATGGTGGAGGAAGAACCCGGGAAAACCCCGGAAAGAACCACCGACCCTCGAGAAGCTACTGGCAAGCTTTCTCACAGCACAAAGAGGAAGAGGAATATACTAAGTATTATGGCTTTCCACTAAGGTAAATAATTTGTCTTTATTTATTGGTGAGATTCGGATATTGAAATCAATATTGCATACAACGTAGCAGTCTTAGAGTAATCCATATGAACGCTCTTACAATCTGCGGAAGCATTAGATTCAATATTTATTTTAATCATATCTTACATAGAAGCCAATCTGTAGTCGAGCTAATGACCATAGTAGTCCACTCCATGCGGACGTAAGACATCTCGAATCCTATCCGATTCCGTTTGTTTTACCGCCATACCAATTTATAACAGATGGCATCAATGATATAAACATGCATACAACTTAGTAATTTCATGAATTGATTTATAAGTTTTAACCTGATTCTCGCCAGCGGGTCACAAACGTAGTAAACTTGTCTACCTGAGCTTGCCATTGACAAAGGCTTTTTGTCGATTACAATGAAGAATATGGTGAAAAATACCCATGGGACTTGGCATGATGTTTAGTTTTTATTATATCTTACCTTCCGTCTAGTGTGATAGCATCTTACCTATGAAACGAAAATGTTCATATGACTGGAAGTAGCCAACCCAAGCTTCTCCTTTCAAAGCGATGTTGTCTATAACTCTCATTCTTGCTAAATTTACAGCAGGGACGGCAACGGTAAAATTGATTCTGCTATTGTTACAATGGTGTAAGGCTGTCTTCCAGGATAATCGGTGTAGGGACTCGATGACTTCAAATACCGATTGAACTTGATCTGTAATGGATAGACGTATTGTTAGATGCAAAAATATCCCACTACTTTGTGTCGTTCCTCCTCTCAGCCCTGGTAAGATTTGAATCCTTGTGTTACGGCTCCCATCGCCCTGCTAACACTCTCCAATCCACTTATCTACTAAACCATGTACCCGTGCGTATCCGACATGCCTACACAGTCATTAACTCTTCTAAGAATATGTCTTTACTCCAACGTACTCTTACTTCGACCATATGAAACTATATTTTAATTAAAAGGCCTTAAAAGTGTTGGTATCCAGCAATTTGATATACCAGTTTTGTTGGTACACAAAATATGATCCGCCCATAGCGCATTAAAAATCCAATGCCGCCCTTACGTACAAAAGGTAGTATATAGCAAATCGTCTGAATAATACTAAATTTTGACAGATATCGGTCCTACACATAGTCGTGTTCCATGAAGAGCAGTCAATATCAAAATTTCATCACATTGTGAGCCAGGAGCTGTCTCATCGAACAGAGATTCTCAGCTATTCTCCACATCTGCACGAATTAAACCGATTTGTCGAATCGTGTTCACCCCAAGTTCAGCCGTCGGTGTATAATCTAGAGCAGCATCTGATTGCTAATTTTAATCTAAGTCTTAACTGTATCTAATTTATGTTTTTTCGTCTCAGATCTCCTTACGAAAAATTGACATGCCTCTCCTAATTCCATATCGAATCAATCTGTGCTAATGTTGTTAGTGATTAGCGGAATTTATGGAATGTACCACGTCAACTACACATGGATCACTGCAGAATAGGAGCGGAATAACAAGTAACTTCATTGGCTGAATTCAGTGGAGCCACTTCTTAATTCTAAACTGAATATATGAAAGTCGTTTAAACCTTACAGTCTAATTACTTCTAAGAACGCTTTGTTTTAACAAATCATTTCCTTAATTCCAAACCTTAGTTAGATTGTAAGAATTGTGAAATGTATGTTAATTGGCGCCATTGGGGCTTTAATACACATATATAAATATTGTTTCACCTGTAGGTTATTATCAAATATTGTTTCCATACTCTCTAAATGAGTGACTAATTTTTACTGAATAATCATTAGAGACGTAATAAAAAAAGGGGAAAATATAAATAAGACCCCTTTTGTAAATGACATAAACACGGTACACACTTTCGTCGAATGTCACGGAATGGTGTAAATGTTGTTAATTAAATACATGTACTCGGGTTTCGTTTCTTTTTCTCTGTACAACGATACCCGAGGGTGATTATAATATGGTCTATGTATTTCGAAATCGTGAGTACGATTCGTCCTGTGCCACACGTGCAAGGTGCCTTTGATAAAGAATAACGAAAATTCTAAAGGTATAAATAACACTGGTCAACAGTGAAATCATTACTGACTTGAAAAGGCCCTAATCTGTAGTATTTTGGTGTGCCGAACACGAATATAACCGTGAAAAATTTGTATTGGCTCTCGTTTTGAAGATATTCATATACCTCATTTTCTATGTTTCACTGTGTAAATTTCTCCAGTAGGACTGCAGCAACATCCGGAATAATGATGTAACATTGCATAATACCATCTTGCTCACATCATCCACAGTTGATTGCATCATTTTCTGATGCAATGCAATACTAATGCCATGCGGCTGCTGAAGTAAGTTGACGTCAGCAGTGTACTATACATGTGTAGGCCTATTATACTAATGCCAGGCGGCTGCTGAAGCTGACGTAAGCAGTGTACTATATAAAGCCCAATCAGATAGGTTCAGCATTTAAAATATTTTAGACGTTGTGCGAGACAGTTCAAGCTACTGTTACATAAAACTTATTATTTTATCCATTTACGTACAATAAAGAACAGTAATGCCTCGAAAGTGTGTTAATACCGCGGACAATTTTTGCTATATTTGTGGGGAAGTGACATTTGCCAACCAGAAGAAAAGTATCAATTCTCAAGTGAAGAAGGCATATCATCTTTGCTTCGGATGCAAGGTTGGTGACCAAGACAAGCCTTGGGCTCCGCATATATGCTGTGCTACATGTACAACACAGCTTTCACAGTGGTTGAATTGCAAAAGGTCATCAATGCCGTTTGCAGTCCCAATGGTGTGGAGAGAGCCAAGCAACCACCTAAATGACTGCTACTTCTGCTTGGTTCCTCCTCTTTCCGGCGGAATAACGAAGCGAAAGAAGTCGAGAATAGTCTACCCAAACATTCCGTCTGCATTGAGACCAGTTCCACATGGTGAGGGACTTCCTATTCCAGAACCTCCAGCAGAATATTCTCTTGATTCATCTGACGAAGACAAAGGTGAGTCGACCTGTTCTTCTCCTGGTCCATCAGCATGCAGTGATCCAGATTTTCACTGTGGTGCATCATCAACCCCACACAGAATAACACAGGAAGAACTAAATGACCTGATTCGTGATTTGGACTTATCAAAGAACAAGGCAGAATTGCTAGGATCAAGACTCCAACAATGGAATCTTCTAGAAGAAGATGTCACAATTACTGCATATCGAAAGCGCCACCAGCAATTGGAGCCTTTCTTCAGAAAGGAAAGTAATCTGATATTCTGTTCCGATATTGAGGGCCTCATGAATGCTTTAAAAATCACTCATGACCCACAAGAATGGAGACTATTTGTGGACTCTTCGAAACTGAGTCTCAAGGCTGTGCTTTTGCACAATGGAAACATTCTTCCATCTATTCCAGTAGCGTATGCTGTCCACATGAAAGAGACATACGATAACTTAAGGCAGCTACTGAATTCCATTGAGTATAACAAGTACAGCTGGCACCTCTGTGGTGATTTGAAGGTAGTTGCCCTTTTAATGGGACTGCAGCAAGGATATACAAAATACATGTGTTTCTTATGCGAGTGGGATAGCCGAGCAAGGGAAATGCACTACATGAGGAAGGAATGGACTCACAGGCAGAATGTAGCCATTGGAGAGAAGAATATCCAACACCCAGCTCTGGTTGAGGCTCAGAAAATCTTGCTACCACCCCTTCACATCAAACTAGGTTTGATGAAGAACTTCGTGAAAGCCATTGACCGAACTTTGCCAGCATTCCGATACCTGCATGAAAAATTCCCTCGACTCAGCGAAGCAAAGATTAAAGAGGGAGTTTTTGTGGGTCCTCAGATTCGAGAGCTTTTCAAAGATGACCGGTTCAACAACTTGCTGGAAGGTGACGCGAAACAAGCATGGAATGCTTTTCGCCTAGTTTCTACAAACTTCCTCGGAAATGTTAGGGCAGAAAACTATAAGGAACTAGTAGAAGACATGTTGATGAAGTATAAGAAACTTGGCTGCAATGTGTCTCTAAAGATTCACTTCCTTCATTCCCATTTGGATTTCTTTCCTAGCAACTGTGGTATTGTTAGTGATGAACACGGCGAACGTTTTCATCAAGATATCGCAACAATGGAACAAAGATACCAGGGAAAATGGTCCACTACAATGCTGGCTGACTACTGCTGGACACTCCTCAGAGATGCTCCCGAACAGCTGTACAAGAGACAGGCGAAGAAATCTAAGATGTAGTCAATGACTTGATTTTTTATAGGTAGGCTATTACAGTTGACCTTTTACTATTGGAATGCATTTCGTTATGTAAACATTAATTTCTTGCAGATTACAAAAAAACTAGAGCCAATTTTGCAATTTGACTGTCATATTCGTGTTCAGCACATAAAAATTGAGAAGAATTGACTAATTTTATTTCAGTAACATGACTTTTGTAAAAATTTGTTGTCCAGTGTAATTTACTACATGTAAAGGACCTTTACAATACTAATGGTTTTGTCAGCAAGCGGCCTGCTAAAAGGATTCGCACAACTCCAGCTGTAGGGCTGAGTTTTTGATGGTAGGAATATCCGGGGTGTCCGGTGTTGTCAGAGGGTAGAAACGTCCGTGTGTCCGGAGCGTTTAAGGTGCCGGAGCGTCTAATGTCTAGCGTCCGGAATGTCAAGAGTGACTAAGGTGACCCAGCTGTAGAGCCGTCAAAGGACCAGGGGGTCCGGAGGGTCTAATATTTCAAGTGTCCGGAGGGTCTAATGTTTCAAGTGATCATAGTATTCCGAGGGTCCGGAGTCTATATTGGTTGTGAAATTGATTCAGAGGAGCTGTGGAGCGGATATGGTGCACGGGTGACGGAGTGCATCTCCACACATGTATTTTTAGCTGTATGCTAATTTTGGGTTAGTAAGACCCAGTGTATTATTCAGGACTGGAAGGATAGATTGTATATCCGTTCTTGTTTAGTGACATAATTTCGCTACCTGAGCGAATACATTTTTTTTACTATGTGTAAACACTTACGTTGTTTACTATTTGAGTGAACTATATTCATCTTTCCATTATTGAATCATTTGTGAAATCATTTATCCTGTGTTTTAGGGTTTCTGAACTGATTTATTTGTATATTTTTCCATCTTTGAAACTGTGCGTTTTTTATGTTAAATAGATCCAATATTTGGATTATAAATACGCACACATCTTCATAATCCACTACTCATATAAATCGCCATATTAAACCATATATCTGTGTCGTCAAACGTGTTCTGTTGTTAATCCGAAATATCCCACCCGGTTATCTTGTTACTTCTGACACCATTTGTAACAAGATAACCGGGTGGGATATTTCGGATTAACAACAGAACACGTAATGACGACACATATATATGATTTAATGTGGCGATTTATATGAATAGTGGATTATGAAGATGTGTGCGTATTTATAATCCAAATATTGGATCTATTTAACATAAAAAACGCACAGTTTCAAAGATGGAAAAAATATACAAATAAATTTAGGCCAGTAACCCTAAAATACAGGATAAATGATTTCACAAATGATTCAATAATGGAAAGATGAATATAGTTCACTCAAATAGTAAACAATGTAAGTCTTTACACATAGTGAAAAAAATGTATTCGCTCAGGTAGCGAAATTATGTCACTAGACAAGAACGGATATACAATCTATCCTTCCAGTCCTGAATAATACACTGGGTCTTACTAACCCAAAATTAGCATACAGCTAAAAATACATGTGTGGAGATGCACTCCGTCACCCGTGCACCATATCCGCTCCACAGCTCCTCTGAATCAATTTCACAACCAATATAGACTCCGGACCCTCGGAATACTATGATCACTTGAAATATTAGACCCTCCGGACACTTGAAATATTAGACCCTCCGGACCCCTTGTCCTTTGACGGCTCTACAGCTGGGTCACCTTAGTCACTCTTGACATTCCGGACGCTAGACATTAGACGCTCCGGCACCTTAAACTCTCCGGACACACGGACGTTTCTACCCTCTGACAACACCGGACACCCGGATATTCCTACCATCAAAACACTCAGCCCTACAGCTGGAGTTGTGCGAATCCTTTAAGCAGGCCGCTTGCTGACAAAACCATTAGTATTGTAAAGGTCCTTTACATATAGTAACGTCTTTATACCTTTAGAATTTTCGTTATTCCTTATTGAAGGCACCTTGCACGTGTGGCACAGGACGAATCGTACTCACGATTTCGAAATACATAGACCATATTATAATCACCCTCGGGTATCGTTGTACAGAGAAAAGAAACGAAACCCGAGTACATGTATTTAATTAACAACATTTACACCATTCCGTGACAATACCTCCCCCCTAAAAAAAAGTGGTATCACTTTTAGAACAATCACGGAATGTGAACAATGAATCCTTATTAAAACTTCCAATTTTCAGACCGAACGAAATGATTTGCTAATTACACCCTACTTAAAAAATCAGCTCCCACATTTTCTGACCCTCGAATTGCCTCGATTCGAAACCTGTATGGTTGCAAAGACAACGTCCAACGCATCAACCTTGCATTGGTGACCTTTGCTTTATTCAAATATAAAAGCGGCTGATGGTCCGTTTGCAAGGTAAACTCCCTCCCAAAAAGATATGTATGGAATTTTCCTATTCCCCATACTAAACCTAGGCACTCCTTTTCAATCACGGAGTACTTTTCCTCTCTAGGGAGCAATTTCCTACTTGCATAAGCAATGGGCAATTTCATCCCCCCTTGCTCCTGTAGCAAAACAGCCCCAAGACCCGTATCGGACGCATCAGTCCTCAGTACAAAAGGTTTATCTATTTCCGGCAACTTTAAAATTGGTGCACTTACCAGTTTGTGTTTTAGAGTGTTAAACGCTTTTTCCTGGCATACACCCCATGAAACTTTATTCGGTTGCCCCTTCCTAGTCAAATCCGTTAATGGGCTGGCAATAGCCGAAAAGTTGGGGACGAATTTCCTGTAGAACCCGATTAGACCTAGGAAAGACCTTACTTGTTTTTTTGTCTCTGGTCTAGGGGCATCCCTGATTGCTCCTATTTTATCTGGATGAGGTTGCAACTGGCCTAGTCCACTTACCAGATGTCCCAAACATTCCAGACTGGAATACCCTATGCTACACTTAGTAGGCCTAACTGAAAGGTTTGCAATGTGAAGTCTATCGAACCGATCCCGTAATACTTTAACATGTTCATCCCATGTATGCGTGTAAACAAAGATGTCGTCTACGAAGCTGTCGACGTTTTCCGTTCCGTTTAATAATTTGCGCATGAGACGAACGCACGACGCACCGGCGTTGACTAAACCGAAAGGCATAACTTTAAATTGAAACAGTCCTTTGGGAGTCGCGAATGCCGTCAACTCGCGGACATTATCGGCGATGGGTATCTGCCAATATCCCTTGCTTAGATCTAATTTGGAAATGTATTTATGACCTGCCAATTTTGAAAATACACTTTCCATATCTGGCATTGGTTCTGCATCAAATACGGTGATCTTGTTTAATTGCCGAAAATCGATGCAAAACCGGTTGGTCCCGTCTTTCTTTCTGACTAACACCACGGGGGACGAGTATGGGGAGTTTGAAGGTTCGATCACTCCCTGGTCTAACATTTTCATCACTTCTTCGCTGATTGTCTCCCGTGCATTAAAGGGTATCGGATATCCTTTAATCCTGATAGGCTCAGTGGTATTCAATTTGATCTCGTGTCGAATTAGACCCGTCCAGCCTGGTCTGTCCGTGAACACATCTGGATATTTGGACAAAACCTCCATAATCTGTGTACGTTGACCCTCCGATAACTCAGGGCATACATTTATCTGGTCAATACTTTCTTTACCAACGTCCATGGGGTATTCAAGGGGTATTTCTGTGCTGGAGACGAATTCCGCTTCGTCACCAGACCTATCCTCTATCACCGCAACGCACACTACATTCAAAATCCCTTTATCAATCGTTTGTCCCGGTCTCGCTACGTAGAGTTTAAGCATATTGGCATGAAATGTCTTGGACTTCCCCTCCATATCAATGATATAATCCATTTCGCCTTTCACCTGTTTGACTTCATATGGCCCTTTCCATTGGACTAGCAGCTTGTTGTTATTCGTTGGGAGAAGCACCAACACTTGATCGCCTACGTCAAATTTTTTACTCCGAGTTCCTCGGTTGTAGTAATTGGCGTACCTACGACTAGATTTCGCGAGTTCGTCTTGCGCCATTTGACAAGTACTTTCTAATCTTTCGCGCAAATCAACTACGTAATGGTATGTGGTCTTAACTTCTTCGTCCGCGACCTCGTCTGTCCACAGTTCACGAAGTATGCGCATAGGACCACGAACTGTCCTACCGTACAATAGTTCAAACGGGGAGAAACCCAAGCTTTCCTGAGGAACCTCACGATATGCGAACAGAAGGGAATTCATATATCTATCCCAATCCTTCGGTCTTTCCGCACACATTCTCCGCAACATTTGCTTCAATGTGCCGTTGAATTTCTCGACCAATCCATTGCACATAGGATGGTAAGGTGTTGTGCGTAACTGTTTAAGGGACAACAACCTACTAATTTCTGCCATAAGATCTGAGGTGAATTGCGCTCCACAATCCGTAAGAACCTCTTCGGGCACTCCGACCCTGCTGAACATGTCTACGAGCGCTTCGGCTACACGTTCGGTTTCAATTGATGGCAAAGCTATGGCTTCTGCATATCTGGTAGCGTAATCTACCAGTGTCAAGATGTATCGGTTTTTCCGATCTGTATGCGGAAATACAATGTCGATGGCTACTCGTTTGAACGGAGTATCTATCAAGGGCATCTGACCTAACGGTACTCTAGTTACCCTGCCCTTAGAGATCGTCTTCTGGCAAAACTCGCACGAGCGACAGAACCGCGCTATGTCGCTATTGACGCCAGGCCAATAAAATTCTCTTAATACCCTATCCGTTGTTTTCTTTACGCCTAAATGACCTGCCATACTCGACTCGTGCGCGACCTTTAATACATGTGCCCTAAATTTCTGGGGAACCACTAATTGCAAGAACTTCCTATCCGATGTAGAGTATTCCCTGTACATTAAACCCTTTCGAACAAGGAATTTAGAGGAACCCCCGTTCTTACACTTTCTCACGGTACCCGTTAATGCCTTCTCAGAGGTTGCACGTAAAGACGCGTCACGTTTTTGCTCATTTTAAAATTCTTCGCGGGATATATCAATAATGGCTTCCGGTACTTTTAACTTACGCAAAGGTTTATTTTCCTCCTTTACCTGAGCCCTAGTTTGCACTGCCTGGATGATAGGGAATCGGAAATCTGCTATGGTTGGGAGTCTAGAACCCGGTACGTTGCCAATCGTCAGTTCATAGATCGGGTTGGCTACGCATAAAGCTTCCACAGTCCCGGTCAAAAAAGGTGTATCTATCATTATCCTTGCAACTGGAACGTGGTCGATTGTCTGGTCAATCCGCTCTACTTTCCTTTCGAGATCTCTCTTTAATGAACAACGGACAAAATACGGGAAAATATGAGGAGTGAGAGAGAAAGAGAAAACCAAGTAACCTACAAGAACACGGGTCTTCGTAACGGTTATGTGTATACATTAGAGTGTTCTCGATACCACGAATACAAAGTTGTTATCGCTAGATATTCCTTGGTTAGAAGGAACACACATACTGTACTATGTAATACTTATGTGTTAATCTTCTTTTTTATCAAACACATTAATAAGGTTCTACAAACATAATTTAACATTAAAATATCCAAAGGACTATCAACCCATCAGACATTCTCTCCCAATATTTGGTGAGAGAGCAGGCTAATCGACCAACAAAGAAACGTAAGGACGGGGTGAGAAATAGATACATGCCTTTATGGTAAGTCTCCCAACCTCCATCCCCACCCCACCACATCTCTCTCTGTCTCTCTGTCTCTCTTTGTGTGTCTGTCAGTATATCAGTTTTACCATTGTGCTAGACAGAGGTTGAATTATGGTAGAGCGCTCTTCCAACATTTTATTATGAACAAATATGCATTTAGATCCATATTAAAGTGTACTATATAAATTGGCGTCCATGATGACACTGATTGGACAAAGTGTACCATTGCTGAAACTTAAGCCATTTGTCTCGAAGATGAAACAAAATATATTAAAATTGGCGTCCATGATGACACTGATTGAACCAAGTGTACCATTGAAGCTAAAGCCATTTGTATCTAGGATAAAACAAAATATAATACCTTTGAGCACTAAAATAGGGATAAGCGCATACTCTTATGCATAATGTCATACTGTTGCACATCAAGTGATCAAGTGTTTTAAATCAAACTCCGAAAATAATTAAGGAAGTAATGCCTCAAGTTTACTTATAAAGGGTTAAAATATTGCTCAAGTAAACGACACACACATAAACACACACACACACACACACACACACACACACACACACATATATATATTAGTATACAGTAGATGTTGATAGGTATAAAACTTGTACGTAACTTTTAGCATTCACTCACTGAGGAAGTCTTCATGCATGTGGTGCATTGATCCATATTTACAAATTACAATCACTCTGTGTCTGTAGAAGATAAAATTGTATATGTTAATACGTACCATTTAAAAGAAGACTAATCAGGATGTACAGTAATCCCAATGTCATTTTCGTTCCACTTTGTTGTGTACCAAACAACTGCCATGTAATGCTAATGCATGTTAGAGCTATGTACCTAACAACAGTGCATGTATATGTCATCTTTTCCTGTACAATTACTGGTAGTCCTTACATGTCTCATGTCCGGCTGTGTTATTACTCAGATTTAAGCAAGAAATAAAGAGCTCATCACTTTCTGGCGTTGTCTTCCGTTTTGTAGCTATACATAAATACGACTTAAGGGTGTCTTATAGATGTGACAATGATTAGAAAAGTTAAATCCGGATTGTGGTAATGAAAATGTTGTACTGGCATATGTATAATTTTATTAGTGTTTTCATGCTTAGATTCGCTTATGATGATGATATAAATAATGATGATATTGTTGTTGTTGACGAAAATGATAATGAAGAAAACGATAGGACCAACGACGAGACGATTATGAAAAAGTTTATCATTTACCTCAGAATGGGGCGAATGATATCAATATAGGTTTCTCACTCCATTTATAAAGCTGATAATGATGCGTAAATGCATAACGTACGTTTATGTATGTTTGTATTTGTATGTCTTGGGTAGTCTATCACCAGGTGGTGGATCGAGTGACCAATTCCAGATACGTAAATTATATTCCAGTGAGCCGTTGAGATAGTATCATTCTCTGGTTGCGATCTCAAGGCTTAACGAACATTAATAGTAGTCATTCACTGTCTTATATATTTTCATTCACTGAATGTTGTAATAATATGCAAAAATGTAATGTTTGTTTTTTTGTGTTTTTTTTTCCTGTATTTCAATCTATTAATATTGTTTTTAGAGATTATATTGAGGAGTTATAATCTCAGCGAAGTACAAGATTGTTAGGTACTGCTCTTATTGAAATACTTGCATTGGGAAGTATCACAAAATTGTGTGGAGAAAAGATGGATAACGATTCAAGTGGGTGGATCTTTTAAAAAGGGTGAAGATGAAATTGCACATAAATAAGAGCTGCTCAAATATAAGAATGGTAAAAAATAAATTGTCATGGATTGAAACGTACACTATATGTTAAACAAACATTTGGTCTCCAGTGTGCATGATAGTTTGTCACTCCTCCAGTTTATATTTGGTAAAAGGAACTCACTGTCGCAAATGTAAGAGAGAGCGAAAAATAAAAAACTTGATGGCGATGCGAATCTATTTGAATGTTAAGTACGATAAGGGCCGTTAACTATCAGACCATTATGCTTGCAAATTATTAATGTATAAAAGCTATTTCAAACACACCAGCACATCCTCTAATTTATTTTAGCAAGTATACTAATCATTCTGACATCATTTTCACATCGGCTGAATACATTTGGGTTTCTTTCGTCAATTAATTCTTAGTTTTCATCAGAAGATAATTTTTACCGCCTTACAGCCATGATTGATTCCATTTGTTACATAATGATTTAGATGACTCACCTTAGTATACGACTCGTGCGGGAATTCTATTATGGAATCAACAAGCCTTTAAGATGAAATTCACCAGGCAAGACAATTCCAAATGTTACTAAAACTGTCTGTGTTAAAGGGTTTTGTCAAGTCAATAAATATAACTACAAGGTGATTCAGCATAATTATGGTTAGGATTTATAGGTTACTGACGGCTAGGACACTGTCTAATGGTTATCGCAGGATTTCTGTGTTGCCCCTTCCACTTGTACAAGTGGACAATGGATTATACACCCAGTGTCCACACTGACTGGTACAGTCAGGAAATGTATGTGCCATGTGCGAGCTTTGTAGATAGTTGCTGGCATAAATTCCTCTCCAGGTACTCTGCCATTTGACAGCAGAGTTACTTTCTGTTTTATTATGCTTCCTCGGATTAGCAAGTGATTTGGCGTTTTTCACTTTTATAGAGTCGATCGATTACCTCTCCCCTGACAGATAGTTGCAACTTGGCTGTATGAAAGTGTTCTGCTCATCTTTGTAACATATGTCTTTTTCAGTGAGCATTGTGTCCTTCTCAGTATTCAGCAATTGAGATGTTCCTCGGTTGTATAACCCGAAGAAGATTGCCCTCAAAGCATCAGAGAGTCATAGACGTATGCTCTGTTAGTCATTCATGTCTGACTTCTCGTTCAGCGACGATTCTGTGTGGTCTCTAAATTAGACTGGTCATTCATACTGAGGTTGCTGTATTCTGCCCTTTTAGTTTGATGAAATGCAGTCTTCTGAAAAATCCGTTTGGAGCTGATTTTTTTTTTCTTACAGTAATCACTGCATATGAACATCATTCTCATCAGAGCAATGTTTTTGTTAGCAAACCGAGGGTTTGGATGCGACTGATCACAACGAATCTTTAAAGAATGATACGTTTTTTTGACATCCTCAGAGTTGCCGTCAATTCTTCTTTTTAGTGCAAAGTGCTTCGATAAATGCCTCTATTATTTCACGTTTGCAATATTGAGTTTTCTGAGCACTTTCTTCCTCTGTGTGTGTGTGTGTGTGTGTGTGTGTGTGTGTGTGTGTGCGTGTATACGTCCTCAATGTCTATCAAATATTATTCATATTTGTTCATATTATATACTTTTTTCACCCTTGGTGAATATTAACATATACATATTTTGTAAATCCATAATAAAATCACCCTTAATGATTATTAAGCATTCTTTTAGTTGTTTAATTTCTTAACATCCATCATCGTATTTTATACATTCATAAGCAGTCTTATTTGTTCAATGTCCATTCATCAGGTCTTATTGATTACTTGTTTCAGTTTCCAGTTAGTGACACTATCATTTCCTTCATATCAGATGTTTAATTCAGTGCGCATCATTTTGTAAAACCCATTATCGGAATTCATGCGCACCTTTTTGGTGCCAGATTTAATCAGTTTTCAATCAGATTATAAATTAACATCTCATTCGCGGGTTTGCTTTTAGTGTGTAGGTTATGATCTAATCCCAATTATCATCATCAATTTACCAATGACATCTGGCCATAATAATCTAGATCTAATATGTTGAAGTGACCAAGTTTGATGAGCTTATTTGCTTTTGGTAAGTCTGCGGTAAGAGATTATATGTCTTGATGACGTTCGTCCTTGATCTCATTAGGATTCTTACTCTATGATGATTGTTGGATTTGTCCAGTCTTTGGAGACTGATATGCAGTAGCTGTTATTCACGACTATTGGGATAGTTATGAGCATACTAACTAACATCCTACCCCAACCTACGAGACCTTTACACTAACTGACAGTGATTCACTTTACTTTTCCCAGTATATCCGTACATAGAGTAGAGGCCATATTAGATTCCAATCAAACATTTAAAGTGTGTATGAACAAGCCACTAAGGAAGCTGAATCGAATTTTTGTCTACTAGCAGATGTGAAAATCATGTATTGCAATCGTACTATTGACGGGCTTTAGAACCCATACATGATTGTTTGCAGACAAATAGTGCCAAATCCAAGAAGGGCGCGGGCTTACAATCAAACATCACTCCCCTAATGATGCGTGTAGGTCAGCAGTCAAACCTGCCTACACGCAGCTGTGTAGTGTAGCATTTATAAGTATAATTTGCCCAGCCTGTGGATGAAAATGTTAAGCATGAAGCCGGATGTGAAAGTTGCAATTCGGCCGATGCTCCCGGTCAAACTGAGATCGATCTAAACATACTTAAACAATTTATGTTACTCCGTTTCATGATGGAGATGGCAAATACATTTCATCTTTCAGCGTGACGCAACTAGATTATGTGGACGCATACTTTAATATACCGCTTCAGACGGCATCACCCAAGTATGTTATGTATCGCATATTAGGGATATTATATCATTTACACGACCTTTCATTAGGCCCATTCGTAGTTTTAGGTCATGACTAAGAGGCAGAGACATTCTCGCTTCATTATGTGATGAAGATTCAGAACAGAGAAGTAGGTACTCAGCATTATGTCAATCTAGGCATGTAATCATTATTGCGTAACGTTTTCATTTAACATGCATCCTAAATAGTGTTAATGCGTCGGATCAGCCTTCAATCAAGAAGTTGGCGTTGGAATTAATTAAGAAGCTAGGTGACGTATTATGCCAGTTACAGACGTCCGCCGAGGAGAACCCAGAGGTCCTCGACGAAGGTATGCCTTTGGATAAAGACCTGAAGAAACTTACTTTTTTCGTTTAATTTGGATAATCAGTGTAGTGGGCGCAACGCATGCAAGGAAACACGTGTAGCAAAAACGTCAGACAATTCGGTTTGTGAGTCACATTTCGACTATGCGAGAATGGGTGACGAATCACCGAACCTCTAGGTGGGTACCTTTATTGATGCTTCCAGAATCAAAAAATATTCAAGCGGGACACCTTCATTACCTGGACATTTTCCTGGCCAATGAGTATAAACGTGACGAAATCTGAATTGTCCATTCTGAACCTTCCATTGTGTCTGTACCCTATAGGGCATTCCGTCTCTTCACCTTGTTCCTAACCCAGGAGCATGTGCCGTCGATATTATTCAACCACTAGGAGGCAATGAGGCATACGCCTTAACGTCATCAGTCTTGATGATGAAAATAATTCAGAAAATAAGGACATAGACTGACAAATAGTTCTCATTTTCCTACGAACATGAAATAAAAATCTAGGATTAACGTGCGGCTTGAATGATGGACAGATGTACCTGAACAAGTAGTAGCGACCAACACAACTTTCAAAACGTCGAGATCGGCACTAGTGCATCTACGCCCAGATAATCCGGTTCTTCACACCTGGTCCATTTCAGGCATGTTCCGAAAAGGCGTTTGTAGTTTTAGAGAGGGTCACAAGAACTAAAGATCCTCCACTTTGAAGACCTATATGGGGAGACCGTTTGTTGAAAATGACTGGTGTCATCTCAATTACTTCACACAGCTCTCAGCTTGTATTATCCGTCAAATAACGTCTTTTTATTTCTCTATAAAGACACGAATGTATGCCCTATCACAATCGTGGCAGATAAATAATAGCTCCGCAATGTAATCGCATACCTGCTGACCAATTTCGATATATCCACGTTTTCTCATATTATTGTTAAATATAATCTCTCATGTCGTTTGACGTGGCTAAAGCCCTCTACGTTTGAATCTGAGTTGAATTAGTTTTTCATCTCACATAAACAGTTATACTAAAATCCTTTCCCAAGTTATTATAACGCTAGTTCAAAATGCAGAGTGAATGAGCTACATACAATACCAGTAGATCCGCAACACATGGGTCTCCATTCTGGAAGTTTAGTCGTTATAGTTACGCAATATTGTTTCCTTTTGAAGAAAATGTTGCATTTGCCAACCGACAAATGAATATTCTCGATCTCTGCTCAATCGATCTATTGGGAGAAGTTCACCTGCATTACCTCACCAGTTTGCGCCCTAATATGTACCCCAGTTGCTTAGACAATATCTACAGCAGCACTACAAAGAACAGTTACACTACTGAAGGCATGAAGAAAGACATAACCCAGAAGTGTAGGTCGCATGGTTAAGTTATTAAATCAATGTAATGGTTGCACAACATTACCTCATTTACTGGATCATACGTTATCCAGCACTTTCTGAATCTCTTCCATTTAATATATTTAGGATTGAGCTATGTCTTGTAATCATTTAATTTAGAACTTGTCGTTGGCAACTGTGCACCTTGGAGGAATTTGTCATTGTTATTCGAAATTTCCCATTCGATATAAGTATAAAGGAAGCATGGTGCTGGATGATTTAAACGATGCATACTATCTCGAATATATGGTCTCAAACAAGACAATAGGTTTTGTACAAATTAACACATAGAAGAATTATCTAACTTGAAACAAGAATATTTAAGAGGAACTACAGTATTGTTAACTAAAGGCACATTTATCCGAATGTTTTTATCACAATTCCCATTTAATAGAGTATTTCCAATGAATTAGAGAACATGATTATGAGAATGTACCCTGAATATTTTGAAATATAAACAAATGTTTAATCTCAATGGCATTATTCAAGGCACAATAATGAAATTGTTGCTTTTCTCAAGTAATATGAGCATTTGTACATTCAATACATAATTGAAATAAAGGTTTAAGCTGAAGGTAAACATAAATAATATTTAACAATCTGGAGATTGCTATTATAAGAAAATCAATATTCGGAAATCGGAAGTTAGGTATGAATATAAGTCTACATTTCTCTCAAATTATATCCATGCTCACAGCTCAACTACGAGGTGAAGACGCAGTTTAACCCGACAAGACAAACCTGATTACTTATCCTACGTGACGTAAACCGCAGTGGTTAATCACATGATTCAATTATCAAAAAAAAAAAAAAGGATTCTCCAAACTCGTAAACAGGTTTATTCTTGATACTGAAATTAAAGTTCTGGTCACCTTATTAAAAACCGTACCAAACATAGATCCTACAGATACGTGTCAAACGTCAAACATGAAAAATAGACATACATACACAAATACATACATACTTACATACAAACATACATACATACATACATACATACATACATACATATAGACGAGTACAACAAATGTGGATATAATAATAATAATGATAATAATAATAATAATAATAATAATAATAATTTAAAAGTATGGCAATAATAAATATATTATTATTGGCCTTATGGTATCGATGGAATTAACTTAACAATACGCCTTATAAAGACTAAGGCTTTCGTCATAATTGTTGTGCAGTCTTAGACAGCATAATGGGTTGGAATTGTTATGTGAATAAAATCCTCCCCGGTTATATTTGTATATTCAATACACCTTTGAAATTCCGCACATTTATTGGAAAAGTTAACGCCTTTTAAGGCGAAAATATAACACACGCACTAACGTGAAACGAACCAACTTGATTAAAACGAAACATGAAAGCCTTTATCAAATCTTTTATTAAGTGGAAATTTGCGGATGTGAATCATCATACACCTGCAGAGTTTAACACGCTTAGCTGTATTCTGTTATATATGCAGGTAAACCTTTTTAAATATTTTTAATTTTGGTTGTGTGCGTGCCAAAAATAAGGGAAATTTCTGCCTGTAATAAGGAAATTGATAATGTCATTGTTATAAAAATTAATTGCTAGATCCCCCCTTATTTAGTATGTAATTGTTTAGAACGAGGGTAAACAAGATAGAGGTCAAATCTATCCAAACATTGGTAGTTTATTTAGATCAATATACATCACCGCAGTGAGATGAATACGTGTTATTCATCTAGCACGCGTGCATCGTGTTACGACATACATCCTAGTAAATGAGCAATGTGCATTCCTGACCCTAATGTTTGATTGGTACATTTATTTTTAACACTGAAAATAATGTATGAAAGTACAAACATAGTTATGCCAAGAAGAAGAGAGTTACAAGACAACATGTTAAAAATACTTTCTGTAACAAGAGGAAAGTGTTTGGCCCAATAGGCTCATGGCATAATACAATTTTCACATGTAAGATCAAGGTGCTGCTAAGAGTGTATTTATATTTGAGGAATATAAGGGTATAAAATACTACTTTTACATCGGGAAGGATATATAAAGACCAACACAATAACTGGAATGTAAGGCCGTTTTATCACTGTTTAGATCAAACATCGTAGAAGCCTGAACGATGTTCAGTAAACCTTGTTTTAATTCCAGAGATGACTCCTCGCAGCGTGCCGTCCCAACCCCCAGTTCTAGCTCCTGACACTCTATCAAAATCAGACAAAAGCAGCCTTAATCGCGTGCTGTTGATATTTGCATCTGGTAGTACACTCGCTCGCAAAATGTAGGAATAGAAAAGGTAGCAGAGGCTGCTCTACTGGGAAGAAGTGCCATATATTCTGGACGGAAAATAACAATCAAGATGTTGCGAGAAAACGCCATCGACGCATGCGATATTGTACAAGTGACATATCATACAAATTTACACAGAGACGAATAGGCCCAGCTACGTATCTATCAAACAACTAAAGCAAATATCTGACATACTGGAATATAGAAGCATTGCTATGTCTGATCCAGTGACTGATGTCTGAAAAGAAAATACTATCATCAGATCGTGGAAATATGAACTTTCTGCTAGAGCAACCCCACACATTAAATATGACTCATAATATCCATGGACGGTGATATTTCTATAAATTTACAAGTCTTCGAGAAATGACATTAAAATGTTTTGGACATGTTTTAGCCTTGATTATAATTCATAACCAAACTAAATCAAGACATACTGAAGTGTAGTTAGAATGTGTAATATCAACATCATGATACAGCGATCCGTATATCGTGGATCTGCATTGTTCATGCTCGTGATATATTCCAAAATTGCAATTAAATATACATCTAGTTTTCTATGATATTTTATTAGCAAAATCACACTTATTCGGACAAGCACCACTTATACTGTTTCAGTGAACTAAAATATAAACTAAGTACTTCTGCATTTATTTTGACATCAGGTGTGTAGATTTTATCTAAACATTATTTTGTGATTTTTATTTCCAGAATAGGTATATAATGATGCTTGTGTTGGCGCTTCTGTTTATATCATTAGTTTCTCGGCCCTGTATTATACGTGTTACGACCTGGGATTATGAACAGGTGACCTAAACGCCACATACTCAAAATGCGTAATCTGGATTATAAATAGTTCTGTTTTGTGTAATAAGCCATTTAACAGAAATTGTTGATATGTGAAAGCATGATAAAAAATGCAGAGGTTAAATTTACTGCATTCTGCGAATCCAAATGACAGCCTATCCCTGTATACGTCTCTTCTTTAATATCTTTATTAAATTTGCCTTCCCTTTAGGTTTATGATGTACTCGATACAAGTTGAACTCCAAAGCATTAATATTTGTTCGCATACAACACACACACACACACACACACACACACACGCTATGCTAAAATGGTATGGTTTATGGACTGGCAATTTTGTATTAAGTTGTGATGCTATATGAGGCGAATCACATTTGTAAAATCTTTGCTTTGTAACTCATTATACCGACTCGATTTCTCTATTCCCAGACGTATATCATTGCTGTATATAACTTGTTCTTCTCCCATTTGTAAACGTTAAACTCGTCAACAATGCAAATGACTGAATTCAGATTTCCGTTGCGGAAACATTGGTAATTTGCCTCTACATGTTTTCTCTGAAAGATTAAGATTTGTGTAGTTGTAAAAAAAAGATCGCATACTGCTTGAAATCTAACATTTAAAAAACAGAAAATAAAGCAATGCCTTACGCAGCATTATGAATACATACATTCATGCGTACATACATTCATGTATACATGCATAAATCAAAACATACATACATACATACATACATACATACATACATACATACATACATACATTGGCCGAGTGGTCTAAAGCGCTTTCCGTTACGTATCACTGCCATCTCACCTCTGTCTGCCTGGGTTCGAGTTTGAAATTCGGCTAATGTGGGTATGTGAGAAAGCTTGTCATTAGCTTCTCTTGGGTCGGTGATTCTTTCTGGGGTTTTCTCGGGTTCTTCCTCCACAATTAATACTGGCCGCCATGTATAGCCTAACGTGTGCTGAAAAATGGATTTAAACCCTACAACAACATACATACATACATACATACATACATACATGCAAACAAAAATACATACATACATACATACAAAAAAAAACATATATACGCCTTAACAATACAAATGACTGAATTTAGAGTTCCGTTGCTGAAACATTAGTCATTTACCTCTACAAGCTTTCTCTGAAAGATTAAGATTTGTGTAGTTGTAAAAAAAGATCGCATACTGCTTGAAATCTAATATTTAAAAAACAGAAAAGAAAGCAATGCCTAACGCAGCATTATGAATACATACATTCATGTATACATACATTCATGTATACATGCACAAATCAATCAATCAATACATACATACATACATACATACATACATACATACATACATTGGCCGATTGGTCTAAAGCGCTTTCCGTTACGTATCACTGCCTTCTCACCTCTGTCTGCGTGGGTTCGAGTCTCGGATTCGGCTAATGTGGGTATGTGAGAAAGCTTGTCAGTAGCTTCTCTTGGGTCGGTGATCCTTTTTGGGGTTTTCCCGAGTTCTTCCTCCACAATTAATACTGGCCGCCATGTATAGCCTAACGTGTGCTGAAAAATGGATTTAAACCCTACAACAACATACATACATACATACATACATACATACATACATACATACATACATACATGCAAACAAACATACATACATACATACATACAAAAAAAAACATATATACCTACATACAGGAGCCCCGAGTGGCCAAGTGGTCTAAAGCGCTCTCCGTTCCGGATCACTGCCATCCCATCTCTGTCTGCGTGGGTTCGAGTCTCGGATTCGGCCAATGTGGGTCTGTGAGAAAGCTTGCCAGTAGCTTCAAGAGGGTCGGTGGTTCTTTCCGGGGATTTCCCGGGTTCTTCCTCCAACATTAATACTGGCCGCCATGTATAGCCTATCGTTGCTGAAAAATGGCGTTAAAATCTACAACAACAACATACATACATACATACATACATACATACATACATACATACATACATACATACATACATCCATACATACATAACATAACATACATACATACATATACTGATAGGCAGAGAGAGAGGGAGATGCTGCTTGTTACTTTCTCAGGTCAAGGCCACATCATCGCAGCCGACCTGACTTGCCTGTTTCTTGTATGGTATCCACAAGGCAGATTGATAGGCACATTTAACTAGGAAGGGTCGCAGTAATAAAATGCCGCATACATGTACATGCATATATGTGCTTTAATCCACGTGTGAAAACAAAATGAAAATCAGTCGGTGTCTATGAAGATGAAGTTTTAAAGATACCTATTTACTATTTAACGGAAGACCAATGGTGCTCTTAAAAACATTCCCTAGAACTTTTCGTCCTACATAGTTGTGTAACAAACACGTCATACTGACTCAAGTAAAGTTAATGTGCTAAACAAAGGAGCGTGTGTATGTCGCAGTTTATTGGATAATAACCGTTATCACTTTCATTTAACATTTCCGCAGTGTTGTTACTCATCTTTAAACAAGGAAGAAAAGCGCTTTCGATGATTTAATCTGTATTAAGCGTATGGATATCTTATTGTCATTCTATGTATGGTCTTGTTCCATCCATTTCTCTGTATCGTGCATGACAGAGTAGATTAGGATGCATGAGCACATGAGAGGAAGGCAACATGCGCATTTGTTTTCATATACAAATGTATTAAAACATATAAAATCCAAGCCAAAGATCAATATTTTCCATTCTGTGTGATGTGATATGATCAGATCAGCCAAATCTGCTGCACTAGTGATTATACACTTGGATGTGTTGCCCTATGTTGCATATATAAATTTAATTCATAACAATGTTTAGTTGTGTTTTGTTCTATATGCGTGTGACTCTCAAGATCAAGCGAGAAAACTCCCCATTTCTTATCTGTTGACACCTCTCAGTCCCGTGCAAGCAAATTTAACTATAGGAAACCTTAGAGATCAAACTAATCTTTCCGAAATATCAAAGGTTTTATTGCTTATATACATTGCCATTTGTGTACTGGCAATTCCCGAAAAACAAAACATTACTTTCACTAGGATTACTGTATTATTGTCATTATACTGAGGTTGAATTATCTGCTGTTCTTTGTTTTGCCAAAGTGTGCATGTTTGACTAATTTTCCCATCTCCCACTAAGAAGTTATGATCCCAGTGGGAGTGTTTCCTTTCCCTTTATTATTGTGTACTTCAAGCCACACATTCGGTTACTCTGCCATGCTGCCATGCTGCAATCTCCCTCATCCTGTACGGCACATTCCGCTACCATCTTTTTTCCAAACTTGAGATCTTTACTCTACCGGTTTATTACGCTGTCTTCATGTACATTTCGTGCTATGATGCATGCCTGTTTTCATATTTGTGAGGCAGAAAAGCCGATACAGTTGAAAATTTCCAAATGCCTCTCTTTAAGAAGGTAAAAAAACGGATTGTTTTCCCCAAGGCGAAACGGAATGAAAAAATAAATCGTTATTGGTACCCTACACCAGCCACGTACCTTATCACGAAAGATGTATTGAACTCCACAAAACTTTATAGAAAGAATAGGAATGAAAATCTCGATTGAAAATATACCTAACTGTAACAATTAAGACAATATTTTCACCAACATTTATGTAAAGCAGTGGATTCAGTTCGTGCCTAATGCATAGCTAGCTCAATCAGTTTGAGTCCCACACGCAGCGTGAATGGACTGATGGCTACCTCAGTGTCGTCCAAGTATCTTTCATTGAAATTTTGGTTTCAGAAATAGGTAAAAAAAATGGGAAAGATGAAAAAGATATAGTGTGTGACTACATATATCACGTTTCTACGTTATACGTATGTATTAAATTCACAAAGATATGTAGATGAAAGCGATCTATAACTTAATTTTTCCCAACACACGGTGTCCATAATATTTCAGTATGTTATCTTTCCAAATGTGCCTTTACTCAGCATCTACAACAATCACTTATCCATCTGAAAATAGCCCGCATACAATACCCTAGGTAGTACTGAAGGATACGTGACAAGGAAACCAACTCATACATACCCCACCCTCACCCACACAAAACCATTTTCTTCGCAACTGGACAATGCACATAAGCAAATCATCACTGAGCATCGAAGCAGGTAGTACAAGAAGATTCATTACGATTATCCAAATAGTGTTGGAGAAGGACATCTGAAGCTTAGTCAGAGAAGGATGGTCTGCCAAATCTACGTACGAGGGCAGCAACATTATCCCAGCGCTTCGCAGATTTTTGGCAGGGATTGTAAAAACGAAATACGCCCCACTGCCATGATTTGTATCGATTGTTTAATAAAAATCTCACTCCACAAATTAGGCCCTTAAGGATGATGATGGATGAACCAACTTTTTACACTTATGCTACGATTTATCGCCCCATCTGTGTCATCCAGAGAAGAACAGCGTATATTGAACAAGTTAAAACAAAACACCTTTGGAGTTATTGATACAAACATAAGTGAAAACTCTAAGTCATTGGAGTTATTAAAGACACACACTACCTTAATAAAACAAACTACCTTAATAAAACTACATACAAATGCAGGCAATATCAAGCACATTTTTTAACATATCCAGATGAATTCCTTACAGCCAATTAGTCACCCGAGTATATAAGTTACAGACACCAGGGATCTCGGGAGTAGAATCAAAGGCACATTTCGTCCAGATGTATCATTGTATTACAAATGTCAGAGTAACCGGCTTGTCATCATCTCACCTTTGACTATGTACACTCTAGAACACTTTTTCTCGAAAATCACTGCAAACACTGAATACTTCAATGGTGATATGTATATATGTAATTTTGTAATCCCTGGTACATGATTGTATTTAATTTTTGTAATCGAGAGGAAAGACGTGTGTTTTGACTGCTCAGTGGAAGTAGAAAGTGCACATTATTTGACCAATAATAGTATGCTGAAACTATTATGTATTATACAAAGGAGGTGTAGACAACGCCATATTGAAAAAGTCACGATTCTTGGCGGACCAGTACATTTCCGGTTTTGAAATTTATTCTGACATTTTCTTTTATTTGGACCTTCATAGAACTTTAGCAGGAATATATTAGGAAGTAATAAACCGGTGATTTAAGACTATATCCTATTTCTTATTGTTGCGGCGTACATAAAACCATCAATGATATATATATATATATATATATATATATATATATATATATATATATATATATATATATATATATATATATATATATATGATACAATGCTGCACGTATATTCTCAAAGTGATCTGGGTCAACGCCAAGGTTATTTGTCCTCAAGTGGTAGGCTCAACACGCTTATACATATTCATACGACATAGTGTTCCGGCGACAAGAATTTTAAAACTAGTTTAAAAAATTTATTTTACCATGCACAAGTAGCAATACTGGTGTTTTGTTTCCATATCAATGTCGACGCCGGGCAATACCAGGTTCGCCTCTTTAAGATATATTCTACGAGATAACGGCGACCACATGAATTTATATCTATAACAGGACTTCAACCGAGCTATGAATCGCCACGATGCAGTTGAGAGGTTTCCTACCATAATTTCCATCGTAGCTCGCCCACCACATCCGCTTTGCATTGCGCACAACCCCACATTTATTACGTGGAAGAGGACATAAACACCATCATACATTCTCGGCATTAATCCAAGAATATTCATTGAAACATTGATGAACAAAAAACGTGAATTCCCTATGTATAACCATTTTTTTATTCTTTCCAATCATAGGCAATAATATTGTAATGTTGGCAGTTTATTAAAATGTTGCGATGTCGATCCCTCAGTGTATGCTTTTATCGTTTGATTGATGTATGCACGGTTAATGCTCTAAAAGATTTATCCGATATATATATATATATATATATATATATATATATATATATATATATATATATATATATATATATATATATATATATATATATATATATATATATATATATATATATATAGCAGCAGAGGGGGCGAATCCCAAAACTTTTAGAAGGCTCCAAACACCGAAATAAACCCATTACAAAAAGGCGTTGACGCTGTAAACGTAATTGTCGCGGAGTTTTTGTTGTCGTCGTCGTCAGAAGGGGCGCCGCCTATAACTTCCAAACGCCGAAATAAAACCGCGAGGGTGCTTCGCTGTAAACGTAATTGTCGCCGTTGTTGCTGCGTGCTGTTGTCGTCGCCCCCTCTGCTGCTGTGAATTAAAAATTTAAGTTAACAATAATGGCCAACATCGGAGAAGCACATTCCGCTAGACTAGGTCGAGAGCGACCAGAAGCAATAAAAAATTCTTCCTATGAGAGATTCTGTAAGACAAAAATTACAAGTGCGGCAAGAAGCACAAGTTGAATTTGCGACAGGTGTGGAACAGTTATTTAAACCCGTTACAACAGCTACTGAGAAAGCTGCGGCGGTCACTGAAAGAGCTTTACTGGGAGATCCTAGCGACGAAACAAAGGTATTCTTCCAGTTCTAAAACAAACTGTCGCGCAGACTGAAAAAATTGCTAGAAGAACTAAAAAAACAAAAACACTTTTACAAGACGTTCCAACCGACATAGCTGCAGCTCAACCCGGCAAATAAATACTTGAAAGCATTGAACAAATTCGTACTGAACTCGCGTCTAAACCAATAAAGGAAAATATTGTACTGATTGCAAAATTTAAGAAGAATTTAATTGAAGATATTAAAAATACTAAAAGAGAAGAATTACCTGAAAAAATGTTAATTAGTATATTTGATAAATTTAATATCTTAAAACACGGTTCTGAAAAAGTAACCGACGACAATCTTATTAAGTGAATATATCGCATATATAAAAACAAAAATCAGGCCAGAGATGATGATTTAGAATACAGAATTCTTGACGAAGAAATAAAGAGCCTTTATAAACAAACACTGAAACACGCCAGCAGGAACCTTCATATCATTTCCTCCACCTCTGCAACAGATAGAACAACAACAGTCTTCTTCGCCGGAACTTAGAAAAGAGGAGTTTCTTAAAAAAACAAGATCCTTATCTAAGAAAAGCACAGCAGAAGAAGGAGCAACTGGCAGTGGTTTGGGAATTACTTGTCCTGATAATATCATCAATGATGTATCACGGTTAGAAGTTCTCATAGGAGGAGCGCGGGCTGGAAATAACTCGCCAGAAATAATTAATGAAGCAGCTGATGTCTGTCAGCGATTATTTCAACTTGTTGACAGCGATTAGATAAATAACAATTAGATAAGATGATCATACATGACTCTCATCATATGTCTCAACGAGTCAGAGTGGTAAATTCGCGATATCCTGTTCACAGTGCATATTATGGAGATGGACGTGGAAATGTTATTCAAGGATTGTTTACAAGAATAGCTCCAAAAGTGGGGCAATTGCAAAACAATTATCATCAAAAGCTATTGATATTATTAAAGATACAGCTCCTGGAGTAATCAGTGATGCTGCCAGCAAACCGTTCTTGGCAATCAAAGATAGACTAGCACGACTAATACGCAGAAAACCTCAGATGGTAAAATTACCAAGCACCGCGGACATGTCCGCAGATGTTAGCAAAATAATAAACGAAAATGCAAATCGAAAACTAGCGCCGCTGATACCTTCCAAAGAAATATAAGAAATATAGCTTCAAGTTTAATAGCGGGAAGTGGTCTTCGTTTTAGATAATAATACATTACAATAAGATGTTTCAACACGTATCCACCGTAGCATTTGATATGGATAAACCAGTCTGAAAGGATGAATCCTTGCGCGATTATCAATATTATTCCTATGACGCAAAGACAGCCAACGCGCAGGGGAGAACTGAATTTCAAATTCATGATACGAGTAGATATTTTCTGCCTTGTGAAGCTTATATTGAAATTGTAGGTAGAATCGTAGAAGCGGATGATGCTGAATATGGGATAGGCGATCGTGTTGGTTTTGTTAATAATGGTGTGATGGCGTTATTTAACAAAGCCAGATATTCGATTGATGGAAAAGATATTGAGTCGTGTTTGGACAATGTCGATGTTGCCACGACGATACTTGGTCTTGCAAGATATTCTGATGATTACACAAGATCATCTTGTCCAACAATGATGTTTGTGAAGGATACAACTGATCATCCCGAAAATAGAAATGTAACGATGAACGCGGCTGGGGATACAGTTGCGTCCATGAACGAAAATTTCAACTTGGATTTTGCCGCGCGTCGAGCAATGCTGAACGGCAACGAAGAGTTTTCCTGCGCTATTCCACTATCTCATATTTTTGGATTTTGTAGAAATGTCCAAAGGGTTATATTTGGTGCCAAGCATACAGTAGTGCTCGTCAGAAAAAACTCTGATAATGATGCAATATGGCGAGCTGATGGAGTTGATCCTGGTAAAGTAGTGTTAACAAAACTGTCTCTGTGGATGCCAACAATGACTCCATCAGTCACTGAAGAACAACGGTTACTTTCTTTTATGGATCAAGGTGGAAAATTGTTGTTATCATGGTTAGCAATGACAACAGATAGTACTTCTATTAACGCTGCTGGATTGTTTACGTGGCAATTGGGATCACAACAGGGAATATCAGCAGCGCGACATATATTTATCGCGTTTCAGGCAAATTCTAGAATAAATAACCAAGAAGCAAGTCCAATGATATTTGACACATTTGGAGTTTCTGAAGTTTCATTAAGAATAAACGGACATCAAGAACCTGCTGAAGACATTAATCTATATTGTGAACAAAATGATGTTGTACGGGCATATTATCGATTGTTGTCTGATGATGGGCGTGATCAAAACGTTGACACTGGGTTGCATATATCATACCGTGATTTTACAACGTTGTATCCGATCTGTTACTTTTCGCTGGAGCATTTGGATTTATTCAGAAAATCTGTCGTTGATATAGTTATTCGGGCTTGCCTGGCTCGAGTACCAGCAGCAGTAGTTGGTCCACCAGCAGTTCCTGGAGGTGCTAGAGCAAACGCGGTCATCCTCAGTGACAAAACAATGTTACTTGAAGGTGCTGGTTGTCGAATGAGAGTCGTTGATACACCAGTGGAAAACATGTAGACAATTAGATCAATCGCAAAGTTGTAAGAAATGTCATACAGTCACATTAATGTCACTCTGACTCCTGGTCAGGCCAAGAAATTACAATCGAAGAACGCGAGCACATGTGGGACAAAAATAACACTAAAACATGATCAAATCGCTAATGGCGGTCCAAACAAGTTGTCGCTGAATAAAACACAACTTAATCTTTCAATAAGGCAAAGAAAGCAGCGACTGGAACTCAACTTGATTTCTCTCCTGCAGCTGTCAAGAAAATGGTTAAAACTGGCGGTATATTTCCTCTTCTCGCGGCAATACCAGCGTTGATAGCCGCTTATGCCCCAACTGTTGCCAAAGCCGCCGCTTTAGGAGCTGTTGGAACCGCTGCTGCAATGTCACTAAAGAAAGCCACAGGGAAAGGATACAAAAAAAGGGACGCGGGCTAAGACTTCCAGGAACTCCACCATCATGGTACCCAAAACGTTCTAAGTGTTTTTACTCCAATTTTGATTTGTTCGATGCTGTTAAACAATTAAATATAAAACAATTCAGAGGCGTCTTTATGCGAGATGAGCTACCACGACAACCGAATAATCCAGAAACCGGAATTATTAATCTTGATAACAGCGATGGTCCAGGAACTCACTGGGTTGCTTACGCGATCGATCCACGTGGAATATCTATTTTGATTCGTATGGGTTAGCGCCGCCAGTTGAATTTCTCCGATATACAAAAGACGTCCCCGCGAAAGTGTGGTACTCAACTCTACCAACACAAACACTGACCGATCCTCCGATATGTGGCCAACAAGTATTGAATATCCTCGATGCGATATCAGCGTCAACCAAACCACCTTACAAAGTTGTGCACAAGTATACCACGGGTCGATTTGAACAGTTTCCTATCCAGTAATGGTTGATATTCACGCAAGATCTCTTCTCAACAGAAAAGTGAAGCGCACCGACGTGGATTTTTCAAAATATGCGACCAAAGATGAAATCGATAATCTTTTAAGTCTGACTGGGATAGACCCAGATGAGGTTGTTATTTTTCAGGACCGACACGGAAAACTAAAAACCAGTGATATCAAATGGCATGAAATAATTCGTAGGGTTATTGGAGCTACTACGAGTAATATCCCTGTGTTCACTGACAGAGAGAAAATCAGAGATTCGCTGATATCAATTGCGGCGCTGCGAGATGATACGCAGAAAGTTTCAGTAAAAAGGACCGGTGATACAATGACAGGTGAACTCAGCATGAACGGCAAAAAAATAACCGTTCCAACATCCCCGTAAGATGCCGCAAACAAACAATATGTTGACGTGCTATTTACAATCGTCAGAGACATACTCAATACTCGTTTAAGAAATACTGGCGACACAATGACAGGTGAACTCAATATCAACGGAAATAAAATAACCGTGTTAGCGGATCCAACATCCCCGAAAGATGCCGTAAATTAACAATATGTTGACACAGGCGCTAGCGCCATTGACGGTCAACTAACTACGTTGCGGGCCGAGTATGATGTTCATGTAAACGCGTTCACAAGATTTCGAAGAAACTTTCAAAAAACTAATGAAACCGCAGAGGAATTCTTTGGTA
The DNA here is from genome assembly GCA_028554795.2 of Sinohyriopsis cumingii. Lineage (NCBI taxonomy): Eukaryota > Metazoa > Mollusca > Bivalvia > Unionida > Unionidae > Sinohyriopsis > Sinohyriopsis cumingii. Next base: position 8,164,224 of record CM068832.1, on the reverse strand, counting down.
CTCCGCACACCGTTGACATAAAACTTTTTGATATCAAGACCAAACAAACACAGCAGGATATCGTAGCGGGGATTCCTGATATCGTTAACAAAACCAGTTTGATTAAAATACCATCTGGAGTTGCTCCCAGGCATATTACCAACATAGTATACACGGTATCATCTGGATTTGCAACATGGCCTAAACAAAATAATACTATCAAATATACCGCAACAGTCACTGGAGTGTATAGGCTGTCTGTGTTCAGTGCCGCTAAATTTGAAATCTTCACAACATATCCCTGGCGACATTCCACCGACAAGTATTCCGGGGTTATAACTATCTTATCATTGGTTACTGCGTAAAATAAATAAAATGGCATCGGATGCGCAACAATACAGATATGATCAAGTACGCGAATGGCAGTCAGAGTTAAAAAATACCATCAACGAATGCACAGCAGAGGTAAAAAATACAAGCGGCGCGTAACCATGTTAGACACAATAGTGTATTCAGTGTCAGCGTTAGTTGCATCTACGGGAGTATTATTATCAGCGTAACACCAGTGACAACTGCAATCGCGGTCACAATTACAGTTTCAACATCAGCGACAATTGCAGGAGTTGCTAATATTATCGAGAAAAAAATATCCTCGTGTGCGCTAACGAAATTGCACGAATATGAAAAGTTAAACAACGCGACCACGAGCACCTACTCGAAATTGTCGTCGCTGATATCATCCAGTCTTGACGATACAACAATATCAGATTCCGAATTCGCCGAAATGGCAAAGATGTATGTAGACTACACTCAGAATTTGAAACGACAGCAGATAAATAATGACGGAATTACTTCAGCAGATAGTCGCAAATACAAGCCCAGCGCGAATATCTTTGTTAACAGTAACCTCAACTAAGCCAGAATTCAGTATTAATTTTCCAACTGCGATTCCAGTAAGCGAGATCGCGTTAGCACAATTACGAGAATATCACAGTTGGCCCAATATCAGATCAAAATTGTTTGGTGGATTACCAGCAAACAATTCGTTTGTGTTTGCATATAAAAATAAACCTGGTGCCGATGGCACTAATGGCACACCAGACTGGAACGTCATTGGGTTACCAACCGGGTCTTATCAAATCGAAGAAATCAATGAGGAATTACAACGTCGAATAAAAAATATCACAACAAAGGAATCCAAAATAGCAATAACTGTTCATGAGCCAACGCTGTCTTCTGCCATTGAAATAAACACCCCAGACTACGCCGTGGATATATACAAGAGTTCAATCAGAACTGTGTTAGGATGGCCTGAAGTTGCTCCACTAACGCCACCAATACCACCAACGCCGATAAAGTCTGATTATATCACTGACAATAAGTCATATCATGAAATTACACCATCATACAAACAAGGTCTGGATGGTATAAACAATGCAACGTTGGGCAGTGATTTTGGCTTCTACCGTGAGGACCATATTCGGTGGAGTTTTATTTATGAACAACTTCTCACAGGAGGAACTAAATCCGTTTTTATTGACCTTAAAGATATTATTGAATATTTTAAAATCATTAATAAAGCACAACTACAGCAACTACGGCAGCGCTTCCAAAAACATCTTTTTGATGTAACAAGTTCACGCAGCAAAATCATCACGCGGATTGAAATATTAAATCAGCTAGTATCCGACATGGAATATATTAACAGGCAAATAATCGAGGCAACAATTGATCACACTGATAACATAAATCGCTATAAACAACGATTTCTAACCAATTACTCGCTAACAGAAACCACGCTGCCGAATTTTAAATTTCCCGGATACAACGTGCCGGAGCTTAAGAAATCTGTCAATGATCTAATCAATGAGTTCTTTGATGACATACTTGCACAACACAGGCGATCACTGCCCGTGCCAACTATCCTCAGACACAACAATGACCCTGAAGGGCAAGGCCGGCATGTATCCCCGGGCATCGTAAATATAATCGAAGTGGTCGCTGTCAATCTTGTGTGTGATGTCATTGATGGCAGTTACAGCACGGACACGACAGTATCAAATCAAACCCATCAAGGATTTTATCTTTATTCATTTACTCCGAAAGATGTACCAACTGGATTTCTGATTGTGCAAGAGCCGATCAATTCGGTCTATCTACGATGTCATAATCCGTGGCTGACCAGATTAAATTTCGCGCTGACAGACCAGCGTGACCATGTTCTTGATTTTCGAGGTGAAACACTACATATTAGTCGGCTAGTGAAATCGTAAACAATTTTCAGTCTTAGGACTTTCAATCGTAAAACGATTTTCAGTGAAAAAATATATTTTATATCTATTTTGTGCACACTGTCCGATTTGCTAGGTGTTTGCTAGTAAATGGCAAAAAATTATACTTTTTTACTGAAAAATCGTTTACGATTTCACAATTAATCAAGCAAGTATTATATAATGTATCACGGCGTGAAATGTTTCATACATAACAAAGAACTTCTTGATGAAGCTGTCAAAACAGGAAAAGTTACCCCTGAAAAAATAATTGTTGATGAATACGGCAACGACGATTTTATACTGACTGATACGCAACTACAGCAACTAGCAAAAGATCATATTGTGATCGCGCATTGCTGTATACATCAAATCCTTGAATATATACACGTATTTAGATCTTAGATTAGATTTATATGTACCACCACACAGATGTTTTCGTGTATGACAAACAAGCGCTCGAGCAAGCCGTTAGGGCTGCATTTGCACAAGAAGAAATTAACGTTGAATTCATTATTGACGAATACGGAGACGAAGACTTCTTACTAACACAGCAACAGCTAGATAGTCTCACACGCGAGTATATTATTTCAATTGTATGCGACATAGATCAAATTCTCAATTATGCACACTCCTGCATTAAACCCCACCGGCTCAGGAAAATACTATCTCCTTGATGAAATCAAGGCTGATGCAAGTAAAAAAAAAATGTCACGTTTTTTTACTTTCAATTTCATTTCCAAGTCCTTGATTTCATCAAGGTGACTTAATCAAAGTGAGATATTTACTTCCTTGATGCCTGGCTTTGTCAAGGTGAGGTATTTGCTTCCTTGATTTCGTCAGCCTTGATTTCGTCGGCCTTGATTTCGTCAGCGGACATACAATCCTTTAATCTTCTCACACGAGTATTTATTATCTTTTTTATTTCATACTCTTGAGCTAATTTCAACCTAATCTTTTCAATAGCACGAGACAATGAAACAAATTCATTTATTTGTGCTTCTTCTACTGTAGCCAGCGATTTATACAAATTTTTCTGAATTCTTTTTATAAATCGATACTGAGCAGGAAGAATATAATGCCCTGTGCATTTAGCTTCATGTAGTGATTCAAAATCAGACATAACTGTTTCAGGATTCAGTGATATATTAAATCCGCACTCTTCTAATTTTTTTAATGGCAACAATCACATCATTGATATTTTCGTAATTCATATATATACTATTATATATTTAAAAGAAAACAAAAATGGACACCACATCTCCTTGAGTCTTTAGCTTGCCAAATGATAGGCTACCAAACTCAGGATCGGAAACACGACCACCATGTGAGCCCCTAACCTGTCAAATAAAAGTCTAGAGAGCCCAGAGGGTGTGTTTGCGAAAGACGAGACATTCCCCGTGTTCAGCCCCTAGCTTACCTAAATGATATGCTAGCAGGTTCATATAGGGACAGTACAACATATAGTACTTACATGTATTTACACTATTATACATAATATTTACATGTATTTACATTTGCAAAGCTTCTAAAGTGCCACCGCATTTTAGCAAGCTTACAGTAGGACAGCACAACATATAATATTAACACTATTTACAGTAGGATATAGTATAGTAACTAAGGACAGCACAACATATAGTATTGACACTATTTACAGTAGGATATAGTATAGTAACTAAGGACGCCACAGACAGATACGGTGTTATATTCTACGCCCAACAAAGTTGCACACCCTCTCCCAAAATCAATCCCGCGGAGTGGCAAAATGTCACCCTGTCAGGGTGATAACGCGGAAAGTTGTGCAACTTTGTTGGGTTTCGAAACCCCGTACATAATTCGGACGCTATAGTATATAAACCGACTGATACATGGAAGTTCAAAAATAGCTCACTCGGTTTTTTGCATTTGTTTTCTTAAATCTAATCGCAGTAAAAATATAGATGAACCAGAAAACCGAACAAATGTAATAAAATAAGGATTTTATCTCTGAAAAAAAATATTATTTATTGTAGACCCGCCCGTGCCGACAGTTTTTGACGAAGGTCACCTTGACGAAGTCAAAGGGGAAGTAATTGGAGACCGTGTTGTGATTGTATAGGTAACACGGAGAACTGTTTACCTGTTTGTAGTATATATCGTTAACAAGTTCTGAACTAAATTTAAGTTCTGAACTGGATTTTAACACAGAATTTGAAAAATACCTGTACTTGTAGACGCGGAAGTGTTATAGACTGTGACGCAATTGTTATACCGCTCTGGGTATTACACAATCTCAAGGAGTGTTGCACAATCACCTTGACAAAGGGAGGGAACTAATTCCATGAGATATGCTTAACGGAGTTATCTCCCATTTACATTAAAAATGCTCGGATTTTAGTAAATAAATAATGAAAAATAATTTTCTGCTTATATGTTTTTCAGATGGCAGACTTGTATATTTTTTCTGCGACTTTTCGTACTGAGGGTTCACAAATATCGAAATATTTGCCAGCTGAGTTCATCGATTGAAATATTATTTCTTCATTCGTATCTAAGTTTATGGATACAACTCTCTTGGTTCCCTTATTACTACAACCAATATTACCAGACCTACAATTCTGGCTTTGTGTGACAACCCTCAGATTGGTAAACTATTGTCGGTTGTCACACCATTGATGTGAGCGATCACAAGATCGTCTTGGATCTTTCCAAAGAAACACTCGAACACAAACTTGTGATTATGATACTTCTTTTTTCCAGCTGTAAATCTAAGATAACCAGTATTACTAACAACACCAACTGGTTTTTTCAATCTACAGTGTCTGACTATTCCATTACGATTCGCTTCGTAATTCTTAATGATAGGATGTGGGACAAATTCTTGGTTCATTTATATAATAATGTATTTGCCTAATTTATAATTTGTTTGAAAACTTAGTTAAATAATAACGCTCACATTTCAGCGCAACGTCGTTATTTTTTTTTTTTTTGTTATAATATCGCTTGAGTTCACGGTATCTCTTTCCTTCGCAACTTGCACATAACTGTATTTTACTCCTGACCCCAACACCACATCGCAGGCAGGATATTGGTCCTAAACTCCCCCTTCGGACACTTTGGGAATTGTTCCCGCAGAATTCTTTTCTGCAGAATTTATTACAAGGAATTACGGATCCAACTTGAAGCCACTTCATTTATTCATTATATATAATATTTTCTTATTTAAATGTTTGTCTTAAATATAATATGGAGGGATTTGAAATATTTTCTGCCATTGGCACCGGGAAAGCTTCCAGATTCGATCTTAACAGACTAACCCCTGACTCGCGGAGACGGGCCCTGACTGATCTGTTTGATATTATCAGGAATGCCAAAAAAGTATTTCGCGACGACGCTGCATCTCACGTGTGGTCGTCACTTAAAATTATACCCAACATTGACGAAGTCAATGTCGCTGACTCTGTCAAGGACGCTACAATGAATGACTCACGAGCGAAAATAATTATCGATTATATATACGTGGATTATCCGTGATAAACCTGATCCTGTTCTTGCTAGCGGAAAGACCATTCTGTTAAGTAAAGATTCCAAACCAGAAATGCTGACTGGGATTGATAAACCATATTACTCTCGAGCGTATGCTGTGACCGCAGTCATTTATGGAATCTATCCGATAAAAGAACCAAAAATCAATAAACTCACCGTGATGAGATTGTCAAGGCTGAATTGTGTAGCCAAGCGAGTAATGGAACATTGTAAAAATGCGATGCGCGGAAATGGTCTAACTGCGTTAAGACAGGCCAAGATAGCAGCGTGGGATGAGCGAGTCAAACACACAGGAGCATCAATAAACGATGTCGCCGAGCTAGAAAAAACATTTAGATTTCCCATAACCGTAACAACGATAACAGAGGAAGTATTATACAAATCGAAATGTAATCGATACGGAGCTCCAATAAATATAATTGATCATAACGCTGACGCTTGGACTAGCGCAGTTACGATATTTGCGAGGGATCGTGTTGTGAAATATTATCAGGGGAATATATTTGATTTTATTTAACAGATAAGTTAATACGATCGTGTTGTGAAATATTATCAGGGGAATATATTTGATTTTATTTATCAAATAAGTTAAAACGACCCCGTGTCTATGTGGCTGTTTACAAGTTCCGAAGATGGCGAGTATGATCAATTTGTAAGATCTAACGGTGAAATATACCGGACGGAGTCTCTGCAACAACAAATGAAAAAACTCGCAGAGAAATATGTGAAAATCGAAGATTTTAAAAACACTGAGCAGTTATTAACTAATTGTTTTACAGTTCCGATCAGACTGACCAAAGAACTGATCCTACATGAACATTATCCCCACTCTGGTTACATTTACTAAACATTGATTTATCTACACATTAGCCGCAACCCGGGATAAATCTGTTTCAGCATGATGCGTCTCACAACCAATCAAATGATAAAACCACCAGTGAGGTGTGCCCACTCTCCCTTACTGAAATTAATTAGAAATATTATAATATCTGGTGTAAATGAACGGCAGCTGCTACTATGTATATATCATTATGCAATGACAATTAAAATAATTATTGGATATGGGGTATATTACCCGAGAGCTATCCTCACGTTTATCGATCGGGTCTAACCTGAGATAAATTATGTTAGATAGTTTCTCAGACTACATCGTGGATCTCGCATATCGATTCTGTGTTCCTTTAAATCTCAAGGAGGATTCAAGATTTGTTCGATTATCTGGGTCCTTCTTTCTTGATGAGTGGCAGCATGGATGGAGTGGATCTCTAAAATTGTATTGTATAGGCCAACTGACAAAAGAACCGATCCCAATGGAAAAGGTTTATCCACACGATACATTGCTTACCATTACTTTTTTTCCAAGCTATAATAGCCCTGACTCTGACCCGAATTTCCTACAGCATGAGCCACACCCTGAAAACCAAAATATAAAATAAACATTGAAGGAACATCCCACACGCTTATAATAATTAGAAACATCAAATATTGTTTGATCATAAAGAATAGCTTCTTATGAGGAATAGCAATAAATATTGTCAATGAGTCATTGGATAATATTGAATATTGTGTGGCGGTCCCATTATATGTGCTATGTAACTCATGCGGGGTTGTTGTGCGTGGAAAAAGTCCATGTTACAAGGTGCATGAATAACGCAAACTACAATGGAAACACTTGTATAGATGCTCAAATCTGCATCGTGTTAGACATATCAACTTATATATATATATATATATATATATATATATATATATATATATATATATATATATATATATATATTCAGAGTCGCCTCAATATTTTCGTTATGCAATGGACGAGTTTACAGTTAATTCGTACTACGCGTAATCGACGTGGTACATTGAATATGAGTCGCCATGTCCAATTTGGTATAGTCGTATAAACGATAAACGATAAATTGGCTCGTTGAATTGTCGATTTGCTGCCTCCATTGATTCTTTCTCAGACTTATACTTATCGCCAGCAGGGGCCCCGAGTGGCCGAGTGGTCTATAATGCTCTCCGTTAAGGATTAATGCCATCTCACTACTGTCTGTGTGGGTTAGAGTCTCAGATTCAGCCAATGTGGGTATGTGAGAAAGCTTGCCAGTAGCTTTTCTTGGGTCGGTGGTTCCTTCAACGTATCACCAGCATCAAAGATGAATGGCTAACAAGAGTCAAACTTTATTAATAGGCAAACGTGGTTAGTCTAGTATGATCGCTTAAGTGGTTTTCGCCGCATTGGTTGATCACGGGCGTCGATGATGTTTACTTCAACAATACATATCTAGTCATGGCGGTATTATATTACATTTACGTGATGTGAACGAAATAACGATTTACCAGTTGATCCTGCGGAAATTGTATTTGCAGATATATCTGTATTTTCGTATTTTGCACATAATAAAAAATTGCATAGAAACTCCAAAAACGTTTCTAGAATAGTTTCAAGAATCCTGCATGTAATAAGGTCATGATGGTTTGACTACCGATTATTGCCCCGCCGACATGTTTTCCGTCAAAATTGTCGCGTGCTACCCTGCCAGTGTTCCTGGACGTGGTTGATGGCTGTCTGTTGTTGAACGTGTAAGTCATCCACACATGAATATACGCGAGTATCAACGGGGATTATCGTTGACAGTGAATTGACTGGATTTGCTGATATCAACAGTTTGGAATAATTATCACATCTAAGCCACAAAAACAAGTTTGTCTTCCCGAGTCATGACAAGGTGTGATAAGTATATAAATTGTAGATGCTAACGACATTGGGCGTATAATCATAGATAAACAGACCACAAGGGCATTAGCGCTTAGAAAACCATGAATAGCATGTTTGTTATTGACGAAGCTGAAGTTTTCTCATCAATTATACTATACGCGATGGTACATTTATTTTGAAAGCCTCTATTGACACTGAAGAGATAGCCGGACGTATAATATCCTACAGCGAACACGAATCTACACAAAGACATCAATGCTCGCCTATACAATAATTTACTTGTTATCGATGATTAATATACTTTCCGCCATTGCGGATAGAACAGCCATGGATTCATTTTACATTGTTAGAGATCTCTTACCAGATCTCTATGCGAAGAAACAACAACCACACTAGTTGAAATTTCCCATACGGTCATTGGATCATTAAGACAGAAACAACTCTGATATTCGAATAAATTTCTTTTTTATAGTGCGCCAAACCATTTCACAACGATACTAATGCTGCTATATCATTATCTCAGCATGGATTCCTGATCGAATAATATAAAAATATATTCCGAGGATTATCGTTTGGGATGAAATGTGTACTGTGTCGTTAGAAGTATTAAAAACATTTCTCGATTGGTTATTAACAAGAAATACTGCTGTGATAATGTGCGGCGATCACGGTCAACCACCACCTATAGACGGACCATCTCCACATGATTGGCTGAGAATTTTCATTGATTATTATGAAGAAATAACTGATGATCATAGAGCACTTGATGCAGAATTAAAGAAATTTGAAAAAATAATCAGACTACAACTGAATAAAATTCAATGTGAAGTAATGAAGTGATCTCTGAAACACCCGTGAACAGCTTTTTACAAACGTGGAAACCAAACGATTTGATAGTTGCAAGTAGAAAGATAGTTCGTGATACACTTCAACGGGAGTTGTTTCAGTTACAACGAGATAAATTTCCAACGTTGCCAGTTTCGTTATGTTATCGACCAACAGACACGCGACAGCAAAATATTGACGTTGATATACCAGGACAGGGGAAACAGAATATTGTGTTGAATGATATTGTTGCAGTTGATATCAGTGTTGTTGAAGATGCTCTACGTGCTGATAAATCCCCGTGGACGCTTGAATACGCGATGACAATTCATTCATCTCAAGGATTAACTATTATTGATGCAGTTGTTTGGATCGTTGATGATCGTATCGAAAGGTAGAACTTAGTTTATCTTGCAGTGTCTCGACTTAGAAAAAATATCTCAACTGCGAAGAATCGTCATGGACTCGTCATTGATCAATGATGACCTCGACGGTGATATAATAAGAAAAAAATTGGCTGGTTATAAACAAAGTGACAAAAAACAACGCGATTTTGATCTTGATGTTGAATCTATTAAAATGCTGAAACAACAACATAATAATCATTGTGCAAGTTGTAATTGTATAATGTTATGGCAGTATCTGAAAAATGATCCAAGACAATTTACTGTAGACAGAAAAAATAACAATCTTGGTCTTACACGAGAAAATACTATGTTGACCTGTCTTGAATGTAATCGACGTCAGGGTGCTGGCACCAGTGCTAGTTAAGTGATTTGGGTGGTAATTGTGTGTCCTCGTGAATTATTTGTAATTGTTCACGTACAAATCCACGTTGAGGAGCAGTTGAATCCAGTCTGTAGATTGTGGGTCTACCAGTGGATCTTGTTACGCTAGATATTTTGTGCGTCGTAATACTCCAAATAGGATCAGTCGCTCTTCTTTACCACCTTCAAGTTCACCGTGTTCATATAAATACCTGACAGTGGTATTACCTAATATAGGTTGTGTTGAAAAATCACGTTGTTGTGTAGGTATATGCGCTTTTGTAATTGCATTAGTGGGTTTCATGTTGGTTGTTCGAGTAATCTCATTATTTAATGCAGTTATCACATTTGGTAATCTTGCAACCCATTCACGAGATCTATTGTCTTGAATAAATTCCTTCGCATACTGATATCCAAATAACCGCTCAGCGAGTGTTCGATTAAATCGTTCAACAATTGCCTGATCACGATGAATTGCAGTATGTCCTCGTCGTATTTTTACATTATGTCGCTTCATCAACGATGATAGTGGACCAATAAATTCATTGCCAGGATCAACCTGTAATAATTGTGGCCATCGTAAACCACCTCGTTGATAAATTCGTTCAAACGCATCGCCTACTTCAGATGCTGTCTTTGCTGATAATGGTTCTGCATGTGTATATCTACTTACAGCATCAACAACAGATAGCGCGTATTTGTATGTTATTTGACGTCGACCAATTTTAACGGTATCATGTGGTATAAATAATATATCAGCCTGATGAACTTCGTTAGGAACACTAACGTCAAAATGTGCAAAGTGAATTTGCTTAAGTGGTGGTAAATAAAATTTACCATATTGCTTGTTTGGATAAACACGCTTTAACAGTAGAATACTTGACTTTTGCTGAATTAGCGAGTTTATTAATTGCTGCTTAACCCCTCCAGTATCATATTGGGGAATAATAAATCGATTCCATTTATACATTACCAGCCCCTAGCGCTAATTTACCTTTCATCGCGGATCTTAATAACCAATTAGCTAATGATTCTCTTATATTTTTTTTTTTTAGAATTCAATGAATGAATCAATTTCACATCTGCAATATGTCTGTCTTGTAGGTGTTTGCTTTTATAAGCTACATGATGAACATGACACGCTTTATAAACAGCGTTTATTGGTTCCTTGCCTGGTTTTGGTTGATCCTGATTATCAAGCCTGATATCAAGTCGGGTTCCAGGACCGCAATAATTTTATCCTGGTAGATGTTTTTCTCCAGAGTATTTAGCCCAGGGAGTGCCTGGAAACTTTGACACTAATATAGCAATATCACCATCATATTTCTTAGGTAAAAAAGAAAACATTTTCCACCATATGCTATTCTCTCATTTTTTGTTGTAACCGTGGATAGATCATTAGTTGGGGTTTTAGTTCTAGAGCGTAAACACTATAGATTCATATGTTTATATAATATGGACATAACTGATTTCTTAGCGACTCGAAAACGAGAACCTGCCGAACACCATCATGCGTAACGGAAATCAATTCGGATGATAATAATAGGACCATCTGGAAGTGGAAAGACACAACTGTTACTTAATCTTATAATGAGATGGCTAAAATGGGATAAGTTGTATTTGGTAGCCCCGTCTGTAGATGATCGACAATGTTATGATTTGCTTAAAGATTTTAATGAGAACACAAGATTACTGGACAAAGATAAGGATGTTATCGAGTTTATAACCGATATTGATGAAACACCATCTGTTGATTCTATTGATGGATTTATTAATAATTTGGTTGTATATGATGATGTGATGCTGGAAAAATAATCAAATCCAACTAGAATTTTTTCTCGAGGTAGGCATTAAAACACAGATGTGATTTATGTTGCTCAACGATATGTATAAATACCAAAGGTAATCAGAGACAACTGTAATATGTTAGTTGTGTTTAATGGAGTTGATACACATACGTTGCGAAATATTCATCAAACTTGGTGTGGCGGTGACATGGATATAAATAAATTTAGAAACTTTTTTCAGTATGAGAAGCAAATCAAGAAACATAAAAATGGATAGATGACAAAAGTAAACAATGGATCAGAAGTTACATCATATGCAAGGATTCGTCTACTATTTTGCGCTTACCAGGATCCCGATGGCGTAAGTTACCCAACGTACACTGGAGCATAAGGAAGGATTAATTGGCCTACATTTCTGAACAAAATATTTGGATTGACGTGAAAGGAACATTATGTGAATAAAACAACTACCCACTGAAAGTTTCCGCAATTGGTTTAGCTTGCACTGGACAATTCAGTGTAAACTTTAAATGGGGTTTAAGCAATATTTACATTTCAAGAAAATCTGTTTGAAACGAAAATAGCGATGGCATCAAATAAAGTCTCACGTGTGCATGATCAATGATACAGATATTAAGAGGTAAAAAATAAAGTCCATTCCTTATCCATTAAATGAACAAAGGAAGATACAATATCATACAATATAGTGTTAGATTCGACATTGATCTATAAATGATTTAAGTTTAATGCAGGAATACTGAGTATATGCAAAACCCAGCCCCCTCCCACCCCAAACCCGCAAGGACATATAAGTAACTCGGTCAGCATGTTTACAGGTCACATAACTTCAGCCACTGTTCGTATAAGAAAATAATTGAGTTACAATTAATGTTTATCTTAATTTTGTTTATTATTCAGAAGCAGTGTTCAAGTTATGATGGAAATCGGGAGGTTTTTGTTACTTTGGACTCGATATACCGGATGTCAATGACGCCATGTTACTTTGGACTAGATATACCGGATGTCAATGGCGCTATGTTACTTTGGACTATATATACCGATGTCAATGATGCTATCGTTGTTCCAAGTGTTGTAGGGGACATCATGGTACTCGCCGTTTCTTCTGATATGGTCTCCGATTCCGTGCCTTTATTATCTGGTGTAGAGGTCTCGTTAAATTACACTTTTGCAAAAGAACTATCAACTCGAATTGAAATTATGTAAATTTAATGCAGCTGAATGGTATTAGTTAAGTCAAAATGAGCCTGCTAAATAAGTAGTAATATCTATTTTTGCTTGAAAGATTTTAAGTAGGTTTGCTAAAACACGGTATGTTATATACAAAATCCATGAATGGCTTATTTTTCCAGGCAGTACGCATGTAATGAAAAGAAGAGTTAGAAGGAGTAATTTAGTTTTATTATTTATGTAATGTTTTTTATTAAACTCCGAGTCTGGTAAATATTAAATAATTTGATTTCGACTCTAATGAGTCTTTCTTAAAGCCAAATACAAAACATAGACAAGACAAACAAACCAAACGTAAAAAGGTTATGTTTGCAAAACTTGACATGGGTGTTTCTACAAGAATTAAACCATTTAGGTTTATTTTATTTAAACTGGTTTATTTCAGCTGGTATTGGAAAATATTTGTATTGACCTAGCAAATTATATCCTGGATATTTAATTGTTCTAGTAAATATAGTGTATTAAGCAAATTTAGAGAATTGTTTAAAAGAAAATTTGTCAGCTGCAAAATATAATTTTATTTGTGCATGGTTGTCTTTATCTAGTCTTCTTGGTTTAAACCGCTTTGTTTCAATGTTCTAAGGCTACTTATCCAGTAAGATTCATTTTCTTTCCTGGTTTGGGAACACCAGTTGTGGTTGTGAGCAATTGCAATGAGTATTATATAATTGAAAGTGTGACATTGGGAGAAGAAGTGTTCTGCAACCGGGCTTCTGTACAGCTTCTTTGTCATCCAATCAGATCTATGAAGGTTTATCATTTTGTGTAGTTTTTCGGTTTATCCGACATACTGAAGGCTACAGCGCTTACATTTGATGAGACAAATTGCATTCTCTGTCTTGCACGTTTTGTTTGGACCATGTATGTTTAGTTATGGTCCTGACAAAACGTGGAAAACAAATAATAATAATAATAATAATAATAATAATGATATAATAATAATAAAATTATTATTATTATTATTATTATTGTTATTATTATTATTATTATTATTATTATTATTATTATTACTATTATTATTATTAACCACACGATTAATAATGACACAGGAAATTTTGCCCCATCAAAATTAATAACATATTTGATATATGTACCAAAATCATTGGCATCAATAGTTGACATCGCCACATGTATATTCTTCCAAAATAATAAAATACATTATACGAGAATATTTCGATACAAACTGCAATGTTCGTGTATATTTGATTAACGAGAGACAAAAGTGAGACATTTGATACTTGCGTTGGGAGAATGCGAAAAACGAAAATAACTAAAGCATTGTAAAATGTACATTTGAAAACGAAGTTAATCTTGGTAATTTGTGGTTTGTTGGTTTCGAAGTTTTTTGACGGCATGTGAACATGTTGAGATTACATCATGCCAAAGTAGCTGGAGTAATGATCCTTGTCCAATGACATACCACTTCAGCGTGGTCAGGCTGATAGGATAGTAGGATTCGGAAACGAAATCTACTATTGCTTTAAAAATCAGTGAATGGGTGAGCGAATGAATGAATGAATGACTATATATATATATATATATATATATATATATATATATATATATATATATATATATATATATATATATATATATATAACCGGATTCAACTGATGTAGTTATTGCTTTAGATGGTGAACGGGTCGACGTAGCCTTTGCTGGATCTGGTGAAGTCATTGTAGGTGACGTACGCTTCTTCTCTCATGTCGTGTTCTTCATACTCTCCTTCGGCATAAAATAAATATCAAATCGAACTAATTTGCCCACATGCAGTACAACTGAATTGTATGAATCATGTGAATATTATTAATGATAAATCTACATTATGTGGGATTTATAAGCGTATTCTTCTCTATACAGGATTTTCTTTCTTGAGGTTGCATCACGTTATATCTTTTGTGTGGAAGATTTTGAGATATACCAGTCATTTCCTGGGCAGTCTGAACCTTATATAACTCTGAATTGTGTATATCATGTAATTTGACTAAGTTTTAATTTATATTTTGGAATACTTGAAGTGACCTTACGTGAAGATTATACTTCTTAAATGTACGGATAACATGTCTGTCTGCGCTAGTGGAATCTGCTTATAATCAAAGGCATATTGTGAACAACAAGTGTTTGCTACACAGGTTATTTATTTTTTGTTCATGTTATTTCTTTGCAATACTTTGTGCAGTTTGATGCAGCATCGAAGCACATACTTGCATTATTTTCGGAGGGGGGGGCGGGCATTTATTAGTGCAAGTCTAGTAAGGGTCTATATAAATTGTTGTAAAGCCAAAATATCAGGTAAAATCCCTAAATAGTCAATATTTGCATTCTACTAAAACACTTATTATTCAGTGTAGACAAAGCTTAAATGGTGTACCTATTTCGTGCATTATTGCTATATGCAAGATAGCTTGTTCACGAAAGCACGAGGGACAATATATAATACAGGAACTGGAAACTCCAAGATTGGCTAGATATATACCATACCTTTTCAATTGCAAAGGAGGTTTCCAGATGTGCAAATTATATATGTTTAGCGATTAAAATGACAATCTTATAGTTCATGTTAATTATGAAATGTATAGGCAAATTAGTTTTGTAGTTTTGAAAAAATGTACCATTAAAGAACTTCTCATGCACATTCAGCACATACGGGTTATGTCCTTTTAATGCACTGAGGACCTCAGTTGCATGACAAAATCAACACGTGGACAAGCTATGAGTTTCTAATCACTTGAACTATATTTTGATCGAGCATGCGCAATGTACGCATAACAATAGCTAGCGCTCATGTACACTGGACATCATCCCCTTTTGACTGAATGGATATTAGGCTTGGTGACTCCATCTGAGTATAAATATAAACGGTGCTTTAATTTATTTATCTTTGGTCTCAGTAAATATAAACTGTAAAGGTATGGCACAATAATCATGTAATTGTGATAAAGTGGGCTATAAATGGCTTTTGCAGACGTAATGCTAAAGTTGATTTTCGAAAGTCAATCGAAACTTTAATATTCTCGTTGATAAAGACCATATCGATCTCTCATGTGTTTCGGACATTATGAAATCGTTAGCCAGGGTGACATTCCAACGATTAGCATTAGCACAAGAATGAATATATACTTCCATTGAAGATGACTTCAGTTGTTGTTCCATGATCGATACCATCCAGTATGTTGTTTACCTTATTAAAACGAAACATTTGCTTAAGATTTAATGATGATGAAATATGTAAAAGTGGCAGATAAAAGCGAGCTTTGACAAGATAAACAAATACAACGGGAACAGGTTATGTTTGAGAAACTTGACATAACTGTTTCTACAGGAATTCAACCTTTAAGTTTTATTATATTTAAACTGGTTTATTTCATCTGGTTGATGATACTGGAAAATATTTGTACTGACCTAGAAATCGATGAATCATAAAGACGTGTTATTTTATGCAAATGTATACTAACGCAAATTATATCTCTGATATTTCATTGTTACAGTATATCTATCTATCTATCTATCTATGTAGCTATCTATCTATCTATCTATCTATCTATCTATCTATCTATATATATATATATATATATATATATATATATATATATATATATATATATATATATATAATATTAAACTCATTTAGATAATTATTTAAAAGAAAATGTATGAGCTGCAAAAGATAATTTTATTTGTGCATGGTTTTCTTTGTCTAGTCTTCTTGGTTTAAATTGCTTTGTTTCAGTGTTCTAAGGCGGCATATCCAGTAAAATTCCTTTTCTTTCCTGGTTGGGGAACTCCAGTTGATGTTGTGAGCAATTGCAATTAGTATTGTGTCATTGAAAGTGTGACATGGGGAGAAGATGTTTTCTGCAACCGGGCTTCTGTACAGCTTCTTTGCCATCCAGTCAGATCTATGAAGGCTGAGCCGTTTGTGTAGTTTTTCGGTTTATCCGACATACTGAAGGCTACAGATCTTACATTTGATGAGGCAAATGACGTTCTCTGTCTTGATCGTTTTGTTTGGACCATGCGTGTTTAGTACTGGTAAAAACACAATGAGGAAAACAATTATTTTTATTATTATTATTAGTAGTAGTAGTAGTAGTATTAGTATTAGTATTAGTATTAGTATTAGTATTATTATTATTATCATTATTAGTATTATTATTTTTAGCAATAGTAGTAGTAATAGTAGTAGTAGTATAAACCATACGATTAATAATGACAAAGGACATTCTGCCCCATCAAGATGAATAGCATATTTTGATATATGTGCCAACAGCATTGGCTACAATAGCTGACATCGCCACATGTATATTTTTATAAAGATAGCATTATACATTACACGAGAATAGTAAGATATTAACTGGAATGTTGGTGTATATTTGGGTAATCGAGAGACAACAGTGAGACATTTGATACTTCCATTGGGAGAATGCGAAAAATGAAAAGAATTAAACTATTGTAAAATAATGTACATTTGAAAACGAAGTTAATCTTGCTAATTTGTGGTTTGTTCGTTTTGAAGTTTTTTGACGGCATTTAAACATGTCGAGATTACATCATGTCAAAGCAACTGGAGTATTGATCCTTGTCCAAGGATATACAACTTCGTCATGGTAAGACTGAAATCATAGTAGGATTCGAACCCGAAATCTACTTTTGTTTAAGAATCAGTGAATGAATGAATGAGTATATATATATATATTTATTTTCGTATATATATACCTACCGGATTCAACTGATGTAGTTATTGCTTTAGATGTTGAACGGGTCGACGTAGCCTTTGCTGGATCTGCTGAAGTCATTGTAGGTGACGTACCCTTCTTCTCTGATGTCGTGTTCTCCATATTCTCTCCTACGGCAATACAAATCATATCGAACCAATTTGTATATATGCAGTATATGAAATGTATGAATCATGTGAATGCATTTTATGAGAAATCTTCATTATGTGGGATTTATAAGCGTATTCTTCTATATAAAGGGTTTTCGTTGATGACGTTGAATCACGTTATATTTTTTTGTTGAAGATTTTCAGATGCACCAGTAATTTGCTGGGGAGTGTGAACCTTATATAACTCTGGGTTGTGTATATTATGTAATTTGACTAAGTTTTAATTGATATTTTGCCATGCTTGAAGCGACCTTACGTGAAAATTATATAATTCTTAAAAACACCTCAGCTGCATGACAAAATCCGCACGCGGACAAGCTAGGAGTTTCTAATCCATTGAACGTTATTTTCATTCAGTATCCGCGATATACGCATAACAATAGCTAACGCTCATGTACACTGGACATCATCTCCTTTTGACTGAATGGATATTAGGCTAAGTCCCTCCATCTGAGTATAAATATAAACGGTGCTTTAATTTTATTTATATTTGGTCTCAGTAAATATAAACTGTAAAGGTACAGCACGAAAATAATGCAATTGTGATACAATGGCTATTAATGGCATTCGCTATCCTAATGCTAGAGTTGATATTAGAAAATCAATCGAAACTTTAATATTCTCGTTGATAAAGACCATACGATGATTTGCTGTTGAAAGGAACAGTACATGTAACACTTTGAAAATAAAACTAAGAGTACGCATTTGGGTCGGTTGTTATGTATTACCAGTTACAAGCATTTTATTTGCAGCCTTCAAGGTACCTTGGTAAAATAATCATGTGTGTTGAAAACTCTAACACACCCTGAGATATCCTTTGTCAGAAACACACGTGTCATCGATTAAATTATTTGATGATGACCCGAGTGGTCAAGAAATCGATCTCTCATGTGTTTCCGACATTATGAAATCGTTAGCCAGGGTGACATTCCAACGACTAACATTAGCACACGAATGAATATATTAGCATTCAAAAGTTCCACTGAAGATGACTTCCAATGATGTTCCATGATCCATTCCAACCACTATAATGGTTGCCTTAAAAAAACGAAACATTTGCTTAAGATTTAATGATGACGAAATATGTAAAACTGGCAGACAAAAGCGAGCTTAAAATTCAAGGGAATTTATGTTGTATGTTTCTCACAGAAAGCAAAGCTACTAGTCTCAAGAGCACAATGGCATTTGAAACAACAGCAGTTCCACCTACTGCAGATTCTACTACTACTGTTTCTATGAATTGAAATAACATTTACTAGATCTCTCGATAGAAAGAAAAACGAGATTTTATGATACTTCTCATGATTGGGTTCGTGGATAATACACCGCTAATAACAATGTTTTTACAAATTGGATTTTGAAAAAACTGATATATATATATATATATATATATATATATATATATATATATATATATATATATATATATATATATCAGACATCATCAAGAAAAGTACAGTTATTTAAATGCCATCTGTACTATCATTATTATTGTACTGACGTTTCCTCCCTAGTCTCCTCCATCTCTATATTCTTTATGTTATTATTAGTAGTAGGAGCAGTACGATTGGAATATTGAGGCAGTGTAACTCTTTTGTAAGCTTGATAGTATATATATATATATATATATATATATATATATATATATATATATATATATATATATATATATATATATATATATATATATATATATATATATATATATATATATATATATATATATATATATATATATATATATATATATATATATACACTTGTGTGTGTATGTGTGAAAACCAGATATAAATTCTCACAACCACACCAAAATTAATTTCTCGTCTCTACTTATTTTTCATATATAGGTTCATTGCTTAGCATCATGTAGCTATCGTATGTTCATTTCTCTTACGAAACGTGACTGAGTCCGCTTTTCTGAAGAACCTACCAGACATACACAATACTGACTTCTTCCGTGAATCATTTCCTGCATTGACAAATTCTAGATTTATTAATCCAGCAGTCTTTTTCAAGAAGCCTTCGTGTGAATGTGTTCCATTATGTATACATTGTAGAAAACAAAAGCACATATTCAGCCAAAATCAGTACAAACTTATGTTATGATATACAGAAATGTGGAACATGCCCATATAACGACTATGATTACTTGTGTGCAGTTAATTAGACGTCTCTATCAAGAGATAGTTTTATACCCTCTTAATAAGTACATGATACCTAATTTCAAGACATTTGGAATATTAACGAGGTTTCAATGTAACCCTGCAATTGTTATAGTTCATCTCCTTCCGAACCACGCAATTTCAATAGATAATGCATTTGTGCTAATTCACCTGATTGAAGCTTGGTTTACCTTAGCACATTACATAAAATACTAAATAATGTTTAAGTCTTCCTTATCAAGTGACTAATATGTTCTCTATAATTTCTCAGAAGTATCATACCGTAATTGCACATTGTTGTTTTTATATGTTAATGTAATATGAAGATTGGTGAGATGTACACAATGCAAATGTATACCCACTCTCTGAACAATTCCGAATGACAAGATCTCTTACAACAGAAGTCCACCAGGACCCAGAAACGTTTGGAAATATGTAATTTGTTGTGTCTTCAATAAAGGTTGTAGGTCTCTTGCCAGTCTCTGCGTAGTCATTGACTGAATAAACCCATTCCTGTGCCTGTGTATTCTCCTCCAGATACAGAGTTGGCCCTAAAATATGGAAACTTTGAAGGCACTACGGATGCCATTTGGTTGAAGGAATATTGCGAGCTACATAAATTAAAGCTATGCAAAGTGCAAAAGCATCATCAATTTCATAGATAGCACGTTGTTTCTTACAAATATGCACCAGTTGTGATATACTGAGGAATATAATTTTTTTCGTGATTCATAGCTGTAATGCGTATATGAGATACGTTATGGTACATTTAAGTTTAATAGCAATAGATTCAAATCAATGCTATTCATTCATCGATATTTTGTTTCCTAAAATATTTAAAGGTGAATTAAATATTGTCATTGTTTTTCACGTCATTAACATAAAGAACATGCTATATGAAAACTGTTTATTGGAAAAAGAGCAGTCTGAGTCACAAGACGCAATGTAAATTTGAAGCTCTTCAACAGACTTCTGCTGAACGAACAGCATTACGAGATCGTTAAACATGCATAGCTAATTAGAAAGCAAACAAATATTTATAGATCATATTAAAATATTGTAAGGAACAATAAACTTGCACACAATCATAACGTTCAATTATACTGCATGAATATCATTGACCCAACGCAATCACACCCGAAACAGCAGATTAAAGAGGTGACATCATGACAAAAATTATTCCGTGTGTACCTTCAATGTGCATGAAACTTACCAGTTTGAGATTCGCACAGATGTCGATAGCTAAATCTGCAATTCAGTACTGACATTTCATATGCTCTGTCCTTTATTACTGTCAAGCAACCAGTGTCATCTCCTTTGACAGTTTTTTGATGCAATCGTATATATATATATATATATATATATATATAGGTAGTTAGATAGATAAATGGATAGATAGATAGATAGGTATATAGATAGAGAGATAGATAGGTAGATGCAAATCTATATAAGTCACCCATGAGAAAGGACAAAAGTTTTATTGATATACAGGTGACCTCTGAAGGCAGGTTCATCTCTCAAGCTTGATTCATGATAAATGTATTTAATATGAACCGAATAACGTTATATAAGATATAATCCTTAGAAGAAAGAAAAATAACAAAATGTAATGAAACTATGTTCAGTTCAACACAAGACAAATCTATCCTCAAGTGATGTTTGACTTGCAAATGATAAAAGGTGTTCTCTCTTGTAGAAAAATGATATATGCATTTAGCAGTACCTGTCTCTTCTTGTCATGTAATGTCTCAGCAATCTTATAATATAAATACACCCACATCAAGTCAAGAAAAACCACAAAATAAAACATGCACTAGTTTATATGTCTCTCTCCTTATCTCCATATTCTCTCTCACACACATACGGAGACAGAGATAACACTTTCAGTAGAAACGGCTACTTAAGGAAATTACTTTTTGACAGCGTACATGTAATTGTGATACGCACGACTGATATATTGGCATGATAGTCTATACTTATTCATTAAAATAGTTTTAAACATTAAACAAATCATGTTTAAACGGTTTGCAAAGATCAATGAGATCATCTTTTCTTTGAGGTCTTTAATAATTAGGTAACGAAATGAAGCTTCCTGGGGTTACTGTTAGTGACACCTACACAGTTAATAAGGGTTTCTTTGGGCCCTACCCATCCCAGTTTTGATATTTCTACAGTTATGTTGTGTTTTATTCTACGATACGAGTCAATTATCCATCAAAACGTAGGAATTCACCGCCAGCGCACATGTAGACGTTTACCAATGGTTCTGGCAATCTTAAACGAGAAAAAGTCAAGTCATGATACCGATAGAAAAAATATTTTTTTTTTATAAGAAATTGTGAGTATTATATACGTCATGTATTTAATCAGAATACAGACGAGGTGAATCTGCAACCTTTAGGAAATTTGATCTGGTACTAACCATTTGTATTTCTAGTCACATGACTACACAAATATAGCAACTTACATGATAGTGAAATTGGAGGTCCGAACGTCACGTGATATCAATAATACCCCCTTCTAATACTGTTGTACAAAAATATGAAACTATTAATTTAAGTCACATAATATTCGCAAAAGAACTAAAAGACATATAATTCCGAACATTTTATTCTGAGAACAACGACCAGAAACATGTCCCTGTCGTCTCAGCTTGGCTAACGTCAGATTCGTCAAGAATAGAGCAAGTGTCAATAATGTTTTCGTTGTATCACGTGACCAACGCGTTGACATTCACTTACTGCTTGATGAATCCGGAGTTGTAAAAAATCTATATATTTCACAATATCAGTTGATGTACAATCAAAATATGAAGGTTTAAATATTGATTCACTTAATATACATTAATACCTACTATTCCCTGCTCATAAAACAAAAGAAGTTTAATTTGCATACTTGGTGTGGTCACTGCTGATACAGTAATATTCGCGGAAGGCAGGGTGAAACCAATGCTTAGTTAAGAAGGAACTCGCCACAGGCCGCGGAATACAGATGACTGCTAGTTACATGACATTGTCGGAGTGAAATTAGGGTGGCCGATTCGAACAGAATGACGATGAATAAAAGTGACTGATGGGACAGGTTTGACTGCATATATTTTCATGATTTGATTTTACAAAAAAATAGTTTTGAACAGAGATATTTATCTATATATTCTTCAAACATTTTCTAAATAACCACATACTTGCCAACCTGTCCATTAGCTTGTATACTTCCAACATACTTATAAATTGATAGACACACTTGCGAAACTCCCCACCTAAATGCCGATATATACACATGTCATTATTAACTTCAATATCGATCGATTGTCGACTTTACGGTTCACTAGCAATGTGATCCTATATAGCGCCATATGTTAAAAGGCTAATTATCATAAAACTGTATGTTATCACGGAGTCTTAAAGGCGTCAAACACGATGATGATATGGTGGGACTAAATGAAGGATCAGGATCAATGGGGAATGTAAATGTTATTTTTAAAGAGTAATATGATAATACAGAAATTATTATAAGAGTACGTATGTTCGTTATGAAATATGTAAAGCAGATATGGATATATCACACTCCCAACACAACGCCTGTAACTTTTAATTGTTTAAGGCATGGTCCGCCTAGTGTATTGCTCTACCTATTTGTAGGTTTCGCATTAGAAATATAAATCGTTCCTCAGATTTGGTATTATGTAGCGATTATTTGCAATTTGATAATATGTATTAATTAGTCTACACATTTTCTGTACGATATTAGGTCAATGTGATAATAAAAGTTAAAATTATTATTATTATTATTATTATTATTATTATTATTATTATAAATTACATATATTTTCCTTAATTACTTTAACTTTTGGTATGCAGCTGTTTCGCTTCACATTAAACCGCTCTCCATAAAATGAAAATGACTTACATGACGCATGGGATAGAGAAAGAAAACGTATGTATTTATGTTTTGAATGTAACATATACCTACGGAAGGATTACGTGCAAAGTAGAACACAAAAAGATATGTATTTGCAATTATAATATAGGATTAAAGGATCATCGTTTGGTATTTATCGATGTGTAAATTATTCCCAATCACACACAAAGTTAATAAATTCCGAAGGACTTTATGTTAACTTCATAAATGATTAGGTAAAATGTACATATCGATAAACACCTATCATTATCCTTTAATAATTATAATTCCAATTTACTTCGCTTCTCTGTCATCAGAACATCAGATTTCACAAACAAAACATTCTCTTTTGTGCATGCAGAAGTTTTCTTTCATTGGCCTCTTAACTGCGACAAAATACATAGCCCAATCTGCCCTAGACAAGAGTCATCAATTCTTTAGACAGTAAAGAAGCGTAGGTAGGGTGTCATAGCTGGTCATGCCAGTGATAAATTGTTATTATTTAAAAAAAATGCTTGATGCTGTTTAATCAAGGCTACTCCTTTTATTCTATGGCTCGTGTAGTTATAGCATTCCGTGTTACTTTTTACGCATTTCAATCTTTCAAAATCTAAGTTGTGTTCATTTGCAGTGAGATTCCGTGCTTGATATATGACCCTGACCTTTAATAACAGCTGCTGGAACATGTTGTCAAGTAGACATACAATACTTTCCGACGAGCTCTATAGCCTGAGATACGCGTTATTCAGACAAAAGGGTGAGTGTCGGGGTGTAGGAATGTCTGTGCAATTGCATTGTTTTAAATTCTAATGGTCGTTTTTAATATGTTGTCTGTCCATTTTGATCGAAAACACAGGAATTGGTGGGAGGGGTCTTGTCGTTGTTATTATTAGGGTGCAAGGTGTTGATGAAGACAAAACTTCACATCAAATTAATTGGAAGCAGGGAACAAAATTAGTCAGTAGAATGTATAGATGTGTAAAAATTTCCATATCAGTATCACGTGACCGTTTACATCAAAGCAAAATGTAGACAAATCGGTGAATTCGTAAAAGTTGGAATTATTTCAATTTAAATAAGACTAAAATTATTCTGAGTGTATCATCTGATCGCCATGACAATACATTTTCATGATGAAGTGTCAAGATCAATTGTAACAGTTATGTACAGACGAAAATTTGATTTCTGCCACTAGATCATGCAAACGTTTCATGTTGATGATATTTGTTACGAGCGTGCATTTTCGACACTTTTATTATGTCTCCAGATATTAGTTACCTGCTCGCGACTGAATTTCAAATGTTTCCGATCATCAAATAGGAATTATGTACACATCTGCATGCCAAACTTTTAATTATCGCACACCTTTTCTAAGATATGTTGGGTTTTGGTATCTAGCCCGTCAGGACGTACTTGAATGCGCCCGCATAAGTGCGCACATATCGCAACTTACTCTCCGCGATATCGGACTAAGATAAAGAGTTGATAATTGGGATATAAGAATGGGTTGTACGCAGACGTGAGGAAAAGTTTTGGACTTTTGATCAATGAAGTGGCTGAGAACTAATTCGGATATATTGGTAAGGTTCGTAATCACTGAGACAACGGTGCTTGTTCTGCAATGTGTAGTTAGGGAGGAACTTACATCGGGTATTAGGAAATATAGATGCTTGACTGTTATAATTTTTCAGTTATTCACATCTCTCTCTCTCTCTCTCCCTCTCTCTCTCTCTCGATATATATATATATATATATATATATATATATATATATATATATATATATATATATATATATATATATATATATATATTTACATGAATAGGTATTTTGAAATATTAAATTGACTAGTAAGTTCTGTCACGTGGGGTATATTGCGAAATATATTCATGGTAAACTCTTGAAGGTATGTATATAGGACTAAACTGAACAGTCAGCATTCCTATTTTGGATTCTTTAATATTTCGCATTTTCTTTCATATGATGAAATCAGTCTGCAGATGTGTTTCATAGTGTGCTTGAGAGTAAAACATTTTTAGGTTTATTCATTACAATTACAAAGTGCTCACTGAACTAGAACATTATTCATGACTATTTTGAATCATTCAAAGAAACTCTGGACAATGTGATTGTGGTACACACAAACAGGGAACTGAAATCCATTCTGAACATCTGATTCGTTTGTACATGAATAGAACCTTTTAGGATTATCTTGGATTCACTTCATTATACTTGAAGATAATTTACATCGTCAATTTATAACTTGATATTTTTGAATATTTTGTTTACTTTTAAATACCACAACTTGCTGGTTTGCTTCTGTGTGATGCTTAGTTTATGAACACTGTTATGGGTCTATGCTCTTACAATAAGAAACAGAAATGAGTGAAGGCAATAGGCTTTGTAAAATTTTACAAACAATGTATGTCCCAAAATACAAAGTGAAACATGAGACAAAAAGAACTTACAGCATTGCGAATTATATTCACAAGCAATCCAAGAATTACAGACACAAGTCCTAGTAATACATATTCCAGAAAGAAGCTGAGTTCATGTTCCGAAGAGATCCAAAATTGAATGCGATGAAGTTTGTGTTATAGACTACGAATAACTGATGTGTCAACAGTTTCTTGCACATTAATATTTTTCCAAGTTAGAATTCAGCACAAATTTCAATGACTGCCTTTATCCAAGAATTTTGTCAGAGCAATTTTGAATTTCCAGAGAAAATAACAAATTGAATTCAATAATTTGAAGAAAATAAAATTCATCCCAAACTGTTCACCACATAATACAACTTAACGGGCCAGATGTTAAAGCGCGACTGGTAAAATCCCCATTGACAAGATGAAATCGTTAATGCTTGACCTCAAGTCATATTAACAATTTCTAAACACAACTATTACCTAATGGAAAATGCCCTCCTAAAATGATCAAATGAGCATTGTTTGCTAAAAACACATTAGCCTAATAAATTTACTTGAGATTAACTAATTACCTTGACCCTGATTAACATATTTCCCATAGATGTATCTGTTATAGCCTAGGAGGCAATGTGTAAACTGTCTCTTGTTGAATCACGGTACTATTTTTCCAAGTTTTAATTCAGTATAACTTCCAACAAATGTCTTTATCCAATAATTGTGGAAGAGCAGTTTTGTATTTCCAGAGAATGCATTCAATTCAATTCAATAATTTGAAGAAAATACAATTTAGCCAAACTGGTCACAACATGATACAAGTTAAAATGCCAGATATGAAAGCACGACTGATAAATTCCACAGTCAAAAGATAATATAGTTTCCTGCTTGACCTCTGGTCACATTTAAATTTTGTAAAATCAACCATTACCTAATAGAAAATACCCTTCTAGAATGTTCTAATGAACCTTGTTTACTTACAACACAATAGCCTATAACATTCACACGGGAAACTACAAAAACCCTGACCCTCGTCACCATATTTACCAATTTGTGTCTACCTGAATAATAATTTGGTTAATAATATCATACATATAGAGAATAATGAAGGTATTATTAGTTGTTTGCATAAATGAAATACAATCCAGAACTTAAACTTTGGCCTAAAACTCTTGCGTTCTTTGTCAAGTAGATTTTTATTCTACTAAATGTTAGAATTGAGTGACCTACATGTTCATTTTCCACCCGAATCATTGATTTTATCCTGAAAACAAAAATATAAATCAATTTTTGTATTATTGATTATTGGTATAATATTAAGATCACTACTATTAGGAGTATTCATGTTTATCTTGGTCTGAGTTAACGACATTGTCTTTACTATGTTCTTGTATTATAATTTTAGAAACAAACCTAATCATAACTATGACTATATCTTGTAAGCGTTTGGAACCTTCCTGCATACACTTTTGCATTAGGTAATAGTTTTCTTTAGAACGTGCTTATTATGACCTGATACCAGGAACATACCTATAAAATCTTATTAGAGGAAATATTATTCGTTTGTGCTTTGACATCTGACCAGAATCTTTTGTATGATTATTGAGTCCAGTATATCATTTGGGCTAGAATTTATTTATTCAAATTACTTAACTTATTATTAACTTAGTATTCTGTTTAAGGGATAATGTGCTCAATGACATCTTTCTTAGTAATAGAGACAGGGATTCATAGTGAAATTCAAATACGTATTGTATTATTTTGATTCTCCAAACGGATGTTGGCGCATCACTGCATCAATTGTCACCACAGGCAAATCAACACTTCCAATGTTGGATTGATTTTGGAATATCACAAAAGTTTATTCATAACTTTAAACATTTTTTTACTTATGTTAGAAATTATTGGACCATTTGGGATTTAATTCATAATACCATAAATACTTTTCACATTTTTCATTTGGTAATCTATGCAAAACATGTATTGTTGAATTTTTCAAAGCTTGTTCCTTCTCATTTTTTTTTACTATATACTGTTTCAAGACCCTAGAATCGTGATATATTTTTTGATATTTTAGATCTGCAAGTTTTTAGATGTCCCCAGAAGCTTGCATACTGTCTTATTACCATCTTATTTTGGTTGGACCACTTCTCTATTGATGTAAGGTTTAGGCTTAGTTTTTCTTCGAGAATATGGAATTTGCTACTTGCTGAATAAAATGTTGCATCATCTGCACACAGGTTTCTACTTGTTTGTTCAGTACAGAGCAGATTCCACTGCACAATCAAAGAAGGTGAATGGGACCAAGTACAGAACCTTCAATTCAATGGATAGCACTCTAGTAAAAATGCATGTACGCTTCGTCGTAACAATTCATCCATGATAAGGTCTATCGAATAAATAACCATGCAGGTAATAATGACACGTGAGCATGAATTTGGGTCACGTAAACAAAGCGTGTAATCTTAGTGTAATTGCTCTATATAGAGTTAAAACGCGCGCTTTAACATTTGATTGGTGTAATGAGAGGTTAAGATCAGAATAGGAATGTGCAGATTCACAACCAAACTATTATTAAATGGAATAATAAGATTTACATATTTGTTAAAATAATTTTCAGAGATTATTTATTTGAAACACATATAAACACTATATAATGACGTTACTCATTACTTGTTCGACTATAATGCAGTTCTTCTTGACCTATTATGAATCAATGGAAGGAAAATAGTGATTTATAATTGCATGTTTGCGTGTGCAGCTTAGTGGTTAATCATTAATATAAAGAGTCACTATATCTTGATAATGTGATTATAGTCAAGCACTTGAACAATTAATTAATTCAATCGGATTATGTGGATCGTTTCATTTAACATGCACTGTATTGGTCAAACACTTCAACAAGTTTCTAAGAGAATGAAGATTCATCGCGTTCATATAAAAAACATTGTGGAGATCCTCAGTTCTCTTCTAATATTTCGATATGTTTTAATACAATTAATCCCTCTCTGCTTGATTTTTATTTCATGCCAAAATCTTGTAGATGAAGACATGAATAGACTGATACAAGAAAGTTATTTGACACATAAGTTAGTTACATTGTATCATAACGGCCTTACTACCAAGGCACGTTATACAATTGTATAAAATGTTAATTTGAAAATTGATATATTGTATATCCTTTATCAAAATATAATATAATGTATGACTTTTTGTCTGTTTTATTATTTTACTATTTCCTTGACATAAATTTGTATGTTTAGAGCTTTACTTGATCTTGTTATTTCTTTTTAAGCCATTTTATTTTTTGAGAGAGAGTAAGAGAGAGATCTTATTGAGCTAATGGAATTACAAACTGCTTATACGACTAAGGACGCATTTTGGGACTATTTATAATTTATTCAAAGAGGTTCGGAACACTGACATTTTGAGATATCAATACTGTAGGCACTTAAGCACATTCAAGGGTGTTGGCACTTCTTTTGAACTTGTGATATAGTTCCACCATGTTCAAGGATATTGGAATAGCATCACATTCAGGACTCATGATTCATTTGGAACAAGATAGTCTTTCGGACTTGTGATAGAACTTTGTGATTATTTGGTCCTTACTTCATACCATAGTAAGTTCCTCTTAAAGTTTAATATTTTTCAGTTAGAAAATGTTATTATTTGTGACGTTTTGTAAAGCTTGATGGGTCTCCTTTTTCTGTTACTTAGTTTATAACCATATAGTCGTAACATAAACACACACACACACACACACACACAGTATTGCATTTATACATTTTGTGACCAAATTAGTTTCTCTCCTTATCGCTCGCGATTCGAATTCAAAGTACCACCATTAATGAACGTTCAGTCATTTAAACTAATCATTCAAATGTTATAATTTACTTAAGTTATAAAGAAATGTCACCAAAAGAAAACATTACTTGTTTCAGTTGAAGTTTTCTAAAATAATAGTATTGTATATACAAAATATTATAGAGCTTGTATAGCAATGTCATGCACAACAATATTAGGTACGCTTAGAAGACAAAATCAAGAAGTTTCGTAATTTTGAAGGGATCCCAAAATGTATTCATAAGTCGAGGATATATGTCTATGTAAGCTGATCGTCCTTCATGCAATACAAACTCAAAAGAATTACACGCTCTCTGAACAAGTGTTACCTGACTAAAGCTTCACCTTTCAAAAATGTTTTCATAGCTAAGGATTCATACAGCTTAAGCATTTGTACCCTATATTTGTCATTTATTGTTGGGGTCAGCATATATTGCATCACATTATATAACATGATTAGTTCATACAATACCTGTAAACCGATAAATCCCTGTAATCCACAAAGGGAATAGCACA
The DNA here is from genome assembly GCA_028554795.2 of Sinohyriopsis cumingii. Classification (NCBI taxonomy): domain Eukaryota; kingdom Metazoa; phylum Mollusca; class Bivalvia; order Unionida; family Unionidae; genus Sinohyriopsis; species Sinohyriopsis cumingii. The sequence continues at coordinate 8,133,375 of CM068832.1, read as the reverse complement.
TCCCTGGTCCGTTTTCGCTTTTTCCAATGATGAACTGGGCATATTTGTAGGATTCTATTACACTTAGAGGAATACAAACTATAAAAATACAAAATAGGGGCATTATACCATTTCCACGACCTTTGGTTTTCTGATCGCAAAACAATCTAAATCAGCACTGTCCAGCTTGTAACTTTGCATGAATCATTCATTGTTAAACACGCTAGTTATTGTGGGGATTAACACTTAGATTATTATTATTACATGAACTTTATACACGGGCAAACTATTGGCCTGAGTATGTATCAAAGTTTAAATGTTTAATGCAAGCGGGTTCCAGTACTTCAGGTAAGATAACAAAATAAGCGGTTACAAGCCCTATTATGCGGAGTTTAAGCATTTTGCTGAAAACGAAACTTTGTGATATGATTTGGAAGCATCACTTTAAACTGATGGTCTCTCAGATGACTCATGCATGGATTGTCACTGTCATAACGTGAATATAATTTTATTTTTGATGGTCGGTTTTTAAAACTATATAGGGATCGGAACTATCCAACGACGCGAGCAGTCTCGTGTGTTGCTATGCATTTTGTTGGCTTTATAAGATATCCTAGACTTAGCTAACACAGGCAACTAAATTGTTCCATTCATTTACAATGCCTATAAATTGCCGAAATATATTGAAAACTATCGAACAACTCTTAAAAATAAATTGACGAACTATTCAAAAACGTTTATGCAAGATTATATTATTCTACATTTTGGGGCGTCTACTACACTAGGTGCCACCACCAATAGATAACATACTAAAGGCATTGTCAAACACAGTGCATATTTATAAATGTTATATTCATTGACTAACCTTCGTACTAACATTTTTTCTTACGAAGAGAATGTGGAATAGTGTACGTATAATGGTTTCCCAATAAGGTCAATATCTTGTCTATACGCATTTATAAGATAATTATATTGAAATCAATATTGCATAAAACATATCAGTCATAGAATAATCCATAGGAATGCAATTACACACTGCGAAAGCATTGGAGTCAATAGTAGGCTTAATCATATCTTACATACATGAGAATGACCATCGTAGACTACTCCATGCGGACGTAAGACACTTCGAATCTTATCCCATCCCGTTTGTGTTACCGTCATACCAATTTGTAACACAGAAGGCATCAAAGATATAAACATGCATACAACTTAGTAATTTCATGAATTGATTTATACGTTCTAACCTGATTCTCGCCAGTGGATCCCAAACGCTGTAAGCTTGTCTACCTAAGCTAAACCTATCACCAACTACACTCGTTTATTATCTGAGGCAATATCGTATGATTGATTTAGATTTTGAGAGTTGACATTATTACACATACTAAACATTTACATTAAAAGAACATAATAAACATAGTGTGCGTTCTATTGAAAAGGTTTGCTCCTCGACTAAAATGAAGAACATAAATGGTTAATCAATCGCAATGCGACTTGACATGATGTTAAGTATGTATTATATCTTACCTTCTAATTTGATAGTATATTACCTATGAAACGAAAATGTTCATATGACTGGAAGTAGCCAACCCATGCTTCTTCGTTTAAAGCCATATGTCTATAAAGCTCATGCTTGTTAAATTTACAGATGGGATGGCAAGAGTCAAATTTATTCAGCTCATATTACAATGACGTAGGGCTGTCTTCCAGGAGAATCGGTTTAGGAACTCCACGACTTCAAATGCTGAGAGAAATGTATATGTAATTAAAATGGATAGACAGATAGCTAGATACAAAAATATCCCACTACTTTGTATCGTCCCTCCTCTCAACTCTGCATGCGTAGGTTGGAGTCTCGGGAAAGGCCTAAAAGTGAGCATGAGGAAGATTACCAGTAGCTTGAGGTGGAGTCGATGGATCTTCCCGTAATTTGCCCAGGTTCCTAATCTAACACTTATATCGGCCGCCATGTATAGTAAGTCACGTTCTGAAACATGACATTAAGCCCACAACAACATGTTCAACAACAATAACATAAAGGCAAATACTTCATTTTACAGGATCACTTATACACTGAAGCATATGAAAAAACAACTATTGGGCTTACGTATTGTTTATCAATAAAGCAGCAGGGGGGGGGGGCGAATCCGACATTTTGTCCAGTCGTTATTTGGCTTAATTAATACTTTCTGCAACTCAACGATCTAGTGTCGTCAGCGCCTGGTAAAAAAAAAACGACGTCGTCGTTGGGGGATCGTCCAATCGTCATTTGGTTTAATTAACACCTTCTGCGCGTCGATCCCCAGCGTCGTCAGCGTCTGGTAAGCACATCGACGACCGCGTCGATGTGATCGCCCCCCCTGCTGCTAAGGAGTTATTTACAATGAAGATCCTCATGATCTTACAAACAGAGTGATCACTAACTCCTCCTCCTGTAGATCAATTAGGTTATTTGACTGATCGGTAATTCTAAAATTAATTCTCGTTAAAAACCGATCATGGCATCGCATATAGACCGGATTAATCGGATTCTCAATGATTAAAAATCCCGGAGGGGCTGTTGGTGAAAATGAATAAAGGATATACCCCTGTTGAGCCTGATTTGATTGCTTGGTATCCACCTGGTAACTCCCTTCGATAACATCACACACTAGATTAATCGCTATCACCGATGCAATATTTACGTTGTATGGAGCAATATGCCTACCACGATCTCCGTTATCGTGTCTGAGGATAGTTGATGGGGGGGGGGGGTGTCCGCGGGTGGATTCTCAGGCCATCCTAGTATGGTTCTTATTGAACTGTTATAGATATCAACCATATACCCCGGTGTGCTTATTTCAATCGTCGACGATAACGTCGGTTCATGAACCGTAATAGCGATCTTTGATTCTTTTCCTGTGATCGATTTTATCCTGCGTTGAAATTCTTTATTGATTTGCTCTATTTGGTATGACCCAGTTGGTATTGTAACCTCCTCCCAGTTTGGGGTCCCATCGGGTTTATTTGTCCGTGCAAAAACCAGCGATTTATTAGGTTGTTGTCCGTTAAATTCGTTCGCTCGAATATTAGGCCAACTGTGATATATTCGCAATTTTGCCAGCGCTATTTCCTTCACTGGAACCGGCGACGGGAAGTTCACACTGAATTCGGGTTTCGTTGACGTTATTGATATCATATTTGTTTGTACCGGAGTGGTGTTCTCCGCGATCCGCTGAAGTAATTGAAACCCTTCGGGGTTCAGCGACATTATTATTATTCGTTGTCTTTAGTGTCTAATTTCAACAACCAGGTGGTTCCGGCTTCCAGTTGAAAATCCTCGATTTTTGACATCGCGGAGCTATACAACTGGACCATCGTGGAGAATTCAACATCGGATACGAACAAATTATCAATCGATAACGAGATCAACCCGGATAATTTCGAGTACGCGTCGGATACTATTTGATGTTTTACTGTATACTCGTTGAGTTTTTTCTAAAAACACGATGATATCTTCCTAGTCATTGCGTTGGCAACTCCAGCAACTGTTGTCATTGCGGAGACAGCGATTGGAACAGCGATCGGGGCTATCGTGGTCACCGTGGATAAAATAACACCGGCGCCAGCTACTATACCCGACACCGAGTACACGACCGCGTCGATGGCGGTTATTTTACGACGGTATTTTTTTATTTTTGCACGGTATTGTTCGGAAAGCGTTTTCAAGTTCGCGGAGAATTCTTTTGCGGTATCGAATCGATATTGATGTGACGTCGGTGATACCTCTGATTCAATTTCCTTGGTGGTCATTTTTATTTTAAAAGAGCTAGTGTTTTTAATTACTTAGATTCGCTGCAAATTCCACATACCATGTAATGTTTGCCCCGGCTAGATTTCTATCAACGGCATAAATTGTAAACTGTTCAGTTGCGTTCTTGTCAATGATTGTTGATATTGTATTGTTAAACCCGGATGAACTCGACGATAATATATTAAACTGCATCATTGAAACCAGTGTCAATCGATAAATACCCTTAACAGTTGCGGTAATATTTACTGTATTCTGTGTAGGAGTCCAATCGAATGATCCATGCCGAATTGTGTATACTGTGTTGATGATGTTCTCATGAGGGATTTTTATTTTTTCGAATTGCTCTGCTACTCTCGGTAGTCCGTCTTTAATCGCTGTAACATCAGTTTTGATCGTTCCTATTTCCTGTGTATTCTCGGTTATACTTTTTTTGTTCGCTGCAACCTTAGTAATGAGTGTACTTATTTCCTCTCCATACGCGTCTACATTTTTTTTGTTCGCTGCAACCTTAGTAATGAGTGTATCTATTTCCTGTGTATGCGTGTCCACACCCTTTTTGTTCGCTGCAACCTTAGTAATGAGTGTATTTATTTCCTGTGTATTCTCGGTCATACTTTTTTTGTTCGCTGTAACCTTAGTAATGAGTGTATTTATTTCCTGTGTATGCGCATCCACACCCTTTTTGTTCGCTTCAATATCAGTTTTGATTGTTCCTATTTCCTGTGTATGCGCGTCCATATTATTTATGATCGTTGTAACGTCAGTTTTGATTGTTTCTATTTTCCGTCCATGCGAGTCTACATTATTTATGATCGTTGCAACATTAGCGCCGATTATTTCTATTTCCCGTTCATGCGCGTCTACACTCTTTTTGTTCGTTGCAACATCAGTTTTGATTGTTTCTATTTTCTGTCCATACGCAGTGATATCATTTATAGTTATTGTGATTTCATCCGGTTTGGTATTTTTTTTACCAAGGAATTTATCAAAGTTGTCATCGATCCTGTTAACATTTTTTCGTAACGAGGTAAATTGGCCCGACAGCGTTGTAAACTCCGAAATAGTATTTTTTATTGTTGCAAGATTTGGTTCGGTTACCGTCGGGGTCCCAAAAAAACTAGCAGTAGTGAGTTGTATATCGGTGACAGATTTTTTCACCTCGGTGACAGATTTTTTCACCTCGGTGGCAGATTTTTTCACCTGCGCGTCGAGTTCGATCACCAATCCATTCAACCTTATAAAACCGTTCTGGGCTAATATTACCCTATCCATCACATCCAATATATTTTCACCCCGTTTGAGTCGTCCGTCGCTGGTATACAGCGCGATAGTACCCTCGTCGGCGTCACGCCGTCGTGTTAAAAGGTCATTCAGCGACACATTACCGGATTTCAATTTACCCTGGCGGTCTTGAAATACAACTATTTCGCCCGGGTCAACACTTGTTAGATTCAACATATCAGCGATTTCATCCTCAATTAGTTTTTTTATGTCGGCGGCGGCCGTTTCCGTGGATTCTTTCAGCGCCGAAACCGGTCGCCCCCAGATACCAATCATTATTATTGTAAATGTTATTCTCTAAAATCCGTTGAGCTTCTACGACCCCACTAGTGTATTCGTTTACAACCACATGAGGTGGTTTTCGCGATGATGAAATCGCCGCGAGTACGTTCAATACCTCACGGCCACATATCGGTGGGTCACTTAACTGCTGTGTTGGCAGCGTGGAATAAAAAACCCGGGCTGAACACGCCCGGGCTGAACACGCCCGGACATACCGCATGAACTCTTTCGGCGGAGCTAACCCGTATGAATCAAAATAGACGATCGCACGCGGATCAATCGCGTATGCAACCCAATGAGTTCCCGCTCCGGAGGACCCATCAAGGTTAATTATACCGGTTTCAATATTCCTTGGTGCCGCCGGTAATTGATCCCTCATAAAAACACCTCTGAAGTTTTTTATCGCTAACGCGTTTGCGGCGTCTATTAAATCAAAATTAGACATTGGAGTCATAGACTCTTGCGTTAATAAACGGTTCCCGGTAGTCTTAGACCCTTTCCCGAGTACCATGAATACGGGGTCCCCGGTAGTCTTAGACCCTTTCCGGCCACGGGTCGTTTTTTTTTGTAGCCTTTCCCGGTTGCCTTCTTCAATGCCATCCCCGCCGCGGTACCAACGGCCCCCAACGCCGCCGCCTTAGCCACTGCTGGTGCGGCCGCGGCAATCAATGCCGGAATCGCAGCTAACAGCGGAAATATCCCACCGGTCTTTTCCATGTTTTTAATTGCTGCGGCTGAAAAATCTATTTGAACACCCTTTTTATTCTTCATCGCATCATTGAAATGTTTTATTTGACGCGCCGTCAACGATATCTTATGATTACCACCTGCCATCTGTGATGGCTTTAGCGTTATTGTGGTTCCGCATTGTTTAGCCGACTTTGATCGTAATTTCTTGACTTGACCATCAGTCAACTCTACACTGACAACACTATACGACATTTTATTGTAAACGCGTTTTGTGCTTTCAATTACATGTTTTCCACTGGCGCATCAACGATTCTCATTCGTCCACCAACACCTTCTAGCAGCATTGATTTATCGCTGAGAATGACAGCAACCGCTCTATAATTAACACCACCCGGGGCTATACGAGCTCTAAAGTGTATATCAACGACGGATTGTCTCGTTAAATCAAGATGTTCCAGCGAAAAATAATAAATCGGATACAGGTTTTTAAAATCAAGTTGTGATATTTGCAAACCAGTGTCGACGTTTTGATCACGACCCATATATGACAGCAATCGATGATACACACGTGCGATATGGTTGTCGCCGTAATTAAGCTGTATATCCTCGGATGGTTCCTGTTGTCCGTTTATTCTCAGCGAAACATCCCTGACTCCTAATTGATCAAATATCATATGGCTGCGTTCTTGACTGCCCAATCGTTCCCTATTCTGTAGCGCTATGAATATATGACGCGGGGCTGAAACACCCTGTTTTGATGCCAAGTGCCATGTAAACGTATCGGCGACGTTATCCTCTTTAGCATCAGTTGTTACCGCTAGCCAACTCAACAACGATTTCCCTCCCTGTTCCATAAATGCTAACAATCGTGCTTCCGTGGTAACTGATGGAGTCAGCACCGGCATCCACAATGCCATTTTAGTTAAAATGACTTTACCGGCAGCGACGCCAGCAGCATGCCATATTGCATTGTTATCATCGCCCCTTCGCGTTAGCGCGATTGTATGCTTAGCCCCATAGATAACCTTCCTGACATTTCTGCAGAATCCAAATATGTGATGGAGTGGAATCGCGCATGAAAACTGTCGGCGTGGTTCTTGCAACATCCCTACTCGTGTTGCGAATCCCATATTGTAATTATCGTTAAGACTTTTTATAATATTGAAATTAGCGCCTGGTCTTGCTCTGCGGTCTGGGTTATTTGCTTCAGCCTGTGGGTCAACTGCGGTATCTCTTTCCACCAGCACGTTAACGTACTGAAGATGGTCAGCGTTATCGGTGGAGTCCTTCGCAAACATCATAGATGGGCCCGCCGATCTTGTATAATCATCCGAGTATCTCGCCAACCCAATTATCGTCGTTGCAACATCAACCTCGCGTTCTATTGATTCAATTTCTCGCCCGTCAATAAGATATCTGGCGCTCTCAAATAACGCCATGATACCGTTGTTGACGAAGCCAACTCGAATACGATGGTCATCTGCGTATGGTGCATTATCGGCGGCATTTGTCACGAGATCTCCCTCGATTTCGATAAACGCTTCACACGGCAGAAAGTATTTACTGGTATCTTGGACCTGAAGTTCAATTCGCGATCGTAGGTCGGGTTGCGCTGCATAATAAGAATAATATTGATAATCACGGACAGAATCATCCCTGCGCACTGGGGCGTCCATATCAAACGCGGGATCAGCGGTACGCGCAAACATTTTATTATTTATCATGTTGGTGTTTTCAATTGCGATTTTTTCGTCGTAGACCACTTCCCGCTATCGCGTTCATGAGCGCGTTGGTTGCCGCATCGGCGGATGGCGAAGTCGCCAACGACGGAGTCGTCGCCGCCAACGACTCTAATTTTTCTTCCACGGCGTTATTTATTACTTTACTGACATTTGCAGGCATCACTGTCGTTGATGGCATCTGTTTTTTTCTCCTCACCAACGACATTAGTTTGTCCCGCGCGGCAGAAAGCGCCTTTCCGGCAACATCTCCAATGGCACTAATTCCCTTATCACGAATAACATCAATAGCCTTCATTCCTAATTGTTTGGCTAACGGCGCTACTTTTGGAGCCATTCTTGTAAATAACCCCGCAATGGTATTACCGAGACCATCTCCATAGTACGCGCGGTAAACAGGCAATCGCGAGTTTACCACGTAGACGAGTGCTGGTTTATCATGGTTGTAGTGTATGATCATCCTTATTAAAAACACCAGTTTTCCAATTAATCATCCACGAGTTCGTCTATGAGCGTTCGATATGCATTAATGTCCATAATACCGCCTGTAAATAATCGCTTGCAAATATCAGCGGCCTCATTGATTATTTCCGTAGAGTTATTTCCGGCTCGTTTTCCTCCGATTAGTACCTCTAGCCGTGATATATCACTGAGAACACTACCAGGACAGGTAACGCCGTAGGATTCTTTACCAACAGGGTATCCTTTTCCTTTTTTTGGTTTTGCCTTTTTAACCCTATCGAGGAATGCTTTGTAATCGGGATCACCACGTGGTATCGAATTCTTATGTTTACTCGCTAAATACACCATTCTTGTCCATTTTTCCGTCGAATTTACACTTTCCTCGTAACCGCTATTGACATACTTATCTCGAGGGTTCTTATCAAGGTTTGCAACAGTAAATTTAAATAATTCTTCATCGCCGTCGAGGGCTCTAATTTGATCTATTGCGGACTTTGTAAATACATTACGGGGTATATTCTCCTTTTTCTTTTTTTCTTCCGGTGCTTCTTCTTCCGGTATTTCTTCCGGTATTTCTTCTTCTGGTTCTTTCGCAGTAGCGCCTGGTTCTTCCTCGTCGGCCATTGTAACATAAGGTTCTTGTGGTTCGGTTATAGCGAGTGGTGGTGGCCTCCGTGTTGTAGCAGCCGCTATTTTTGCAGGGAGTGTTTCTAAAGACCTTTTTGTTTGTTTTGTCTCTGCCGCTATCTTTTCAAGCGCACCAAGAACGGGTACAGTTGCCGCCGTAACATCCTTAGTCGCTTTAGTTACCGGGGCAAATAACTGTTCACTTCCAACAGCAAAATCAGTTTGCATTTGTTGTCGCGTTTGAAGTTTCTCTCTCACTCTGTCTCGTAACGGTATAAACTTTATAAGGGCTGCTAGCCGCTCTCTGGCTAGCCGAGTAGTAAGTGATTCACCTACCATTATTGTAAATTGATCCGCAATTTCAAATAAAATTTTCCGCCGGGTCTTTCCATGGTGGCAGAAATATATCGTGTCATTGTGTACATCACATATATATAATGTTACATTGGTATGCCGACTTCGTCACGCGACGTGGGCACAGGTAACTTCAAGCTGAGGCTCCCCACAGGGGTTTCGTCTATGATCCTCCTAATGTTTTTAATCTTACTAGAGATCTCGCGGCGTTTTTCATAAAGCTGCCCGAGTTTTTTTCGTATTGTTTCAACGGCAGTGAATAACCCAATGAATACGCTTACGTCATTCCCATACAGGTTCTCATTAATTGTATGTTGTAATCGTTTTATAAAAGAATACTCGCGGGCTAGCGTAAAACGCCCTCGCTTCGATTGCTCGTTTATAGCCTCATAATCGGATAATATTTCCTCGCTGTTGAGCCTATCAGATAATACAATTCCTTGATTTTTTAATTTTGAAATCTCAGTTAATATATTATTGATGTCTTGGGGATCCATATTCTTATAAACATCTTATTTCTAATATCAAAAATTTTAATAAAATTATTGGGGGTCATTTTTGACCCCGTTTTTTGTATGGACAGTACAATGCCGTAAATCCCCACTCGAGTGTTGTGGCAGATTGCAGGCATACATGGACAGTACAATGCCGTAAATTTCCACTCGAGTGTTGTGGCAGATTGCAGGCATACATGGACAGTACAATGCCGTAAATTTCCACTCGAGTGTTGTGGCAGATTGCAGGCATATACATATGCTTAATTATGGACAGTACAAACAATGACGGGGGCGAACCAAAACGCAACCCATAAAAATCAATCATGGTTGCATAGTTGGAAAAAACCAACCGCGCACACTATGAATGATAGTGTGGGTTGCGTTTTGGTTCGTTTTGAACTTCAACGAAGGGGGCTTTATCCCCTCCCCCCCAATTATATAGAAAAAAAAAACATCTGACCGTTTCCCGCCAGGCAATTGCCCGCTGCGAGGCGCGAACCCGTAAATTGTTGACTCGAGTTTCATAGTCAAACATGTTTGCATTGGACTACGGACGCACCTAACAAATAACGAGTTTTTAAAAAATATAAGCACGTGGTGCGTTCCAGGTGAACGCGCATAGGTAACTCATTTACATTGAAACAGACGACTATTTGCAAATCACGTGACAGCATAACTCTATCATGGCGACTTCGTCATACCCTCACGAGTTATCCCCCTTCAGATATGAAAATCGAATTCTATGTCCGTTTTTACTTGAGAAAGCTGTTTGATATACTCGTTCTGCAACAAATCGTACTGAGGCGCTACAAATGTCAAAATATTTTCCTGCCTCATTCATTGACTGAAATATTTTTTCCTCGTGCGTTGACGTATCAAATGATTTGACGCCCCTTGCTGCTTTTGAGTACTTACCAGTCTGGCCTTTTTTAATATTTTCACTCTGAGAGATAGCTTGCAGATTACACAGTCTGTTATTTTGATAATTAGAATCAATGTGATCAATAACGAGACTATCTTTGATCAATCCGTGGAAACATTCATAGATGATTCTGTGACAGAGATATTTTTTCCCTCCAGCAGTAAACATTAAATACCCGTGATTGTTTTTCCATCCAACTGGTTTTTTTAGTCTGCGGTTTCTAACAATGCCGTCGCGAGATGCCTCGTAATTGACGAGCAGGGGATGCGGCTGAAATTCTTGGTCCATTTATATAATAATACTACTTGTCTAATTTATTATTTGGTTTAATTATAAATCTTTCAACATAGTCTTGGGGGGTTTTGATGACGGAGTCAGCGGTGGGGTCAATGACGGCGTTTTTAATTCGTTTGTCATAATAGCGTTTTAGTTCCCTGTATCGCTTTCCGCCACAGTTAATACACAACTGCGATTTTCCTCTTACACCAACGTGGCAAACCAAGCACGGGAGGGGGCCAAGAGAACCATTACGAACGCTTTGTAAATGATACCCGCAGAATTCACCTCTACATGATTTATTGCACGGGGTTATCGACCCAATCATCAACCATTTGCATTTATTCATTATACTATATTCTTTTATTTAAATACTTGTTTTAATTATATGGATGAGTTCGAGAGATTAGCAGCAATTAAGCCCTGGAAAAATATTAGGTTTAATCTCGATAGAGTCCTCAAGGACGTACCAAAAGCGTTAATAAACGATAAAACCCTGTTAAATAAAATACGCGATTGTATCAATGAATTCAAGCGTGATGGTGCATCTCATAGTTGGTCAACATTTCGAATTGATGGCGTTGTTGATGCTACCATGAACGACAACCGCGCAGCAACGATAATATCACAACTTGACGGTAAAAAGTATTTCTTCAGAGTAAAATTCATTGTCCGGGTGGAATCAGGTGATTGGATCATACGTGATAAATTTGAACCAGTTCTCAGCGACAAGAAAACAGTCATTGTTAGCCGCGACTCCAAGCCGGGGTTGTTAACCGGAATTGACAGACCATACTATGAACGAGCGTATCCTGAAACAGCAGTTGTTTATGGAATATACCCGTTAAATAAGAAACCTGATATCCGAAAACTGAAACCAATGAGACAGTCAACGGGGATAAAATGTGTAGCAGAACGAGTAATAGAGCATTTTACAAATGTATTTCGAGGAAACAAATTGACTGATTTACGACGTAGCAAAATCAACCAGTGGGAACTAACCGTAAAAGAGCGTGGAGCAACCATCAGCGACATAGCGAGATTAGAAACATCGCTGAGATTTCCAAAAACCGTTACAACGATAACCGGTGAAGTATTATACGAATCGAATTATAAATCAAATGGAGCCCCAATCAAAATTATTGATCATAACGAGCACGCATGGACGCCCGCGATCACAATATTTCCACGGGATAGAACAGTAAAGTATATACCCGAAGAATTCTCCAAGGATGGTTTTCTCGCGGAGAGGAAACTATTTGATGCTATTGCCTACTTGTGTAAAAACGACCCTGTATCAGTGTGGTTACTTCGCAGCGCTGAAAAAGATGCGGATACCTTTGATCAGTTTGTAAGACCAAACGGTGAATTATATCGCACTGAAGCATTTCATAACAGGATGAAAAAAACCGCCATAGAATTTGAGGAGCATGATGAACAACTGCTAACAAATTGTTTTACGATTCCATCGGTTGTAGCTCATGTTGCAGCAAGGAAAAATGCGTGGAGACCAACGCACAAGGAATTTCTGCCGGATGTACAATCCAGTTGTTTGGAATACTATCACGGTGGACTATGGAACACTGAATACAACCGCGACGCTATGATCTCGGTTGATATGGTTGCCTGTTATCCAGCGAGTTTTCTCGGGTATGGATCCGCCGCTGAGTATTTCAAACGATTTGGACATCCCAGACATGAAATGACTCGTGTTGCTATTAATGGACCACTGCCTGATTTTGATTTAACCGGATTCGCTCGCATAGTATCATTTGAATTCGCGGCAGGACTCCATCGCTGTTGCTATATTTGGATCGGTAGACACATGGCTGAAAAGAAGTGGCTGCCAATAGCGCTGCTACGGTATATGATTGATCGTAAAATGCTAGTTTCGTTGATTGTCAGTGACGCGATTATATCATACCGGGCGCAGACTGAAGTCTGGTTACCAGAACCGGAGCGTCTAGATAGCATAATTGACGAATCCAGAAAACAGATTGATGCCGACGAGGAATATATCATCGAATGGTCCAGGAGGATATTCAACCAACGAAACAGAGAGGCAAAAGATCTCGGTAGAAGAATAATTGGTAAGTTCACACAAGGTGGAAAAAACCACGACTACAAACGATATTGCTCACGGCTGATTATAGATGACGCATAATATGATTTCGTAATCAAGGACGCAGTGGCGAAAAATAGATACGTGAACTGCAAAACAGCTTTCTTGTCCAATGGAACAAGGTTGGGTACAGTTGTTACCTACAGCGACGGAGACAGCCCAGCATACCCGCATTTGAGGGCGTCTATGCTGGGTTATGCCGCTATCAATTTATTCTCGATGATAAATAGATTTCCTAACACCGCGGTTAGAGTAGCCGTTGATTCATTTTACATAGACGTAAAGTATAAAGGAAACGTAGCCGAGTTTACTAGTCCGGACGAGAGTTGGGGTACATGGAGAATTAAAAATGAAATACGACGCGATTATTCTCCGTCAGCAGATGTCACCGTTGAAAACAATTACCTACGCGGTGATAAATTATCAGAATGGTCTAATGTACCACCGTGTTCTGATCCAATTTGTAGACACAAAACAGTTTATTTAAGCGGCTGTGGCGGGTCAGGAAAGACGACTCGGGCAATTGAATTATTCCGAACGCGGGCAAGTATGATCGTGCTTACACCGACCCATAGACTAGCGCGAGAGATAAAACAACGAAATGTTGACGCCGTTACTTATCACAGCTTTTTTCGATACAGCGGCGGTGAGTGGACTCCTGATCGAATGGGTGAAAAATTTATTCCTGAGGTTATCATCTGGGATGAGATATGTACTGTTTCGTTAGATGTTTTACGAATGTTTCTTGATTGGTTGCTGCTCGCGAATACAGCGGTAATCATGTGTGGGGATCATGGCCAACCACCACCATTTGTCGGCGAGGGTCCACATGATTGGTTAAGGGGTTTTGTGGACTATTATGAAGAAACCGATACTGATTACCGAGCACTTGATGAACAACTGCGCGAGGTTAAAAAATTAATCAGATTACAGCCGGATAGAATTCAATGTGAAATAATTCGCGAGGTGATTCCGGAAACGCCGTTAAATGAATTCTGGGAAACATTGAGACCAAACGATTTGATTGTAGCGAGTAGAAAGATAGTCAGAGACACACTTCAGCGGAGGTTGTTTACGTTGCATAAGGAAAAGTTTACAATGCGTCCAGTGCCGTTATGTTACAGACCCGCGGCCACACGGCGGCAGAACATTGAAGTTGAAATCCCGGCCCCGACAGCGTCAGGGACAAAAAAACAAATTCTCGTGCTGAATGATATCGTGCTCGTTGATATCAGCGTCGTCGAGGACGCGCTACGTGCTGATAAATCCCCGTGGACGCTAGGATACGCAACGACAATACATTCCTCGCAGGGACTAACCATCACGGACACAATTGTTTGGATGGTTGATAATCGCATCGAATGGTCGAATCTAGTCTATCTTGCAGTGTCCCGAGTACGGAGAATAAATCAGCTTCGAAGAATTGTTGTTGACGAAGTCAGCGACGGAGTCACCAACGACAACGACATCATCGATGCAAGCGTCATTAATAGAAAACTCTCGGGTTACCGCCAACAGGATAAAAAAAAAACAGCGGCGTTTTGATATTGATGCCGAATTAATAATCTGGCTACGACAACAACAGAATAATCACTGCGCGAGTTGCAATTGTATAATGAGTTGGCGCTATTCGGATAAAGACGCTCGCCAATTTACCGTGGACAGGATCGATAACAGTCTCGGTCATGTCAAAAACAATGTGAGGTTGACCTGTCTTGAGTGCAATAGACGCAACGGCGCTAGTTAAGACCACGTGGGGGCAATTGAGTATCGTTAGGTATCACTTGTAGTTGCTCGCGTGTAAATCCGCGCTGAGGAGCAGTTGAATCCAGTCTATAGATCGGTGGTCCACCAGTTGATCGTGTTATCGTTGATATGTTATGTGTGGTAACACTCCAAATAGGATCAGTAGCTCTTTTTTTACCGCCTTCAAGCTCTCCTGGTTCATATAGATATCTAACAGTGACATCGCCAAGAATCGGCTTGGAAACGCTATTTATTTTTGATTTTCCGGGTATATACTCGTATTTAATCGCGTCGCTGGGCTTCATGTTGATTGCTCGGGTAATCTCGTTATTTAACGCTGCAATTACACCTGGCAACCTTTTGACCCATTCACGAGATCGTTTTTCTTGGATGAATTCCTTCGCGTATTGATATCCAAATAACCGTTCAGCGAGAGTCCGATTGAATCGTTCAACAATTGCCTGATCACGATGTAGCGCAGTATGACCTCGTCGTATCGCGACGCTATGATGTTTCAGCGTTGATAAAACAGCGCCGCGAAATTCACTACCAGGATCAACTTGTAATAGATTTGGCCAGCGCAGAGGACCTCTTCGATAAATTCTTTCAAACGCAGCGGCTACTTCAGTTGCTGACTTTGTTTTTAACGGCTGCGCTTGTTTGTATCGACTCGCAACATCAACTACGGTTAGCGCGTATTTGTAACCGTTGTCATGCGGCAGAAATAGTATATCAGCTTGATGAACTTCATTAGGCACGCTGACATCAAAGCGCGAGAAGTTGATTTGTTTAGGCGGTGGTAGATAAATTTGCCATATAGCCTGTTTGGATAACCAATTAGCCGCGGTGGCCTTTGTTACCTTTGCAGCGCTTGCAAGCTTACCAATTGCGGCCTTCCCCTTCCAGTATCCTCTCAGAGAATAATAGATGGATTCCATATTGTCATTAATTACCAGCACCCATCATTAATTTACCTTTCATAGCCGATTTTACCAACCATGAGGCCAATTTTTCTTTGAAGGATTTATCAGGAATAGCATTTAACGCGTGAATTAATTTTACGTCCGCGATATGACGCTGTTGCAGATCGCTACTTTTGTAAGCAACATCATGAGCATGACACGCCTTATCGATAGCGTTTATTGGATACTCACCGGGTTTGGGCTGATTTTGATCATCGAGTCTGATATCTAATCGTGTTCCGGGGCCACAGTAGCTATATCCTGGGAGGTGCTTTTCTCCTGGATACTTTGCCCACGGGGTTCCGGGGAGTTTTGATAACCTGGCTGCGATGTCACCTCCTCGCTTTTTTTTAAAACATCCCCGGGTCTAATAGAAATAAATCTAAATTTCTTTGTACCGCATTGTACACACTTGCCAGTAAGCGCCGATCTGTTATTTCTTGTTGTAGCGGTTGTCATATCATTTGTGCCAGTACGCACTCTACACTTTACACAATATAGATCCATAATTTATGTATAGAGATATGAATATAATTGATTTTTCGGCGACTAAAACAAGAAAACCAGTTAAGCATGTTGCAGCGTTACCAAACTCGATCCGGATGATTATCATCGGACCATCTGGATCGGGCAAGACGCAATTGTTACTCAATTTAATAATGAGATGGATGAAGTGGGATAAGTTGTATTTGGTTGCTCCTAGCGTAGATGATCAACGATGCTACGAGGTGTTGAAAGATTTCAACGAGAATGCATCAGCGATCGCTGAAACAAATGTCATCGAGTTTATTACGGATATCAATGATGCACCGGGTATCGATGATATTGATGGCGACGTTAACAATCTAGTCGTGTACGATGATGTTATGTTAGACAATCCAAAAAACCCAGCTAGGATATTTTCCAGAGGCAGGCATAAAAACACTGACGTGATATATGTCACTCAACGATACACTCAGATTCCAAAAGTAATCAGAGACAACTGTAATATTCTTGCTGTATTCAACGGCGTTGATACACACACACTACGAAATATTTGGCAGACATGGTGCGGCGGTGACATGGACTTTAATGTTTTTCGAAACTTTTTTAGTCATGCTCAGTCGACCCCACATGGATTTGTAACGATAAATTTACATCATCCTCGGACACGATATCGTATCGGACTTGACCAAATATTCGGTTAGTTGTAAATAATTTTCATTGTAAATAACCACTTAGCAGCGGGGGGGGGGGGGCGATGACATCGACTCGGTCGTCGATGTGCTTACCGGACGCTGACGACGCTGGGGATCGACGCGCAGAAGGTGTTAATTAAACCAAATGACGATTGGACGATCCCCCAACGACGACGTCGTTTTTTTTTTTACCAGGCGCTGACGACACTAGATCGTTGAGTTGCAGAAAGTAATAATTAAGCCAAATAACGATTGGACAAAATGTCGGATTCGCCCCCCCCCCCCCCCCGCTGCTAATAAAGGTATCTTGAATTAAACACACACGTCTACTTTCCACCCCTTTATCGGAACAAGTTGAGAAAATATCTGGAAGACTGTGTTTACTTATATGGTAAAATCATGTTTCGATACATAGTTGCCAGGTAGTACAAGTTCATATAACTATATGGATAAAGATGTAATTGTACATTTGCATATTGAGATTCCAGTGTATTCCCCATAATTTACAACAATAATAAGAGTGAATAATCCGAGCTTTATGTACAATAGTATATTGTGGTATAGCACAATACAGGGAATTTAGACAGGTGTTCACTGCTCACTTTGAGAACTTGTAGTGAGTGATTTGATGTGTAAATTTATGGTTCAAAATGCACGTTACATAAGACATTCATTCAATAGTTTCAACAAGGATCCATAACATGCTAAAATTGTATTGTTTAACAATATTCGTATTGATAATGATGTTGTTGGTATGAACCAAAATTAATGGAAACAGCTTTGCTGCGCAAATCATTATATTAACTCCATTTATATAGTCCATGATACAAGAAAGAGTGTTTCATATAAATCATTCTTCTGATTCAGTTTTTTCTTTCTCAGGAAAGATTTAAAATATCACGTGGTCAGTAATATTGATGTTATCTCTGACAGCAACCCACCATCACCAAACACGGGTAGAACATTGTCTAAGTTCCTTTTAAAATGAAACAGCCTTTAACACGTATGTCCTTGTTCCAACACGTTGTTGTCAAAGTTTATTTTATATGTTTTATAGGGTTGTGTGGGATGAATAGACTTCTGCTAGCTTTAATGACTAATAAGTGATAACTAAGGAAGGATAGTCTTCTAACTAGCTATAATGGCTAATAAGTGATATTTAGGGAAGGATAGTCTTCTACCTAGCTATAATGGCTAATAAGTGATGTTTAAGGAAGAATAGTCTTCTACCTAGCTATAATTGCTAATAAGTGATATTTAAGGAAGGAAAGACTTCTACCTAGCTATAATGGCTAATAAGTGATAGTTAAGGATGGATAGACTTCCACCTAGCTATAATGGCTAATAAGTGATACTTAAGGATGGATTGCCTTCCATCTAGCTATAATGGCTAATAAGTGATATTTAAGGATGGATAGACATCCACCTAGCTATAATGGCTAATAAGTGATATTTAAGGATGGATAGACTTCCATCTAGCTATAATGGCTAATAAGTGATATTTAAGGATGGATAGACTTCAACTTAGCTATACTGGCTAATGAGTGATATTTAAGGATGGATAGATTTATACCTAGCTATACTGGCTAATAAGTGATATTTAAGGACATATACATCCACCTAGGTATAATGGCTAATAAGTGATATTTAATGATGGATAGACTTCTACCTAGCTATAATGGCTAATAAGTGATATTTAAGGATGGATAGACATCAACCTAGCTATAAAGGCTAATAAGTGATACTTAAGGATGGATTGCTTTCCATCTAGCTATAATGGCTAATAAGTAATATTTAAGGATGGATAGACATCCACTTAGCTGTAATGGCTAATAAGTGATATTTAAGGATGGATAGACTTCCATCTAGCTATAACGGCTAATAAGTGATATTTAAGGATGGATAGACTTATACCTAGCCATACTGGCTACTAAGTGATATTTAAGGATGGATAGACTTATACCTAGCCATACTGGCTACTAAGTGATATTTAAGGATGGATATACTTATACCTAGCTATAATGGCTAATAAGTGATATTTAAGGATGGATAGACATCCACTTAGGTATAATAGCTAATAAGTGCTATTTAAGGATGGATAGACATCCACCTAGCTATAATGGCTAATAAGTGATATTTGAGGATGGATAGACTTCCATCTAGCTATAATGGCTAATAAGTGATATTGAAGGATGGATAGACTTCTACCTAGCTACACTGGCTAATAAGTGATATTTAAGGATGGATTGTCTTCTACCTAACTATAATGGTTAATAAGTGTTATTTAAGGAAGGATAGACTTCGACCTAGATATATGCCTAATAAGTGATATTAAGGATGGATAGACTTCTGCCTAGCTATAATGGCTAATAAGTGATATTAAGGATGGATAGACTTCTGCCTAGCTATAATGGCTAATAAGTGATATTTAAGGATGAATATACTTCTACCTAGCTATAATGGCTAATAAGTGATATTCAAGGATGCATAGACTTCTGCCTAGCTATAAGGTATAATAAGTGATATTTAAGGATGGATAGTCTTCTACCTAGCTATAATGGCTAATAAGTGATATTTAAGGATGGATAGACTTCTGCCTAGCTCTAATGGCTAATAAGTGATATTTAAGGATGGATAGATATGCACCTAGCTATAATGGCTAATTAGTCATTATTAAGGATGGATAGACTTCTACCTAGCTATAATGGCTAATAAGAGATATTTAAGGATGGATAGACTTGCACCTAGGTATACTGGCTAATAAGTGATATTTAAGGAAGGATAGACTTCTCCACCTAGCTATAATTGCTAAGAAGTGATATTTAAGGAAGGATAGACTTCTACCTAGCTATAATGGCTAATAAGTGATATGTAAGGAAGGATAGTCTTCTTCCAAGAAACAATATTCTGATATAACAAAAGTCACATTTTGGAAGTGGAATTTTTACTTGTATCATATGTAAAAGGAAGAGAAAACGCAGACTGTCGTCCGGTCTGTGATAATGTTTCTACAGGTAAATATATACGTTACGTGTTAATTCTATGTTTCTGCTTAAAAGGCTATATGCTTTTGTTTAACATAATAATCAACATTCACTCCTACAAACATTAGAAGTTCTTCCTTCTTTCCTTTCCTCCCAAGCCCCACCCTTCTCTTTCTCTCTCTCTCTCTCTCTCTCTCTCTCTCTCTCTCTCTCTCTCTCTCTTATTATTTGTTTTATATACTTACTAATGTACACACACTAAAAAATAACATTCTTGGATACGACAGAAGAATGCATGAAAAGGTAAAATTAGATTGTAAAGAGAAGAAGTATATTCCTCATGGTTCAACGATTTATATGGTACATCTGCTAAGATCTTGGTCATTGTGTTACGGCTTCTATGTCACTGATAGCACTCCAATCCACTTATCTACACAACCAATCACCCGTGCGTAGCCGACATGCATACACAGTCATTAACTCTATTCAAAATATGTTTCACTCCAACTTCCTCTTACTTCGACCATATGGTAATATTATTTAAACATATTGCCTTTAAAGTGTTGATATCAAACAATTTTATATACTAATACTGTTGGTGCATCAAACTATGATCCACACATAGCGCATTAGACACCCAATGCCATCCTTACGTACAAAGGTAGTATATAACAAATCGTCTGAATAATACTGAATTTTGACAGGTACCGGTCCTACACATAGTCGTGTTCCATGAAAACCGGACAATATCAGTGTCTCATCACATTGTGAGCCAGGAACTGTCTCATAGAACAGAGATTCTCAGCCATTATCCACATTTGCACGAATTAAACCAATTTGTTGAATCGTCTTCAGCCCATGTTCACCCTTCGGTGTATGTTCTAAAGCAGTTGATTGCTTATTCTAATCTGAGTCTTCATTTTATCCAAAAAATGGTTTTTTCCCTCATATCTGCTTAAGTAAAACTGCCCTGCCTGTTTTAATTCCATCCAGAATAAATCTGTGCAAATGTTGTCATTCACTAACGGTATTTGTGGAATGTACTACATCAACTACATATGGATCACTGCAGAAAACGAGCGGAATTACGAGTAACTTCGTTGGAATTATCAAAGGGTGCCACTTCTTAATTCTTAACTGAATATACGAACGTGGTTTAAACGTTACATATTAACTACTTCAAAGAACGTTTTACGTTTTAACAAATCATTTCACTCCTTCCAATCCATAGATTAATGGAAGCATTGTGGCTTTAATACACATATATACAAAAGGTTTCAACTGTCTGGCATTGTCAAGAGTAGGCTATTGTTTTTATACTCTCTAAATGAATGACACATTTCTACTGAATAATCATTAGCGACATAAGAAAAATGGGAAAATATTAATAACACCCATTTCGTAAATGAAATAACACGGCCACACTTTAATCGAAATCCGCTCTACTTTCCTAGCAAGATCTCTCTTAATGAATAATGAACACAATACGGGACAATATGTGGAGTGAAAGAGAAAAAAGAAAACCAAGTAACCTACAAGAAAATGGGTCTACGTAATGGTTAGGTGCACACATTAGTCTGTTCATGATACCAATGATACAAAGTTGCAATGGCCAGACATTCCTTGCTTAGAAGGAACAAACATACTGTACTATGCAATATTTATTTGTTTATCTTCTCTTTTATCAAACACATTGATACTATTCTAAAAACATGATATAATATTAAAATATTTAAAGGAATATCACCCCATCCGCCTTTCTCTCCAATTATTCTGTAAGGCAGCAGACTAATCAACCAACAAAGAAACTTATGAATGGGGTGAGCAATATATACCTATCTTGATGGTAAGTCCCCTCCCCCCACCCCATTCCACCCCCACGACATTTCTCTCTCTCTCTCTCTCTATCTCTATCTCTCTCTCTCTCTCTCTCTCTCTCTCTCTCTCTGTGGGTATGTCAGTATATCAGTTTTTACCACTGTGCTAGATAGAGGTTGAGGGATAGTAGATCTTCCAATATTGTATTATGATAAAATATGTAAGTAGTGAAGGGGGGCACCCTACGGACAATGGGAATTAGCATTACAGGGACCCCTGGGTCACTCTACGGACAAGGGAAATTTAACATGGAGAAAAATCGTGGGTCACTCTACGGACAAGGGGAATTAACATGGAGAAAATCGTGGGTCACTCTACGGACAAGGGGAATTGAACATGGCAATAAATCGTGGGTCACTCTACGGACAAGGGGAATTGAACATGGGATTTTTTTTTTAAAATTTTTTTAAAAAAAGGGGTAGGCAATTCAAAGACTATCTCTTTTCGAGAAATATGGCTGGCCCTGAAAAGGGCCTTTGGGTTTTATGTTAATGTATTCATTAACATAAATGGCACCGCATTGGTCTTCTTCTTGTCCTTAGGCTGCGTCTTACTGTTGGTCCGTACATCAGCACTCTTTTCAGGCATCCTTGTCTTTCTACGTAGATCCTACGTATCCACAGGCTTGTGTTGGTCCTGTGGACAACGGTCCACTTCGATCGGACATACATGAGCAAGTCTGTCCGAAACATCATGGAAGACACAAGGGTGGATGACTCAACTGTAGTCCACATCTTGAAGCGACGAGAACAGGTGAATCAATGCAGTCAACGGCGCTTATTTATAGGCGGAGGAAGGATTGAAACGGATTGAGTTCATTTACCAATCCGAACACGCGTTACAGAATTCAGTCAGCTCGCATCCAATTCGAAGAGACCAGTCTGTGACGTCACGTAGTCTATTTAGATTCGCTAGCGCTTGTGTGCAGTCAATCTATGCGACAGTGATTCAACATGACGGAAACTCAGAAAACGATCCATTGGGGTGCACCAGCAGGGGAGACTGCCCAAGGGAACTCGGACTTACTTTCAGAAGAGGTGAATTGGGATTTTGTGGATTTTCTCTCCTCGCAAGAATTTGTTCCGGAACCTTCGTTACCTTCTTCATTACCGCAAGTGGAGAATTTTAGACAGAGACAGAAAGAAGAATTGGAGAAATTTATACAACGACAAAAGGAAGCGGAACAGGCTTTTCTCCTACAGCAACAGCAACAAGAAGAAGAGGTAAGAAAAAAACAACAGCAACAACAGCAAGAAGAAGTAGCAGCAAAGAAACAAGAGGGTGAAAATCAAACGGCTACGGTACTGTTGGACATTTTAGCGGAGTTAAGAAGTCTGAAACAAATGTATCAGACTTCTTTATCACGACCGAAGAGAATACGACCTTCCCGAGCCAAACATGTCAACCCTGTGACTAAGCCTACCTTACCACCCTTAGTGATTTCAACCCAATCATTATCATCATCAACATTACGCAGTCCAGAAGTAGGCCTTGGCCGTGGCAAAGGCTTAAGGCAGTTAAAATTGATTGCTTAAACTCACCCCTACACCATGAAGAAAAAAGGCCCTTTTCAGGGCCACCCACATTTCTCGAAAAGAAATACAATTTCAATTTGCCAATAACTCAAAAAAAAAAAAACTCACCCATGTTACCCTTTTA
Organism: Sinohyriopsis cumingii; assembly: GCA_028554795.2. Taxonomy (NCBI): domain Eukaryota; kingdom Metazoa; phylum Mollusca; class Bivalvia; order Unionida; family Unionidae; genus Sinohyriopsis; species Sinohyriopsis cumingii. Next base: position 8,109,944 of record CM068832.1, on the reverse strand, counting down.
GTACGTGTCTGTGTATGAGTGCGTGAGTGTAGCTTCTTATTTTAAAATCACAACTCAAAGACACTTACCTTATATCATTCATTTATTCTTTTCTCCATTTTTTACAATCCAATTCACAATTTATAACACAACACTTTAATGAAAAGTTCATTAATTTCTTCTTTTCTCCTTGTTTAGTCTCTCTGTTTTTTGAATTTCTTCACCGTCACACTCTTTTCCTCTTCTTCTTCCTCCTCGCTTTCTTCCCTTCTTCTTTTTTTCTCCTGTTTCTTTTTCTTCACCTGTCTTCTTTCTTCCTCAGAAGAATCCCTCTCTTCCTCTGAAGAATCCCTCTCTTCTTCTGAAGAATTCCTCTTTTCTTCTGACTCCTCTTGTTTCTTTTTTGGGCAATCTGGAGACCAATGTCCTTTTTCTTTACAATAATAACAGGTATCTTGACTTTTGTCTTTTTTATCCCCTGTTTTTTTTCTTTTTTGACGGTCTGGACACTCTGAAGACCAATGCCCTTTCTTCTGACAGATATAGCAAGTATCTTGACTTTTATCTCTAAAGGAAGGAGAGTAGTCCGTAGGCTGGTCTGAAGAGAATTTTCTAATGACCCCTCGCAAAGCTCTGACGAAACGTTCCATCTGGTCAGTCTCTTCCATCGTTGTGCTTGGTTTGAGAGTGAAATGAATAGTGAAAGGACAAGACACACACCCTTTTATATACGCTGGTTTGCTATGACTATAAAGTAGTTTATGGTGTTTGAACTTGAGTCATTTGACTTTTTGCTTTCAAGATGAAACGATCCCATTCATTCGAGAAGAAAGAAGAAGAAAGTAAGAGGCAGAAACGTGATCTATCGCCTCGTACCAGGGCTGAAATCTTGGCACAAATTCATGCCAGTGATTTTGAAGAGGACATGAGTGAACCAGAATCAGAACCCTCTAAACCAAGTTCACCACCCTTAGTCAACCCTGAAAAGTACTATTCCATTCGAGAGACGGAAAAGCGCTCCTCTAGAAAATTTAGAACCACGGCTTACAAATACACGGTGAAGTTTAAAGATTTCAAGGCTGAAGTGCCGTTAGAGAAAGCAGAAGGGTTCATCACCGAGGTGTGGGATTCTTTGCTCACTTCACTCAAGCAGCAATGTCAACCCAAAGAAGACGATCGCTTGAGACTTTCCATACAACACGACGGTTTGAAATCCCCTGTTTGGATCGAGTTTAGCACCCCTGCAGAATTGACTGCTTCCAAAGTCATGGACAAGATTCAACACGTACAACAATCTAACGATCAGTTTGACATCACCGATGGTAAAGCCACACTGGACATGACCCACGTCTCTCCTCCTCAAGGGACAGGACGCAAAAAGATGTTATTGGTGGACGACCTTCGCAACACCAAAACGAGTCTCGTCCGAATTAACAACCCTCATGACCAGATGTGTTTAGCCCGTGCCATCGTGGTGGGACGAACCTATGCCAACAAGAACGACACGGTAGAATGGAAAAGAACCTGGGACACTATTCAACGTTCCGACCGAGCCAAACAACGAAACGAAGCAGAACTCCTGTTACAACAAGCCGGACTGCCCAAAGACACACCCTGTGGCATTCCTGAGATGCAAAAATTGCAAGATGCCCTAGCTCCACGCTACACCTTGAAAGTGCACCCTCAAGAAGTGCGCGGACCTCTGTTGTTTCGAGGCCAAGACTTTAAGGACGGAAAATACATTCACCTTTATCATCACGATGACCATTTCGATACCATTACCAGTATCACTGGATTCCTGAGATATGTTTATTATTGTGAGAAATGTGACCATGGTTATAATAATCGAGAGCAACACAAACATTGTGGATGGAAATGCTCAGGATGTTTGGCCTCTCCACCCTGTCTGAGCGAAGAACCAGTGCCTTGTTCCACTTGTCTGCGCACGTTTGTCAGCCCTAAATGTTACCAACAACATTTGAAGACGCAAGGTTCACAGCAGAAATGTGCTTGTCAACTGCTGAGATTGTGCTCTACGTGTGAACAAGTCATACGTACCAATAATACCAAGGCACACGTATGTTCAGGAAAGAAAAAATGTCACATTTGTCACCACATCGTGGACTTGGAACACCAATGTTACGTGCAAAAATACCAACCCCCACCAGAGAAAGAGGACGGTCACAAGAAGAAAGGCAATTTCATCTTTTTCGATTTCGAATGCATGCAAGAGACTGGCATTCACATTCCTAATTTCTGCGTGTCTCATCGAGCGTGCGAGAAGTGCATTCAAGAACCTATCTTCAGTCATTGCCCTCACTGCAGCAAGATTCCTGGAGGGCGTGAAAAAATCTTTCGGGGACCAAACACGTTAGCCGATTTTGCCCAATGGGTCTTAGACCCCGTCGACAAGACGTGGAGCCAAGAGGACATCGAACGTTACGGAGATTGTCATCGTCATGCCACGGTGATGGCTCACAATTTCTCCGGATACGATGGACAGTTTCTTTTGAGGTACTATACGGAACAAGGCACCGAACGTCCTAAAGTGACTTTGAACGGGGCCAAAATCATTTTCATGCAAGTGGGACAAGTACAGTTTAAAGATTCGATGAGCTATTTGGCCATGCCTTTGAGTCGAATGCCTAAAACGTTTGGAATGACAGAAATGGCTAAAGGGTACTTTCCACACTTTTTCAATACGGAAGCCAATCAACATGCCGTTCTACCCCATTTACCTGAGGCTCACTATTACGACCCCGACAACATGCGTACCGAACAACGAGAAGCTTTCTACGCTTGGTACCAGGCTCACGCCTCGGACCCTTTCGACTTTCAGGAAGAAATGCTGAAGTATTGTCGTTCCGACGTGGACATTTTACGGCGTTGCTGTGGAAAATTTCGAGAACTGTTCATGGAACACGGAGGGGTCGATCCTTTGAAAGAAGCTTGCACCATTGCCAAAGCGTGTTCCTTAGTGTATCGACAACGATTCATGCCTGAAAAGACCGTGGCTGTCATCAGTCCTCAAACGACCCACTTTGTCAAACGTCAATACTCGGTCAAAGCCCTACGTTGGTTACATTACTTGTGCGACAAGGAAGACAAGTGGATTCAGCATGCCCGCAACGGAGGGGGTGAAAAGACCATCGGAACGTATTCGGTCGATGGCTGGGACTTAGAAAACCCCAAGATCGTGTACGAGTTTAACGGTTGCTTATTTCACGGATGTCCCGTCTGTTACCCTGACCGTGGCACTAAAAATCAGTTTTTGCAACGAACCATGGAAGACTTGTACCAGGACACTTGTCAGCGACGCCTAAAGTTAGAACAGCAAGGATACCAAGTGGTGGAAATGTGGGAACACGAGTACGATCACCGTATGAAAACCGATCCCAAGTTTAAACGTGCCGTGGAAAGTTACCAGTTCGTGGACCCGCTGAATCCGAGGGATAGTTTGTACGGAGGAAGGACCAATGCCACCTGTTTGCTGTACCAAGCCGACGAAGAGAAAGGAGAAGAAATCAAATACTTGGACGTGTGTTCGCTGTATCCCTACGTGTGCAAATATTGTCGCTTTCCCGTAGGGCACCCGCAATTGCTGACGGAACACATCGACCTGAAAAACATTCGACAATACGAAGGCTTGATCAAGTGCAAAGTTTTGCCTCCCACGAACCTATACCATCCCGTCTTACCTCACCATTGTCAAGGCAAACTGATGTTTCCCTTGTGCCGTACTTGTGCCGAAACGTGCAACCAAGACCAGCCTTGTCAGCACAGCCAGGAAGAACGGGCCTTGACGGGAACCTGGGTCAGCGTGGAATTGTTCAAAGCTCTGGACATGGGATACCAACTGTTAGAAGTGTACGAAATTTGCCACTTTCCCAAGACACAACAGTATCGCAAGGGTGACCCCACGCAGAAAGGCATTTTCGCTGACTACGTGGATGCCTTTTTGAAACTGAAGCAAGAAGCTAGCGGCTATCCTTCCTGGTGTCACACTCCCGAAGACCAAATAAAATTCAAAGAGAAATATTACGAACAAGAAGGTATCACTTTAGACCACATCGAGAAAAACGAAGGCAGGCGATCGTTTGCCAAAGTGATGTTAAATTGCTTGTGGGGTAAAATGGCACAACGACCGTGTTTACCCAAGACGGAATATTTGACAGAACCTTCCCGCTACTTCCAGATGATTCACGACAAAACCAAATACATGAAACACGTGGACGTCGTTCGAGAGAATTTGATCTTGGTCAATTACGAAGAAGATCTGGACTTTGTACAAGACGACCCTTTTGGAAATGTCATCATTGCGGCTTACGTGACAGCCCATGCTCGCTTAAAATTGTACGAAGCTTTAGAACTGTTAGAAGAACGCGTCCTGTACTTTGACACGGACAGTTGCATCTACATCCATCACCCGATTCAACATCACCCTAGCATCGAAGGAGACCGTTTAGGAGCCTGGACAGACGAGCATCCCGACGACAAGATTCTAAGTTTTGTCAGTGGCGGTCCCAAAAATTACGGCTACCAATACCGGGACAAACAAGGAGAAGTGCACACGACGTGCAAAGTGAAAGGACTGACTCTGAATTATCGTACCAGTCGAGTGGTCAACTTTGGGGTAATGAAAGAAGCCTTGCAATCGGGAGAGGATGGAAACTTTAAAGTGACCACCTATCAACCTAACAAGATTGTACGTTTACCCACTCACCACATCGTCAGTCGACCCTTGGAAAAAGTCTATCAAATTGTATACCAGAAGCGAGTTCGACTTCCCAATCATTTCACCTTACCGTATGGACACGTTGGTATAAAACATTGGTTGTAAGAGGATAGCCACCCACCAGAAAGATGACTTCGCCACAGCAAGAATCGAGTGAGAAACCCGATGAGAACTCCAAGTTCAAACCCTACCATTTTCCAGTCTTCTTACCTGACTATTGTGATTGTGCCCGTCGATTGGACACGTTTCAGAAATGGCCTACGGATAGGGAAGGATTACCTTCTTCGCATGTTTTAGCTAGAACAGGATTTGTCTACTTGGGACCTGAGTCAGGATTGGGATACGAGGTACAGTGTTTCGCTTGCGGACTGAAGTTACGAATGGATCTATGTATCTATAAAGATTCAGCTATTCTGGAGCATACTCGATGGTCTCCGAATTGCCCTTACCTTTCTATGGCCTTTCCATCCATCACACTACGGTACAATGTTGACGGTACCTTAGAGACGGTACCTTCCAGAACAGGACATAAAAAACGTAAAAAAGGAAAGATGTGCAAGTTGGAGACTGCATTGAGACTAGTATAAAAAAGGGCTATGGTCAAGATCGATAGTTCATTGTGACTACCAAGACCGAGCGAACAAGATGAATACTTTGAAAAAGACATCGTTCCAGTTTGGGGATTGTAAAAAAGTTGTATCTTCCTCTAGTGTGACTAATACTGGATGGATAAGACCCATGCATTGCGACGGAAAATGTCCGGAAGGAAACTGCGATTGTCCATGTGGTTACCATTGTAATTGCGTAACGGAGTTTGCAGACGAGTGCGATTGTGAGCCTTGCGATGGGACCGATGCTGCACGTTGTGACCTGAGTGATGCCGTAAAGCATCATGGGAACTTTGTTTTCACTGCCCCTGTCATGGAAAGTGATGCTGTGCGTGTCAAACCTGAGGGATGCGAAAGCGATGCCGCTCGTCCTCTTAGACATTTTACCGGGTTTAAAGGGGAATGTTCACCTTCACGTCTACCCCCCTACGGATGTCATCCAGCCCTGAGCAAACTCCTGTTCATGTCACCCAACCCTTATCGAAACGAACCTGTGAAAGACGAATATTCGTTTCCTGTGCGTTTGTCGGAATACTGCGACTTTGAAAATCGTCTTCAATCGTTCAAAGGAAAATGGCCAAAGTATCTGGGAGGACCGACCCCCGAAGAATTAGCCAGAGCCGGATTTTTCTACTTGGGCGAAGGAGATAAAGTCAAGTGCTTCAGTTGCGGTGTGTCACTTCACCACTGGGAACCGCAAGATTCGGCCTACGTTGAACATGCTCGATGGTCACCGAATTGTCATTACTTACCCTTAGTGGGACCGAGACATTGAAGAAACTTTTTACCATAATCATCTGTTCATGGATACTTTACAAGAGAACATTCGTGCTTTGCCTGTGGAGTTGAGAGAACGCATTTATCGAGAACTGGTCAAAATACAAGTGAAACGTAAAGAACAATTGCATCCGATACGTCACCGGTGTTTGAACCACTGGTACCTTCAGGCTATACAAGGACTGATTCAATTGAAAGTGTTCCATTGGACAGACATTGATCAACGACCTCCTGGTTATAAAAAGGAATGGTTTGGTATTGACGATTCTATCTACTACATTGTAAACGTACTGCATCGAATTCCAGAGGAAGAGTTAACGAATTACCAACATCTTTCACACAATGTCAACTTGGTGAAAGAGGAAACTTCTGAACGAATTGTAATGTGTAGATTAGTGACTCAACGATTTAAATTCGACACTGAAGTGAAACCATGTTTGTGCAAAGAGTACATTTCTTGTGTCAGACCAAAGAGGATTTAGTATGACCTATTCATGGATACTTTACAAGAGAACATTCGTGCTTTGCCTGTGGAGTTGAGAGAACGCATTTACCGAGAGCTGGTGAAAATACAAGTGAAACGTAAAGAACAATTGCATCCGATACGTCACCAGATCTTTAACCACTGGTACTTGAATGGTATAAAAGAACTGATTCGTCAGAAATTCTTTCAATGGTCAGACATTGTTCAACACTTTGAGGTCGCTAATGATCGACATGTTCATGATTATGGTTACTTCGAGATTCACCTAGTGCAACGCATTGAGGAAGACAAGTTAAAGGATTACCAACATATTTTACGTGGAATCTACTTAGAGGAAGAGGAAACACCTAAACGAACTCTGACGTTTCGGTTACAGTATGCAAGATTTAGATTCCCTACTGGAGAACGAAGATCTCTGGCTAGAAAGTACGTCTATTGCATCCGAAAAAAAGAGAATATAAAAAGAGGCTGCCATGCCACGGTTTATGTCACATGTCATCCAACAGATTCCGTGGAAGGAACTCAATGACCATATTCAAACCGTGGATCATTACCATCAATTATTACAAGAACTGTATCCATTCAATTTTGGACGACAAGTGGTGTGTGTCTTAGTGACTTGTTTTCTGGGATTTCGTTTACCAGCCGATTCTTTGTGGACTCTTTACGATCAGTACTTACCACCTCCATGGCCTTAAATGGTCACGAAAAACTCCTTTTGTTCAAAGCCTTGCGTTTTCATCTGGATACTTCTCGACCTCAACAGGAAAAAAAGATTCGTCAACTTTTAGCGACCCAAGACGTGTATGACGATGTGTGTGTAGCTTGTGACTTACACCCTCATTGGACAGATGTTCGTGATTGGAAAAAGGGGGGTTTTGAGGTTTGGACCCAAGAAGTGGCTCAGTATGCACAAGAGTTGTTCAAGGAAAAAAGTTACTTTTCAACCCGTGTTAGTGACGGTGCCAGAAGAACCCGTCACCGAGAACAACCACTCGCTTCAGGACAGGACTGTCATGGACATGCCTGAAAGGTCATTCCGGGAGGACACTTGTGTGACAATACCTCATGTAGAAACTGTAAGAACATTACACACTGTCCCTAGGACATCTTGGTTAACCAAAACATGTTGTACAGACACTTGTTTATATTTCACTTTGATCGCTTTGCTGTGTTTTATATTCCTGTACATCACTATTTGGGTTGTATTTATTTTTGTCTTTCGTATTCATGTTTGAAAAAAAACATTCAATAAACGTGTTCTGAAAAAGTATATAAACTCTTGTCTTGTTTGTTTTTCGTGTCACAAGTGACATTTCTCATACCATGGCTACCTCTGCTGTCTCTGCTCCCTCTTCCTCCACTGTCAAAGTCATCGACGAACACTTAGATCGTGCCAGTTGGGAGGCTTTGTATCTTCGCCATCCCTTTAACATGCTCATTGCTGGACCTAGCGGTTCAGGCAAAACCGAATTCGTCAAACGTTTGATCGAACATAAACATCATTTGATCGATCGACCCCCTCAACGGATCGTGTGGTGTTACAAAGAGTGGCAATCGGCGTACAACCTCTTGCGAGAAAGTCAAGGCGATTCCATCGTGTTTGTGGAAGGCATTCCTAAAGAAGACGATGGCATCGTCTCTGACTCCCGTCTAACCCATTTGGTCATTTTCGACGACATGTTAGGAGAAGACGAAGAAGAAATTAAATTGTGGTTCACGCGCAAAGGGCATCACCGTAATGCCAGTGTCGTTTACATCACCCAAAATTTGTTTCAACAAAGTAAAGCCCATCGCACCATCAGTCTCAATGCGCATTACGTGGTCTTGTTTAAAAGCCCTCGAGATAAATCGCAAGTGCAAGTCTTAGCCAAACAGTTAGGAACGCCTTGGCTGACTCAGGCGTACGACGATGCCACTCAAACGCCACACGCCTATTTACTCGTCGATTTGAAACCTACGACCCCCGAGGATTTGCGATTTCGTACCCACTTGTTTCACCACTGGTGCCAAGACGGAGGGCCTGTCCTGTACACGTCTCCGTCCTCGACTTCATTTCACTCCTCCCATGAAAAAAATCTATAAAAACCTCAGACCCTTTTTCGTCTGTCTCACACAGTGTGAACATGACGTCCCTTCAGTCGCATCTTCCCGTCAAATTGATTCGTGCCTTGTATGGCATCAGCCGAGAAAAAGATCCACAAACACGAGCTCGTGTCTTAGAAGCTAGTCTCAAAGAAGTCTTACGATGGTTCACGGTGACGGCACGTCAATTACTCCAAGGAATCATTCAGATTCCTCATCAAACCCAACGCTTTTTCGATCGAAACAAAGTCGCTTTGGTCCAACTGGCCGATCCCCGCATCGACACTCAAACCAAAAAACAAATCATTTTGAAACCTGGAGGGAGCGGTACTCTAGGAGGGGTCATCATTCGCTCACTCTTAAGATGGGATCCTAATGCCCCCAAAGTTATCCCCAAGACAAAAGTCCAACGAAGCCCCAAGAAGAAAAAGAAAAAGACCAGGTCCCCAAGAAGAATAACTTCTCCAGTGGCAGGACCCTCCTCTTACCAGACACCACCACCATCACCCCGGAAAAAGAAAAGAAGCCCCCAGAAAAAGAAACAGAGAAAAAGTCCCCAGAAAAAGAAAAGTCCACAGAAGAAGAAGAAAACTAGTCGCAAGAGAGGCACTTCGGCCAGGACGCAACCTTACACTCGCAAGCCACGACCTGCCACAGCGTCTCCGGCAGCCTCACGTTTGTCCACTTCTCCGTTGATGTCACCAGGAACTGAAGAGTACTTGGAGACGTTGATTACACCAAGAACTTCTCCGTTGATGACCCCCAAAAGAACTTCCCCAGTGGCAGGACCTTCCAATTTAGCGGCAGTGGCTGCTGCTCACAAAGTACCTTCTCCCAAAATCAAAGTCCAAGAAAGATCGGGCATGTTACAAAGTTTACTGGATTTGTCCAAACAAGAACTGGCTCGATTTAGTCCGTTACGTACCCCTGCACGACGTGTCATGCCTGTCCTCAAACTGATAAAACGTAAAGACAATCAGTGGCGACGCGTTCCAGTATAAAAAGACCTGTGACCAAGTCGGGGGTATCAGTGAACTTGTAAAAGATGTCACCTCCAAAAAGCCACAAAAGAAAGAGACAAAGGCAGACGCGTCATCCGACAAAGCGCTTAGCCAAGCATCGACGTTACCCTAAAAAAAGACACAGTCGTTCCAAGAAAAAGAGGCGCCAACAAAGGGGAGGATTCCTTGGCGATTTTCGGAAAAACATTGTTACCTTTATGACAAAGCGATAGTCCCAAAAAAAAGATAAAAGGGTGTGCGTTAAGTCATCGACGTTAGTGTCTGTTCGGTGAATGTCCCGGAACCCACAAGCAAAAAAATGTCACCCTCCAGAAAACCCCAAGGAAAAAAAAGGAAAGGACTGCCACCACGTTTAGCCAAACATGGGGACCTGTTATCTGTCCTGTCCAAAGCTTCTCCACCCCTACGAAAAAAACTCATTCAAACAGCCTCCAAAGAGGTCATCGATACCGTGTGCGAATGTTGTTTGAACGTTTTGAAAGGCACGATCCCTTTGTCCAAACACCAGAAACAATGCTTAGGCAAACATCGTCACGTTCTTCGGAAAATGGTTCAAAAGAAAATTCCCATTCGTCAAAAAAAGAAGATGTTGGTCCAACGTGGAGGCATTTTACCTCTCTTGTTAGGCCCCATACTAAAAGGAGTCTTGGGAACCATGTTGGGAGGACTGATGGGAGCAAGATAAAAAGGCCTTCGGAAGTCCCAAGATCTCAGAATTCACCCCTGACAACCCCATGGAAGGACGAAAACTAGCTTTAGTGCCTTACAAACGATGGATGGAATACCATCGGTGGCAAGAACAACGCACCCCGCATTTACCTCCCAATCCCAATTTGAGCGAAATGTCCCAGTTGCAACACGAATTGCAATCCTTGCTGGATCGCCAAGATTTGTCCGAAACAGAAAAATCGCAAAAGTACGGTCAACTCTTGCAACGATTGCAACTCTTTCACCAGAAAGCTTTAGACGAAACAGCTTTACCCACTCTGAAAGATTTTAAGACCTTGATGAAAAGTCCAGCACCATCACCAGTACCAGTACCAGTACCACCAGTACCCGTGACCAAGACAGAAAAAGGAAAAGAAGAAGAAGAAGAAGGATTTCAAACTCCACCAGAAAAAGTACGCAAGTTAACAACACCACCTACCTCCAGAATTGGATGGATTAAAAAGATGATGGCCACCCCTTCTTCCTCACAAGAGAAAAAGAAAGTGAAGACAGAAGTGAAGACAGAAGTGAAACAAGAACCGATATCCCCCGCTCAGACATCCTCCTCCTCTTCGACACCTATTGCCGGTCGCACACGCAAAGCCTTGCAATCCAAGAAAATACCCCAAGAGAAAAAGAGTAGCCTCTTCCAAGAGTGGGTGCCTTATTAAGACACCAATCAACACAAAAAAATGGAAAAAGTCTTAGCTAGCATTTACTACGATCCCTCCCATCCTGCAGGTTACGCAGGAGTTCAAAAATTGTATCGTGCTGCCAAAACGCGACTGAAAAGTCTCCGTTTACCTCAAGTGCAACGATGGTTACAAGAACAAGCTACCTACACTTTACACAAACCCATTCGACGCAAGTTTGCCAGAAGTCGCACCCGAGTGGAAGGCATCGATCATCAATGGCAAGCCGATTTAGCCGATGTCTCTCATTTGGCCAGCTACAATCGTGGTTACAAATATTTGTTTTGTGTCATCGACGTCTTTTCCAAATTTGCCTGGGTCGTGCCCTTGACTTCCAAATCCAGCAGCGAGTTAGTGCGAGCCCTGCAACGGGTGTTGAAACAAAGCGGTCGTCACCCTCTTCGATGGCAAACGGACAAAGGCACCGAATTTCTGAACCAAGCTTTCCAAAAAGAATTAAAGAAACGTGACATTCATTTTTTTACCACCGAGAATCCCGAAACCAAAGCCAGCATCGTGGAACGTTTTCAACGTACTTTGAAAGAACGCATGTGGAAATATTTTACGCATCACCACACTCTGAAGTACATCGACATCTTACCGCACCTGGTGCAAGCGTACAACCAATCTTACCATCGAAGCATCGGACGTGCCCCGCAAGACGTGACTCCCGACAACGAAGTGCTGGTGTTCGAGCGCCTGTTCGGTACGTCCCCGACGAGGGCTGTCCCCAAGAAAAGTGGAGAGTTGACCGTAGGAGATTGGGTGCGCATTGGCAAAACCAAACGCACTTTCGACAAAGGTTACTTACCTAACTGGACGACCGAATTGTTTCGCGTCACTGGACGAGTGCATGGCCGTCATCCTGCCGTCTATAAATTGGAAGACATGAACGGAGAAGTACTCAAAGGAACGTTTTATTTGCCCGAGTTACAACGTGTCACCAAAAAAGAAGACGACGTGTACGACATCGAAAGCATTCTCGAACGCAGAACCCGTAAAGTGGGCAAACGACGTGTCAAAGAAGTCAAAGTACGTTGGAAAGGATATCCACCCAGTTTCGATTCTTGGATCGACGCTTCGCAAGTCATCGACTATAAAAAGAAGAAGTGACCATCATGCCCTTTCACACAGCAGCAGACGCAGCTACGTCGACCAGTCCTTCTTCCCCTAGTTCTTCTGTGCAAGATTTACAAAAACAACCCTTGTGGGTGTGGTGTGGAGAACGTGTGCCTAAAACGCAAATCGTCTTTTTCTGCCAAATCTTCGTGGTGTATTGTGTCATCGGGGCAGCCATCGCCAATTTGAGTTTGCAACAAGGAGACAAACAATTGTGGACCATTTTATTGAGCAGTTGCATCGGTTACCTGCTTCCCAATCCCTCCCTGAAATTCTCCTCGAACGGGAACGTTGTGTCCAGTGCCAGTGCCAGTCACCAGTCCAACCACAATCAGAACCCCATTTTGGGCGGAGACACACCTCTGACATCCACTAATATTCCCTCGGACAGCCACAGAACTCTGGAATTATGAGTCACCAAAACCAATTTTACTTAACCTTACCCAGTGACAGTTCCATGGAGGTGTTTCCCCACAACAAGTTGTGCTGTTACACGGCCAAATTACCTCAAGCCATCCCCTTAGATCACGAAGCCCATTGGGAAGTGGCTTTAGTGGAAATGATTCACCCAACCCAAGTCCACAATGTCCTTAACAATCAAAATACTTTTAAGGTGGAAGTTCATGACAAACCATTGCAAGATGAGTTGGATAAGACTAGTAGCACATATACCAATAAAACCTATGATGAGAAAACTAAAACGTGGACCTACAACTTTGTGATTCCCCCAGGCTATTATTTCAGTGGTCATCATTTGGTCAGCGCCATAGCCTCCAAGTTTAATGGTGTGTTTGGGGAAGCTTTTAAGAGTACCAATGTCAATGTCAAGAACAAAAGTGTCACCCTGGAGTACCACAAAGTAGCTCGTCGCTTCTTGATGAAATTTGAGCGAAGTAAAATCGTCTCCATTATATTTTGTCCCGAATTGTTTGACATGTTGGGCGGTGACATGGAGCTGAGGAAGATAGGAGAACAAAAAACATCACCCGAATTACCAGTCATTTACGACAACGTGACTTTTGGCCAGTATTTTCGTTTCCCGGTAGAACTGAACCAAGGACTGAATTTGATCTTTGTGTACTCCGATGTGGTGGAATACAACGTGGTGGGACACACCTCCGTACCGTTACTGCGTGTCATTCCTTTCAAAGTGGATTCTGCCACGAACGCTGACGAGGAAGGTGGAAACACTTATCACGTCCACCGCGAATTTGTCCATCCTCACTATTTGCCTGTCAGCAAGTCGTATTTGGACACGGTCAACATTACTATAAAAGGAGATTTGGGACAAGATATTCCATTCACCAAAGGAAAAGTCACGGTGAAACTCCATTTTCGAAAACGGTTCTCTCACGACTCGTAAGTCATGTATCCAGTGTACCAAGGGGTGGCTCGACAGCGAGGACACGGTTTAGGAGACATGTTAAAATCGGCCTTTCGTTCGGTGGCCCCGGTGTTAAAACCGATGGTGACACGCGGATTGCACGCCTTGAAAGATGCGGCACTGACGCAAGGCAAAGAATTTCTCCAAAATGTCATCATCGACAAACAAAACCCTAAAGAAGCCTTCATGAGGGCAGGTAAAAATGTCTTGCTACAAACGGGCAAAGACATTTTGGGCCGACGAGACACACCTATAAATGCCCTGCAGGCTACCGAGTCAGGCATTCAGCAAGGACAAGGCAGAAAGAGACGACGAAGAAGAAAACACCCTTTCACCAGACTTCAAGCGAGAAAGGCCAAGAAAAGAAGAACCGTTCGAGACTTAGACGTTTTCGATTATTGAAACACAGCAACAAAAAAATGATGCACCGAGAGTCTTGCGCTTGTTCCAAGACGGAACTGGATCTGTTTGCCATGCCCCCCACCATGATGACGATGCAAGAATCCCAATGGGTGGAATTTAATCCCATCTCCTCATTGACCGATTCTGCTCCCATCGAGTTTGAAATCAAGGGGCAGCCCGAAGATTACATCGATCTGAATAGCAGTTACTTGTACTTGAAAGTCCAAGTTCTGGATAAGGAAGGTAATGGAGTAAAAGACGATGACGAAATAGGTCCCGTCAACAATTTCATGCATTCCTTGTTCAGCTCAGTGGATTTGTACTTGAATAACAAACTGGTCAGCAGCAGCATGGATACTTACCCTTACCGTGCCTACTTGGAAAATCTCTTGACGTACGGAATAGATGCCAAGGATAGTCATCTCAATGCCTGTGTGCTGTGGGCAGCTGACGAAGCGGGCAAGTTAGAAAAAACAGATACATCCAATTCCAGCTTGGAGGCAAGAGCAGACAAAATCCTAGGTAAAAAGAGTTTAGAACTGATGGATCGTTTGCATTTGGACATGTGGTTGCAAGAGAAATATTTGCTGAACGGGGTGAATGTCCGCTTGAGACTGAATCGCAACAGTGCCGCTTTCCATTTGATGGCTAATAAAACTGCTGGCAATCCTAAAAGCATAATCCAAGAAGCCAAACTGTACGTACGACGCGTAGAAGTGTTACCCAAAGTGGCAAACGACATCAGTCAAACGTTGAGCAGAACGACAGCCAAGTATCCCATCCGACGTGTGGAAGTGAAAACGTTCACCATTTCAGCTGGACTGCAATCCATAACCGAAGATCATCTGTTCCAAGGACAGTTACCCAAACGTTTAATCCTTGGTATGGTCTGGAATTCAGCCTTCAACGGAACCTTCGATCAAAATCCTTTCAACTTTCAACACTTCAACGTGAAGAAAGTCGAAGTCAGTCGTGATGGCAAGACCTTGTGTACCCGACCTTTCGAACCTGACTTTGATCCAACAAAGATGAATTACTTGAGATCGTACTTGTCCCTGTACGAAGCCACCGGTCAGTTAGGAACCAACACCAGTCACGGCATTGAGTATGACGATTATGCAGGAGGCTATGCTTTGTGGGCTTTCGATTTCACTCCAGACCAAGGCAGCGACGAGGGACATTTCCACCCTATAAAATCTGGCCAGATTCGTGTGGAACTTCAGTTTGCAAAGCAACTGGACCATACAGTGAACGTAATCCTGTATGCAGAATTCGATAATACCATAGAAATCAACAGTTTGAGAGAAGTCATTCTAGATTATTAGAAAGCCATGGAAGACTGTTATCCCTCTTTACCTAGTGGAGAAACTTTGGAGATGGAATGTAAGGAGACCGTGGAAGGAGAAGAATCTCAAGACAAAGACGAAGAAGTTTTGATGAAGTCGAGATGGCCAGAACAAGAAGCCCATTTAGTCTCCTGTTTTGCCAAACACTTGGTGGACAAAATGACGGAATTGATCAAGAAAAATTGCTATGGATGTCAAAACGATCATCCCAGTCAAATTCAACACGATAAATGCCTGATGTTGAGTCAAGAAGAAAAATTGGACGAGTATCTGGACGAAGCTTGGAGTCTCATCTCGAACAAAGACGTGTTGCACCAGTGGTATAAAGACTTGCGTGAACATTCTTGTCCACCATTAACCACTCAAGAGATCCATCGTATCGAAGCTCTCCTGAATCAGAGTGAGGAAACAGAACGAATAACCGTTTATTCGTCAGACATTTTCAAGCAAAAAGTCAGGATCGAATTGACGACTTATTATTACCTGTAAAGAAAACAAACACAAAACAATGGATACCTGGGAACTTTATTACCTTTTGAACCACAGTTCTTATACAGCTTCTTGGAATCCCGTCGTCTGTGCTAAAGATGAACTCCCTCATCGCAAACCTAAAGACCATCAAGCTTACGTGATCAACACGGACGACAGTCATCTCCCAGGAACCCACTGGGTAGCCGTCTACTTTCCTCAAGAAGGATGTGTGGAATATTTCGATTCGTACGGATTGCCCCCTTTGGAAGACGATATCATCGACTTTATGAGAAGAAATGCTCAAACCACCCGATTCAATAACGTGAAATTACAAGGCACAGATTCCTTGGTGTGTGGACAATATTGCGTGTATTTTCTGCATCATCGCAGCCTGGGCTATTCCTTAGAACATTTAGTGACTCATTTTGATCCTCGTTCTTCTGCTAGAAACGATGTGAAAGTAGATCGATGGTTTTGTGACCATTATGCTTATCTTTTGTCTCAAGCTAGGAAACGTAGTGTCCATCAATGGCCTAATGATTTCCAACAGTGGAAATCACAATTTCATTCACAACGTTGTCAGCCCTGTTTAAAGTAGATTGAGAAAAAAATGGTTTGATGTTATAGTGTTGGATTATTGTTAAAAATGTTAGAGTTGTTGTTTAGTGTTAAGTGATTTTGAATAAAAAATGTTGTGTTTAGAAAAAAATGCCTTTGTGGTTTGTTTAGCTATAAGAATGTTGGATTGATGCTCTTTCATTTCTTACTATCCCTCTCATGAACGTTGCGGCTCGAAAACCGTGTGGGGGATGTTTTCCTTCACGTCCGCGCTTTCACTTTAAGAACCGGGTTGTTCCCAGTCTAGCCATCCATTGTCGACTCATCCTCCTAAGAAGATGTGCTCCAAACTAGCTAAGCTCAACGAAGCCTACGTGAATTTGCATAGGGTCAGACACAGTCTGATACCGAAGCCAGAAGAAATAGAGAATGTGAGAATGTTAAAAATCACTGAAGACCTGATAGAAGAGCTCTTCAGAGAAGAAATGAACAGGGAGAAAGAAGAATGGACAGAGAAGTACAGACTTCAAAAACAGCAGCAACAGCAGCAACAACAACAGCAACAGCAGCAACCTGAAGCTGACAGAGGCTTTGTCGATTGTCGTATCGACACCAAAGAATTCTTCTTCTCTTTCAGAAGAAGCAGACCTATCGCCAGAAAGTCTATCCTCAGAGGACATCGCATTCTTAGAAACTAAAAAGAATGCCATAACAAAACAAAAACAGCCCTTTTCAGGGCTACCCAATACTCTAGAAAAGAAATAACGATAGATTTGCCAATGTGTGAAGGTAGAGTAGTGTGAAAATAAACACTAACTCTTTCTAAACATTTTGAGGGTATGTGTTAGTGTGATTGTGTTTATAAGTGATAAAGTAGGTTGGTGTGGATAGTAGATTAAAATGATGTTTGTTTTTTGGGCTGTTTGAGGTGTATATTTGGGGTTAGATTGGATTGTTTTGTGTATGTGGATAGTCTATTGAAGTGATTTATAAAAAAATTTATAATAGTGATGGGTAGCATAAAAAAGTGAGCGAGTGTTTCTTTTAGGTCCGCGCGTTGTTGTTGTTTTTTAGGTCATGATCTAGGTAAGATAAATTTTATGTTTTTAGGGGGATGTTTTCCTTCACGTACGCGCTTTCAGTATAAATTGAAACTCGTTGGGCAGTCCAGCTACCCTTGTTGATTGATCAACACAGCCAGAAGAATGACTAGCAGAATAGTGAAACTGTTAGAACTCCAGATGCACCTGGAATATGCCAGGCGGATAGTAAAAACTATCAGCGGAGGCTATAGTAGAAGAAGCAAGAATAAAGAAGGAAGAAGAGGAGAGAAGACAGAGGGAAGAAGAGGAAAAGAAAAGAGAAGAGAGGATGTCATTTAATATTCCTGAAACAGAGGATTGGGGTGCTGAAGCGAACCATCCTCCCTCTGCGCTCCCCAGAAGAAAGGTGAAAGAAGACTGGGGAAGAAGATGCGTGTGCGGCGCAAGGCCAGGAAGGTGCAACCATTAGATAGGTGCATCTGGAGTTTAAAAAAAACAGCCCTTTTCAGGGCTACCCAATACTCTAGAAAAGAAATAACTATTAATTTGCCAATGTGCGTAGGTAGAGTAGTGTGAAAATAAACACTAACTCTTTATTAATAGTATAAGTGTATGTGTTTGTGTGTTAGTAAGAGCTCAGGTAAGTTTGTGTGAATAGTAGATTATGGGTTTCTTAGCGTATGTGAAGAGTATAGTTAGGGTTATATTATATGAAAAAGTAGGGGGATGTTTTCCTTCACGTCCGCGCGATGTTGGGTCATCATCTAGGTAAGATCCATTTCATGTTTTAGGGGGATGTTTTCCTTCACGTTCGCGCTTTTCGTATAAGAACCCACAGTATTCGTTGTTCAAACCATTCTGCAAAGAATACAAAGAAGATGGCGTCAAACCACCTTAACAAAATGGAAAAATTGCAAAACGTCATGGACAATTTAGGAATGTTTGAGCAAATGTTGGTTAACCTAAACGAGGATCACTACTCATATAGTCCCCATAGAGTGAAGATGGAGATAAACAATTTACGAAAAATGAAGGTAATCATTAGTGATCTGTTGAAAGAAATAAAGGAGGAAAAGGAGGATGAAGAGGAAAGGATAAGGATGAGAGAATGGAATGAAAAAATTGAAAAAGAAGAAGAAAATGAAAAGAAGAAGAAAGAAGAGGAGGAAGAGAAGAAGAAGAAAGAAGAGGAGGAGAAGAAAAAAAAGAAAGAGAAGAAGAGTGTAGGAGATAAAATAAGAACTTGGTGGAGGAAAAGAAGAAATTAGAAGAAGAAGAAGAAAACCCAAAGGCCCTTTTCAGGGCCAGCCATATTTCTCGAAAAGAGATAGTCTTTGAATTGCCTACCCCTTTTTTTAAAAAAATTTTAAAAAAAAAATCCCATGTTCAATTCCCCTTGTCCGTAGAGTGACCCACGATTTATTGCCATGTTCAATTCCCCTTGTCCGTAGAGTGACCCACGATTTTCTCCATGTTAATTCCCCTTGTCCGTAGAGTGACCCACGATTTTTCTCCATGTTAAATTTCCCTTGTCCGTAGAGTGACCCAGGGGTCCCTGTAATGCTAATTCCCATTGTCCGTAGGGTGCCCCCCTTCACTACTTATGTATTTAGACCGCTATTAATATTTTCTTAAACATAAATCAAGATATAAAACAAACAAAACGATTATAATATGTGTATTCTTTCGTACACACACACACACACACACACACACACACACACATATATATATATATATATATATATATATATAGAGAGAGAGAGAGAGAGAGAGAGAGAAATATATTGGAGTTGATGAGGTCACTGATTGAACTAAGTGTGCCATTGTTGAAACTTAAGCCATGTGTCTCTAGTTAAAATAGAATATATTCCGTTTGTGCACTGAAACAGGGATATGCATAATTTCATAATAACTGTTGCGCATCAAAAGGGTGTCAAGTAGTATCATAAAGGGTTAAAATATTGCTCAAGCAAACCACACACACACACACATGTATATATATATATATATATATATATATATATATATATATATATATATATATATATATATATATATATATATGCGCACGTGACATAATCAAATCTGACAGAGACTATTATGTACAGGAGATGGAGATTTTGATAGGTATATAATGTAACTTTCAGAAATGGAAGTAGCCTTCATGCATGTGGTGCATTGATCCATATTTACAAATTACAATCGCTCGATCTGTGGAAGATAAATTTATATATGTTAATACGTACCATTTAAAAGAAGACTAATTATGATGTACAGTAATTCCATGCTCATTTTCGTTCCACTAAGTTGTGTACCAAACGACTGCTTTGTCATGTTAATTCAAGTTAGGTCTATGTACTTAAGAACAGTAGATGTATATTTCGTCTTTCTCTGTACCGTTACTGGTAGTACTTACATGCATCATGTCCGGTTGTGTTATTACTCAGATATAAAGAAGGAAAAAAAAAACCCACATAACGTTCTGGGGCTTTCTTGCATGTTGTTAGTATAAATATATATCATTACGACGTAGGGTTGCCATTATAGATGTGACTATGACTAGTCACTTTCTGATCAGGAATGTGGTAATGTTAAATATAAATAGCTTTGTCTAGTGTTTTCATGGCTAGATTTGCTTATGATACTGATAAAAAAAATAATGATATTGTTGTTGTTGATGAAGACGACGATAACAACAACGACGATGACGATTATAAAAAAGTTAATGATTTACATCAGAATGCCGCAAAATTATATTAACATAGGTTTCTCATTCCCTTTACAAAGCTGATAATGATGCGTAATTACCTAACATACGTATATGCATGTTTGTAATTGTATGTATTGGGTAGTCTATCACTAGGTGGTGGTAATGAGTGACCAACTCCAGATTCGTAAACTAGATTCAGGCGAGCCGTTGATATCGTATTATTATCTGGTTGCGATATATTGGCCTAACGAACATTAATAATAGTGTTATTTACTGCCTTATATATTTTCTTTCACTGAATGTTTGTAATAATATGTACAAAATTTAAAGTTTTTCTGTATTTCGATTTATTAAAGTTGTTTTTAGAGATTATATTTAGGAGCTATAATCTCAGCGAAATAAAGGATTGTTACGTCTAGCTCTTATTTAAGAACCGGTATTGGGAAGTACAACAATTGTGTGGAGAAAATATGGATGACGATTCAAGCGAGTTGATCTTCCAAGAAAGGGTGAAGAGGAAATTGCACATAAATAAGAGCTGCTGAAATATAAGAAAGGTAAATAAGAAAGTGTCATGGATTGAAACGTACACTATATGCAAAACAAACATTTAATCTAAATGGTGCATGTTAGTTTAACTCTCATCCAGCTTATATCTGGTAAAATGAAAATGAGAGCGAAAAACAAAAAAAATGATCGCAATGCGAATTTATTTGAATGCTAAGTACGATAGAGACAGTTAAGTATCCTACCATTATGCTTGCAAATTATTAAAGTAAAAACAGCAAATATTTCAAAACCACCACCACATCCTCTAATTTATTTTACCAAGTGTGATAACCGTTCTGACATCGTTATCACATATACTGAATGAATGTTGTTTTCTTTCGTCAACTAATGCTATGTTTTCATCAGAAGATAATTTTGACCGGCTTACAGCCATGGTTTACTCCATTTGTTACAGAATGATTTTAAATGACTCACCTGAGTCTACGACTCGAGCTGTTATTCTATGATGGAATCATCAAACCTTTAAGATGAAATCCACCAGGCAAGAAAATTATAAAGGTCCCTACCACTGTATCTGTCAAAGGCTTTTTGTCAAGTCAATGAATATCGCTACATGTAGGCATGATAGGTGCATGATCGTAGTGATGCACAAGGTGATTCAGCAGAATTATGGTGAGGATTTACAAGTTGCTGGCTACTATTGCTTTGCCTGATGGTTATCGCATGAAACACCGAGTGTCCACATTGACTGATACAACCTGGAAATTGTCTTTGCCATGTAGTTGCTGCCATAAAGTCCGCTCCCGTTCCCCTGCCATTTGAAAGCAGTTCAATTGCTTTCTCAGTTTTATTTTGCTTCCGCGGATTAGCAAGCGATGTGTTGTTTTTCACTTTTGAGAGTCGATCAATTACCTCACCTCATACATATAGCTGTAGCTTGGATATGTGAAAGTGTTATGTTCATCTTTCTAGCATCTGTCTTTTGTCAGTGAGTATTGTGCCCTTCTCATTATTCCGTGATGGAGATGTTCCTCATTGGTATGACCCGAGGATTGCACTCAAAACATCATATACTCATGGACGTATGCTCAGTTAGTCATTCATGTCTGACTTATTGTTCAGGGACGAGTCTTTATGGTCTCTACATTAGGCTGGGCATTCATATTGAGGTTGCTGTAGTCTGCCGTTTTAGTTTGATGAAATGCAGTCTTCTGAAAATGCGGTTTGGAGCTGAGTTTCTTTTCTTCCAGTAACCTCTGCATCTGAACATCATTCTCATCAGACCAATGTTATTGTTAGCAAACCGAGGGCTTGGATGCTGCTGAGTACATCGAATCTTTAAAGAATGATAAGTTTATGATACATCCTCAGAGTTGCCGTCAATTGTTTTATTTTAGTGCTAAGTGCTTCGATCAATGACTCTATTATTGTACGTTTGAGACATTTCGTTTTCTGAGCACTTTCTTCCTCTGTGTGTGTGTGTATGCTTATGCGTGTGTGTCCGTTTGTACGTCCTACATGCCTATCAAATATTATTCATTTTAGTTCATATTTTATACATTTTTCACCCTTGGTGAATATTAACATACATATTTTGTAAATCCATAATCAGATCACCCTTAATGAATACTAAGCATTATTTTAACTATGTAATTTCTTAACATGCGTCATCGAATGTGATATATTCATAAGTCAGTCTTAATTGTTCAATGTCCATTCATCAGGTGTTGTTGATTACTCGTTTCAGTTTCCAGTTAGTGACACTATCATTTCCTTTATATCATATGCTTAATTCTGTGCGCATCATTTTGTAAAACCCATTATTGGAATTCATGCGCCCGATTTTGGTGTCAGATTTAATCAGTTGTAAATCACATTATAAATGAACCTCTCAATCACGAGTTAGTGTGTAATTTATGATCTAATCACAGTTCTCATCATCAGTTTACAAATGACTGGTAATGTATAGTTGTATGTTCTATATATAGTATTCAAGTGACCAGGTTTGTTGGGCTTGTTTGTTTTTGGTACGTCTGCGACAGGAGATTTTAAGTCTTGATGAACTTTGTCCTTGATATCTTCAAGATTCTTTCTCTTTGGTGCATACGATGCTGACGATTGTTGTATCCAGTCTTTGGAGTCTGATATTCAGCAGCTGTTATTCACGACCTGTGGGATATTTATGAGAATACTAACTAACAGTGATTCACTTTACTTTTCCCAATCTATCCGTGAATAGAGTAGAGGTCATATGAGATTCCAATCAATCACTGAAAATGTATTTGAACAAGCCAATAAAGAAACTGAATCGCATTTTCGTCTACAACTAGATATGAAAATCATGTATTGCAATCCTACTAATGACGGGCTTTAGAACAAACAAATATTGCAAAACCCATGAGGTGTGAGGGCTTGCAATCAAATAGCACTCCCCCAATGAGTCGTGTAGGTTAGCAGTTACACTTGCCTACTCCCAGCTGTGAGGTGTAACATTTACAATTATCATTTGCGCAGCCTAAGGTTTAAAATGTTAAGCATGAAGCCGGATGAGAAAGTTGCAATTTGTCCGACAATGCCGGTCCAAGTGAGATATATATAAACATGCTTAGATAATTTATGTTACTCCGTTTCATGATGGAGATGGCAAATACGTTTCGTCTTTCAGCGTGACCCAACTAGTATACGATTTGATTAAACATGTCCGACGCATACATCCATATACCGATTCAGAGGGCATCACCCACATATGTTAAGTATCACATAATAAGGGTATTATACCATTACAAGACCTTTCATTAGGCCCATTTGTAGTTTTAGGTCATGACCAAGAGGAAAACCTCCTCGCTTTATTATGTGGTTGAGAATCAGCACAGAGAAGTAGGGACCTATCTCTTCTCAGCATTATGTACATCAAGGCATGGAAGCATTATCACATACGAACATAACGTCTTCATTTAATATGCATCGAACATATTGTTCATGCGTCGGATCATGCATCAATCAAGACGTGGGCGTTGTACATTAATTAAGAAGCTAGATGACGTATTATGCCAATTACAGACCTCCGCCGCGGAGAACTAAGAGATCCTAGACGAAGGTATGCCTTTGGATAAAGACCTGATCAAACTTACTTTTTCTAGTTTAATGTGGATAATCAGTGTAGTGGGCGCAACGCATCCAAGTAAACAAGTGTGATTAAAATGTCAGATAATTCGGTTTGAGTGTCACACTTCGAGCATGTGGGAATGGGTGACGAAACACAAATCCTCTACCGTACACCATGTGGGTACCTTTATTGATGCTTCTAGAATCAGATAATATTCAAGTCAGACACATGTACTGCCTGGACATTCTCCTGGCTAATCAGTTTAAGCGAGACGAAATCTGAATTGTCCATTCTGAACCTTCCATTGTGTATGTGCCATAATGGGCATTTCGTCTCTTGACCGAGTTCCTAATCCATCATCATGTGCATTCGATATTATGCAAACACTAGGAGGTAGTGAGGCATACGCCATAACTTCATCAGTCTTGATGATAAAAAATAATTCGGATATTACGGACATAGACTGAAAAATAGTTCTCATTGTCCTACGATCATGACAGAAAAATCCCGGATTAAAGTGCGGTTTGAATGATCCACCTATCAACACAGCTTTCAAAACGTCGAGATCGGCACTAGTGCATCCATGCACAGCCAATCCGGTTCTTCACATCTCGTTCATTTCAGGCATGTTCCGAAAAGGCGTTTGTAGTTTTAGAGAGGGTCACAATAAGTAAAGATCCTCCACTTTGAAGACATATTAGGGGAGACCGTTTGTTAACAGTGACTGGTGTCACTTCAATTACAGAGTACCAGAGCTGGTTATGCCAGTGATCTTATGAGTCTCTTATAATTATTTCATAGCTAGAAAAATTAGCTGATGCTATATGTACCAAGCAATTCATTGTACTAATATTACTCGTGCGTATGACACGTGTTCTTATGGAATCGATCGTTCTTACTTTCTACGTGTTTCAATTATTGGGAAAGCAGATTGATGTCCTTTTGAAGTGAAATTCATCGATATACTATGACACTTACCTTTGATAACAGCTGTGGAACATATTGCGGACGGAAATGAAATCTCCTCTTAGGATTGGCTTTATTTGGCGAAAGGGTGAGTCTTGCAGTTAAGAGATGACAGTGTAACTACATTGCTTTAACTTGTATAGGGGGATTTTAGTAAAGTGTTTGAAATATTAGTCGGAGTTGATGGAAGTGGGTGGATGGGGCTTGTGGATATGCTATTAGTATGGTGCAAGGCGTTAAAGCTTCATATATAAAGCTTCATATACCACTACTTAGAAACTGGAAACCAGAAGTAGACGGCATAATGTATCAATACATACATACCTATTGACTAGTGTGACTTGATAAATTTAATTATTGTCATGCATTAATGAAAAGAGTAACTGGTCTTAGGGCCCATGCTATTTCTATGAAATAATGTTTAAGTTGTGTTTAACATAACTGTTCTATGCCACTATATATATATATATATATATATATATATATATATATATATATATATATATATATATATATATATATATATATATATATATAAATATATATAATGTCTCTATTTAATCGATCGGGTTAGGCATTCACAGTTTCGTAATGTGTTCCAAGCTGACATCAATCATATGTCGTGATTAAGAATATTTATCGCATCACCAGCGCACTGACCCATTGATCATGGTAATGTTTTATCCACATATACCGCATTATATGTTTGAACACATGATCATATCACTTTTGATCTACAATAACAACAATCATTAAATTTTCATTTGAGATTACAATATGTGGTGATAACAAATCTTAACAAAAGGAAAGTTATGACATATGATCCGCTGTCAATATCAAGCGAACACATCTCATATACTCAAAACCTCAAACTCCTTGAGATGTACAATCACCATGGTCCTCAGACACTCTCTTGATAATCCTTAATCTTCTTCTCTGTGATTCTGGTTTCCCATTTCGGTGTGATCCTTATCTGAATGCATGATTTATTTTTGCACAGATTTTGTTTGCCTGTGCTGATGTCAGTTACTACGATTATATGATCTTTCGCTCATATTCAGATGAAAGCAAAGTTCACATATTTATTTGGTCTTATTTAAGTTCAGCATACAACTTATTCCTTAGAATATAAAAATGAAAGTTAAAAAGAATCTTACAGTATTGTGATTTAAATACCCAATAATCATAAATCGATGCAAAGTCCACATGTGTGGAATATTGTGAATGAAGTACAATAGTCTTGAAAAAATAATATCCTTACCATAAATCACAACCACCACAAAGTCGTGTTAAAGTCCGAAATTCATCTAGCACCGTGTAAATCTAATGATTAATTTAAATTCATAACTTATCTTAAGTTATACATGAGCAATGCTTAAGAGGATTGAAAAGGCGGATAATGATATAGAAATGAACATGCTTTCCGTATCCGTTATATAAAGACTGTCACCTGACTCATGACTCAATACACAACAACATCATATAGACGATGAACGTATCTAATAGTAAAGTTGCATCAAATATTGTCAACACACACGCATCGATATATTATAAGATCCCAATCAGGGCTAGGTCCTGGAGTATATTTGACATAAACATATTTAAAAATTACAATAGTCAGGTAGGTTAGAATACTATCCTGATCCTCGAACAAATGCGAAGCACACCATCTAGATTTTAAATACATAACACAAGGGACGGGCACTAAATGGATATTTTTAAGTTGTATTTTCTAATACAACCCCAACTCCTTATAAGAGTTGACGATAAGTACAGTTTCAAAGATCATGCGAGATGTACATAAAACAATTAAATTTCAAATAGCTGGAGATATAAACATGAAATCATTAGAATTTACATATATAACTATTAGCAGTTTACCTGTTATTTCGTACTTATACATTATTTTGTGTATACACAGTCAATATGCCGTCCTTGTTCCGTCCGTCATTAAAGGGGGAATATACCTGTTCTTGCTGTTTCTGGCATTCTGTATATCAAGAGTCTGTCATGGCTGAAAGATGTATAGTTCTCAACTGCGTACATTTCCCTTTCTATTCTATTATTGCAACATTGTTTACTGAGGTACAATCACAAATACAGATAAACATATTTGGTTATAGGAGAGGATAGGGAAATTTTTTCCAATTGGTTATTTGTATACTTTATTGTTTTTTTTAGAAGAAAAATAATTAATAACAAAGTTTCATGTGAATAGGTGTTGATAGAAAAGTTTCCCTCAATGGTCAGAAGTTTGTATCAGGCGGATCGGTTCCCGAGGGTTCACATTTTCTATTCACAATCTGGTCCCGAGGGTTCAAGTTTTATATTGACATTGAATCCAAATCACATACACTTACACACACACACACTGATCCCGAGGGTTCTCATTTTCTATTCCACTTTGAATCACAATTTCCGAATAAAATAACGAGGGATAAAGTGGCGTCTTGTAATATTCGGTGTAATATTTAGATGACGTTTAAACACATTTTAACTTTCTGGGAATAGTGTTTGTGTTGAAAATTGTACAGACAATGAAGAGCATGTGAAATGTGCACGGCATAAATCTGAACATGTAAAGTCAGCTCTTATACATCAGATACGATTCGACAAACATAAAAGTAATGACATATACATCGACTCATCTTTGATCGTGAATTTAGATACCCTTTGCACATAATTCTAAGAATACGAATCTCCAAAAAATTAAAATCGCAACAACCGTTATTTCAAATTGACATTAGATTAAGAAAGCCGTGCATGTAACGAGGTAGATCGCCGCAGAAAAGTCGTTTTGTGCCACACGTAAGTACAAATCATAACTAATTTTCTACGAAAATGGGTTCAGGTTAATGCTTATTTTGAGTATTGTGATATAAAGCTCGAATGATGATCGGCAGGTTCTTGTACTTTGACGACATTAGCAACATAAGTTTAGTGTCATGATGCAATTCGTGTTTAATGAAGAATATAAATATTCTGTACGTGGAAAAACAAGGTAATACACACAGACGAATGTGTTGGAAAAATTGATTATGTTGAGCCGTAAAGTAAAACGAAGAAAGCAAATTTCAAAACATAATAGGCGAATTACACTCATTCACATTTATGCAAAACTTATATTGACAACTGAGATTGAGATAAGAGAGAACTTTCATTTTGCGATATTTGCAATGATTTGTATAGGCATTTGTTTTGAAAATGATAATCAAAATTAAGTATGAAAGAAAAGTTGTTTACACAGACACAAATATTCTGGAGCAGTTGACTAGCGAATTTAAATATGTTCTGATCTAATAATTTTAATGCCCTTCACTAACAATGGTTACATAACAATACCTCATTTCCTGGTTCATACGTTATCCAGCACTTCCGGCCTCTCTTCCATTTAATATATTTAAGATTGAGCTATGTCTTGTAATTATTTATTTTCGAACTAATCGTTAGCACCCGTGCACCTTGCAGGAAATTCTTCATTGTTATTCGAAATTTCCCATTCGAAATAAGCATGAAGAATGCATGATGCTGGATGATTTAAATGATGCATACTGTCTCGAATACTTGGTCTCAAACAAGGCAATATGTTTTGTACAAATTAAAATATAGAATAATTATCTAACTTAAAACAAGAATATTTAAGAGGAACTATAGTATTGTTAACTAAAGACACATTTATCCGAATGTTTTTATCACAAGTCCCTTTTAATAGATTATTGCCAATGAATTCAAGGGCATGAAAGGGAGAATGTACTGTGAATATTATTAAATATAAACACATGTTTAATTTCAATGGCATTATTCAAGGCAAATTAATGCAATTGTTGCTTGTCAAAAGTAAGGTGGGTATTTTTGCTTTCAAGACATAATTTAAATAAAGGTTAAAGATGAAGGTAAATCTAAACAATATTAAATAATCTGGAGATTGCTATTATAACAAAATCAATATCTGCAAATCGGAAATTAGGTATAAATATAAGTCCACATTTATCTTCGACTATATCCATGCTCACAGCTCAACTATGAGGCGAAAACGCAATTTAACCCTACAATACAAACATGATTACTTATCCTACGTGACGTTAACCGTTGTGGTTAATCACCTGATTTGATTATCAAAACAAAATATTCTCCAAACTCCTAGACAGGTCTATTATTGATTTTGAAATTAAAGTTCTAGTCACCTTATCAAAAAACGTACCTCTCATATATCCTACAGATACGTGTCAAAAGTCAAACATCGAAAATAGACTTACATACATACATACATACATACATACATACATACATACATACATACATACATGCTTACATACATACATACAATTTTCGCATGTAAGATCAAGGTGCTGCAATGAGGGTATTTATCATCGAGGAAAATAAGAGTATACAATACTACTTTTACATCGGAAATTATATATAAAGACCATAACAACCACTGGAATGTAAGGCCGTTTTATACATGCATACGTACTGGTACAACACATGTGGATATAATAATAATAATAATAATAATAGCAATTGTTTAAAGTTATTGCAATAATAAATATATTATGATTGGTCTTATCTTATCAATGGTATTAATTTAACAACACGTCTTATAAAGACTAAGGCCTTTTTCATAATTTGTTTGCAGTCTTAGTCAGTATAATGAATTTGAATCGTTATGTTTAAAAAAGCCTCTCCGGTTATATTTTATATTCAAAACACCTTTGAAATGCAGATCTTTTATTGGAAAAGTAACAATATATACATTTAAGTTACAGAACAATGTGCATTACTGACCCTAATGTTTGATTGGTACATTCTTTTTTAACATTAAAAATGATATAGGAAAGTACAAACATAGTTATGCCAAGAATACGACAGTTAACAAACAAAAATGTTAAAATACCTTCTGTAACAAGAGGAATGTGTTTGGCCCAATAGACTCATGGCCTAATACAATTCTCGCATGTAAGATCAAAGCGTTGCGATGATGGTATTCATAATCGAGGAAGATAAGGGTAGAAAATACTACTTTTACATTGGAAATGATATAAAAAGACCAAACCTTTGCGGTCTAATTTGTGTGGTTAAATATTTAAAATGTATAACCCTTCCATTTGTAATGTGTGGTATACCCTTGGAGACACTAGCTTTTGTCTGAACACTATCTTGGTTTCAAAACATCTGTGATTCAAATCATATTTCGGGTATTTGATATAGACCCACGATATTTGTAGATTGCATGCTTTCTATAAACCACATATTTAAAAACGCATGATGCTGGAGCACCTTCATCAATCTAGGTAATGAAACATGAACAAAATGTAATTCTGGCCCAAGAATAAAATGACTTATGAAGATAAAATGAAGAAATTAAGGTACATTGAAACGTAAAATGCTTTAAAGATATATGTCTTGATTCTAAAATGTTGTTGTCAAAGAGTAAGTCATATATCTGAGGGTGGTTGTCTTCCTTGAACTTTATGCTAATATAATGTCGTTTGGGCACAGCAGTGGAGGTAAGTATTTCACTCAAAGTAAATCTCCAAAGACTCGAAAAAAACAACAACAACAGTATAGTTAAGATCGCACAGGTAAATATATATCTGTCGATTACATGTATCTGATTAATTAGATTTAGACATTTTTATACGTATTAATCTACGCTCACCTTAACTATCATTTTGCTGTCTTATGTCGTTCCTTTTCTCCCAAGCTCCACCTCCGCGCGCTCTATATCCCATTATTTGTTTGATATATTTGCTAATGTTTACCAGCCAAAAGTAAACATTCCGTTGAAAGATCATACATACATTTGGGTTGAGATTCGTGTCCGGGTCCACGTATTACGGTACCCATCGCATAGGTTACACTATCCAGTCCACTCTCCAATCCACTTATCTTCTAAACCAAATGCATTAGCGCAGCATACATGCATATATTGCAAGTAACTCTTTGACTGTTCTCAAATGATTGTTCACTCAAACTTGGTTATATTTCTTTCCGATACTGCTCTCTCTCTCTTTATATATAAGGCATATATTAAAATAGCAAATCTTGAAAATTCTTGGTCGTAAACATCGGTATGGTCCAATAAAACCAGATAATAGATACGCTTCATCATATTATGTGCCATGTAATGTCTCCCTTAAACAGATATACCCTCCCATTTTCCTCGTGTGTACGAATTAACCCTACGTTGATTCGCGACAATCTGGGCTCAACCGATCTAGTTGAAAGATTGAAAACAAGAAGTTATTGACGTCGCTTTTGTAAACATAAGATTGTATTCAGCCCATGTTTCCCTGTCAGTGTATATTCCAGCGGATCAGCTGATCCCCATTTTTAACATAGGACTTATTTTTATTTTAATGCATGCTTTTTCTTCTCAGATCCGCCTTCGTAAATGGTCTCTCTCTCTCTGTCTCTATCTCTCTCTCATTATATCAGTTGTACCACAGTGATAGACATAGGCGGACGAACGGAAGACGTATAGAAGAGTGGTCTTCCGAAATTTTTATATGAAACAACATGTAAGTAGACCAATACATTGCTTTTTATATAAAAGCTAAGGCAACAAAAAATAACAAATAATTAATTAAATATATTACGTTATGTGCATTCTTCCTTGTAAATAAATGTAAGTACCAGTCTTGATATGTTATTGAAATTCCCAGGTTCTTGTATGTTTCTTGGTGCAAGTTCATTGTTTTGTCTCTCATTCCATATACTTCCCGTATTTTCTCCATTATGCATAAACGAGAGGGGGAAGGGAGTAAAGAGCATCGATACAATTATACACTGTGCTAAATCAAATAGAAGACCATAAGTCGCAATATTGTTATGTTATTTTATTAGAACGCAATTGAATATTGAGTGGAAATTCATCGCAAACTTGGGGTATTTTTAATCGATAGCCCACAGTTGAAATGGAACATAATGTTGAGACAATATTTATATGTGCGTATGAATGATCATACTTTGATATACAGCATTATTGGTATATATATATATATATATATATATTATATATATATATATATATATATATATATATATATATATATATATATGGTGTTTGGGTCGCAAAGGAGGGCTAGTACCTCTGATGGTTGGAATATGTGCCTTCCCAAGGGTAGTTCCACATCGGTTGTCCACTTGTTCCCAGCTATCATCGTTGGCTCGTTGTACTGTTTGTATTCGGCAGCGGCCACACTCCGGGAAACCGCTTCGACTGGCAATTAATCCTGGTGTGGGTAGCCAGTCGGTCTCGAGCCTTCCGGTTATTTTACGGACTTGTTCAAGCCAGCATGCGAAGACTGCTCCAGCTGACTGGGCGTATTATATCAAGCAGAAGATCCATCGGCCAAGCAATACGCTGTAAAGTTCTAAGGGCAGGTCGAAGCACAAAATAAAACTTGGCCATCGACTGCATCCAAAAGAATTTGCCAGCCATATCGAGTTATTGTGCCACTGGAATCCGACTTATGCGGCCGAGAGGGGGAGTTTGCTCCAACGCAACAGCTTCTTCACCATAATCTCCTTTACCTGCAGGATTTTCTTGTGTAACACTCTTCACTCAAACTCCTGCATCATCTTTCTTTCTACTCTGCACATTTTCATAGTCCAAAGACGAAGCGACAAGTAGAGGTTACTACAGGCAGTCGTAGTTCAACACGGATGCGGTCTTTAGACATATAATTGTTTTTCGTTAACCAGAGGAGCAAAGAAGTTCGTCAATATCCCTTGAGACTGAGCATCCCTGTTTACGCCAGCACTGATCACCCTAGAAAGGAAAGGAACTAGAATAGATGTCCTAACAAATTGCCTCTCCTGTAAACTAACTCACCGGCTAACCGTGTTTGGCAACTTATCCTTAATGCGGCTGTCACCCTAAGCATAAACAAACGAAACTCAATATCGGTATATCGAACGTACACACATTCATGGAAAAAGTAGCTACACCCAGGCATCAGAGGAGAACAGATCTCATAGCCAGAGAACTGAGTTTGAAACAAATACGAGTCCCCTCTCTAATTTAAGGTATATCACCATCAACAGTTCCTGTGCCCCACGTTGAGCAGCAGCAAAGAAGACAAGGAAGCCTTCTGCGAAAGTTTCCATGTCCTTGTAAAAGCAACCCCAGCCTGTGTCAAACTCGTCGTGCCTGGCGATTTCATCGCCCGAGTGGGCCACGACTACGTAAGCTGGAATGGTGTATTTGGAAAGAATGGAACCGGAAAATAATAAACATGAATGGAGTACTTCTACTGTCGTTGTATGCAGAGAATAATCTATCTCGAACACACTCTTCCGATCATCGTCCGTAACAGCTAACCTTGCGAGGAGCCGAGTGATGGACGGACCAAGGATTATTCGGGGCTATCCTTCATCTCAATTTTTGTCTTGCCACAGCTCAAAAAGACGAACCTTGCTCGAATATGGTTCACACTACAAACCTGAACCACCCGCAGGTGAGAGAGAAATATCAAGCTCACATTGAAAACCTACTGACTGCACACGGACCTTTGACTGGTGACCCAACGTCAAAGTGGAACGAGCTCAAGGACATGTTGAGTTAGTTTGTGAAGCTCATCCTAGGACCCAAACTAAAAGTTCACTAAGACTGGTTTCACGAAGATAACGAAGTGATAAGCATCCTCCTTCAAAAATGCAGGAGACCTATATATAATGGCAGAACGATTTTGACTAAGTCTCAAAAGGTGATCGCTTCATACATATGCCGAGCAAAGCTCAGAGAGTACTCCGCAATATGCAAAATAGCTGGAGTGACCGGAAGGAAAATGAAGGTCAGCATTACGCAGAGACTAATAACGAATAAGTTTGTCACGTCCTTGAAAAATGTATACGGACTGCAAAATACTGCAGCACCCCGCTCATCTCTACTGATGGGACCACTCTTCTCAAGGACAAAGATAGTATCATTGAAAGGTGGAAGGAACAATTCATGAACCTACTGAACATGCCCTCCACTAGAGACTCCCCACCGTTAGATGCAATTGTCCCGAAGGTAACTATCTCAAACTTGGACATGCCCCCTACAACTGAAAAGGTCGAGTGTGCCATAAAAATGTCAATCTCGAATAACAATATACCTTATGTTTAACAATTAAGACAATATTTTCCCCAATATACATAGAAAGGAGTGGATTGAATCCGTACCTATAACATAGCTAGCACAATAAATTCGAGTCCTACAATCAGCGTGCGTGGAGTGATGATTATCTCAGTGCCCCTGTATGTCTGTTTGAAATTTATTTTCAGAAATATTTAGGAATGAGGAAGCTGATAAAGTTAATATGTCTATACATCACCTGTCTACATTATATAGATGCATTTAAAGGTGGAAATGTTTAGACGAACGCGAATTAGAGTATAATTCTTCCAAAAACACGTTGTTCTGTATATTGGAATAAAATATATATTAAGATGCGACCTTGGCATCTACACCAATCTCTTGTCCATAGTGAAAAGTCCGAATAAAATTACACCGGTTGTATGGAAGGAGTAGCGAGAAGGAACCTATTCACAAACTACTCAAAACTATCAAAACGGCTTTCTGCAGAACTGAGAAAGTTAACAGAAACATAACCTTAATGAGCATCGAATCAGCTAATACGAGAAGCATCATTACAATCGTCCAAGCAGTGCTGGAGAAAGACATCAAAAGCTTTGTTCACATATGGACTGTAAGCCAAATGTACGCGCGTAGGCAAATATAATATATACGCTCTTCGCAAATGTCTTTTAAGGATTACAAAATGACATGCGCTCGTGTGCAATGCTTTTTTCAATTTATTAATCGAAATCTCAATGCACAGATGACATCAATTCGGATGATTACGTATATGGTCAGATTTATCGCGCCATGTGATGAAATTTGTGTCGGAAAAGATAAATAGCGTGTATTCAGAAAGTTCTAGCAAAACGCCTTTGTAATTATTGAATACACAAACTATCTCAATACCGATATAGAACGCAGGCAATATCAAACATACATGTTAACATATAAAAATTAATTCTTTACAGGTAGTTAGAAAACAACACGGCGAAAGAATATACTATCGATGACGAAACAATCACCACAATTATTCAGTTCGAAAATATTTAAATATACTGTCTGCATATTGTTTACCGAGTAATAATATAAACGATTAATACATTATTAATGGCATTTAGGCAAAAACAACATTAAATGTAGAAAATATAGTAATACGAAATCCCAGTTTCCAAATGCATTCCTTTTGAATTTGTGCGCATTGCACATTTACGACGTCAAGTTATATTGCCATTTGATAAAAATAGTACCAATACAATGTGTTCAGTATTTTGTAGAATGGTATGTGCAATATGCTATTATTTTGAGTAACATTAATAATCAATAATTTCAGACCTACCCCATCTCCATCCATAAAAACTCATCAAAGTTGTATGATGGAACAATATGATAATTGTGCACACATGGCATCTATAATGAATGAATCATCAGTCTGACATGACATCATTTGTATTAGTGGCGAAAACACTTCAAGTTAAAAATAACGATACTAAACAATAACAATTTATCTTGCCTACATGACAATACTTATTTTTAACCTCATTAGTAACATTACAACATATAATTAGATTTGCTGTCAACGTATACATGTGTCAATTTTGCCTGGTACTGACAACTTGGAAATTATGTAATATTAAACTCAGTGATCAAGCATAAGAGTACATCTAGCAGCAGAGGGGGCGAATCGGACATTTTGTCCAATCGTTATTTTGCTTAATTATTACTTTCTGCACTCAACGATCTAGTGTCGTCAGCGCCTGGTAAAAAAAAAACGACGACGTCGTTGGGGGATCGTCGCGTCGTCATTTGGTTTAATTAACACCTTCTGCGCGCCGATCCCCCAGCGTCGTCAGCGTCCGGTAAGCACATCGACGACCGCGTCGATGTCATCGCCCCCTCTGCTGCTAAGAAGTTATTTACAATGAAAATTATTTACAACTAACCGAATATTTGGTCAAGTCCGATACGATATCGTGTGCGAGGATCATGTAAATTTATCGTTACGAATCCATGTGGGGTCGACTGAGCATGACTAAAAAAGTTTCGAAAAACATTAAAGTCCATGTCACCGCCGCACCATGTCTGCCAAATATTTCGTAGCGTGTGTGTATCAACACCGTTGAACACAGCAAGAATATTACAGTTGTCTCTAATTACTTTTGGAATCTGAGTGTATCGTTGAGTGACATATATCACGTCAGTGTTTTTATGCCTGCCTCTGGAAAATATCCTAGCTGGGTTTTTTTGATTGTCTAACATAACATCATCGTACACGACTAGATTGTTAACGTCGCCATCAATATCATCAATACCCGGTGCATCACTGATATCCGTAATAAACTCAATAACATTTTTTTTAGCGATCGCTGATGCATTCTCGTTGAAATCTTTCAACACCTCGTAGCATCGTTGATCATCTACGCTAGGAGCAACCAAATACAACTTATCCCACTTCATCCATCTCATTATTAAATTGAGTAACAATTGCGTCTTGCCGGATCCAGATGGTCCGATGATAATCATCCGGATCGAGTTTGGTAACGCTGCAACATGCTTAACTGGTTCTCTTGTTTTAGTCGCCGAAAAATCAATTATATTCATATCTCTATACATAAATTATGGATCTATATTGTGTGAAGTGTAGAGTGCGTACTGGCACAAATGATATGACAACCGCTACAACAAGAAATAACAGATCGGCGCTTACTGGTAAGTGTGTACAATGCGGTACAAAGAAATTTAGATTTATTTCTATTAGACCCGGAGATGTTTTAAAAAAAAGCGAGGAGGTGACATCGCAGCCAAATTGGCAAAACTCCCCGGAACACCGTGGGCAAAGTATCCAGGAGAAAAACACCTCCCAGGATATAGCTACTGTGGCCCCGGAACACGATTAGATATCAGACTCGATGATCAAAATCAGCCCAAACCCGGTGAGTATCCAATAAACGCTATCGATAAGGCGTGTCATGCTCATGATGTTGCTTACAAAAGTAGCGATCTGCAACAGCGTCATATCGCGGATGTAAAATTAATTCACGCATTAAATGCTATTCCTGATAAATCCGTCAAAGAAAAATTGGCCTCATGGTTGGTAAAATCGGCTATGAAAGGTAAATTAATGATGGGCGCTGGTAATTAATAACAACATGGAATCCATCTATTATTCTCCGAGAGGATACTGGAAGGGGAAGGCCGCAATTGGTAAGCTTGCAAGCGCTGCAAAGGTAACAAAGACCACTGCGGCTAATTGGTTATCCAAACAGGCTATATGGCAAATCTATCTACCACCGCCTAAACAAATCAACTTCTCGCGCTTTGATGTCAGCGTACCTAATGAAGTTCATCAGGCTGATATACTATTTTTGCCGCATGACAACGGTTACAAATACGCGCTAACCGTAGTTGATGTTGCGAGTCGATACAAACAAGCGGAGCCGTTAAAAACAAAGTCGGCAACTGAAGTAGCCGCTGCGTTTGAAAGAATTTATCGAAGAGGCCCTCTGCGCTGGCCAAATCTATTACAAGTTGATCCCGGTAGTGAATTTCGCGGCGCTGTTTTATCAACGCTGAAACATCATAGCGTCGCGATACGACGAGGTCATACTGCGCTACATCGTGATCAGGCAATTGTTGAACGATTCAATCGGACTCTCGCTGAACGGTTATTTGGATATCAATACGCGAAGGAATTCATCCAAGAAAAACGATCTCGTGAATGGGTTAAAAGGTTGCCAGGCGTAATTGCAGCGTTAAATAACGAGATTACCCGAGCAATCAACATGAAGCCCAGCGACGCGATTAAATACGAGTATATACCCGGAAAATCAAAAATAAATAGCGTTTCCAAGCCGATTCTTGGCGATGTCACTGTTAGATATCTATATGAACCAGGAGAGCTTGAAGGCGGTAAAAAAAGAGCTACTGATCCTATTTGGAGTGTTACCACACATAACATATCAACGATAACACGATCAACTGGTAGACCACCGATCTACAGACTGGATTCAACTGCTCCTCAGCGCGGATTTACACGCGAGCAACTACAAGTGATACCTGACGATACTCAATTACCCCCGCGTGGTCTTAACTAGCGCCGTTGCGTCTATTGCACTCAAGACATGTCAACCTCACATTGTTTTTAACATGACCGAGACTGTTATCGATTCTGTCCACGGTAAATTGGCGAGCGTCTTTATCCGAATAACGCCAGCGCATTACACAATTACAACTCGCGCAGTGATTATTCTGTTGTTGTCGTAACGCAATTATTAATTCGGCATCAATATCAAAACGCCGCTGTTTTTTTTTATCCTGTTGGCGGTAACCCGAGAGTTTTCTATCAATGACGCTTGCATCGATAATGTCGTTGTCGTTGGTGACTCCGTCACTGGCTTCGTCAATAACAATTCTTCGAAGCTGATTTATCCTTCGTACTCTGGACACTGCAAGATAGACTAGATTCGACCATTCGATGCGATTATCAACTATCCAAACAATTGTGTCCGTGATGGTTAGTCCCTGCGAGGAATGTATTGTTGTTGCGTATCCTAGCGTCCACGGGGATTTATCAGCACGTAGCGCGTCCTCGACGACGCTGATATCAACGAGCACAATATCATTCAGCACGAGAATTTGTTTTTTTGTCCCTGACGCTGTCGGGCCCGGGATTTCAACTTCAATGTTCTGCCGCCGTGTGTCCGCGGGTCTATAACATAACGGCACTGGACGCGTTGGAAACTTTTCCTTATGCAACGTAAACAACTTCCGCTGAAGTGTGTCTCTGACTATCTTTCTACTCGCTACAATCAAATCGTTTGGTCTCCATGTTTCCCAGAATTCATTTAACGGCGTTTCCGGAATCACCTCGCGAATTATTTCACATTGAATTCTATCCGGCTGTAATCTGATTAATTTCTTAACCTCGCGCAGTTGTTCATCAAGTGCTCGGTAATCAGTATCGGTTTCTTCATAATAGTCCACAAAACCCCTTAACCAATCATGTGGACCCTCGCCGACAAATGGTGGTGGTTGGCCATGGTCCCCACACATGATTACCGCTGTATTCGCGCGCAGCAACCACTCAAGAAACATTTGTAAAGTATCTAACGAAACAGTACATATCTCATCCCAGATGATAATGTCGGGAATAAATTTTTCACCCATTCGATCAGGAGTCCACTCACCGCCGCTGTATCGAAAAAAAGCTGTGATAAGTAACGGCGTCAACATTTCGTTGTTTTATCTCTCGCGCTAGTCTATGGGTCGGTGTAAGCACGATTATACTTGCCCGCGTTCGAAATAATTCAATTGCCCGAGTCGTCTTTCCTGACCCGCCACAGCCGCTTAAATAAACCGTCTTGTGTCTACAAATTGGATCAGAACACGATGGTGCATTAGACCATTCTGACAATTTATCACCGCGTAAGTAGTTGTTCTCAACGGTGACATCTGCTGACGGGGAATAATCGCGTCGTATTTCATTTTTAATTCTCCATGTACCCCAACTCTCGTCCGGACTAGTAAACTCGGCTACGTTTCCTTTATACGCTACGTCAACATAAAACGAATCAACGGCTACTCTAACCGCGGTATCGGGGAATCTATTTATCATCGAGAATAAATTGATAGCGGCATATCCCAGCATAGACGCCCTCAAATGTGGATACGCCGGGCTGTCTCCATCGCTGTAGGTAACAACTGTACCCAACCTCGTTCCATTGGACAAGAAAGCTGTTTTGCAGTTCACGTATCTATTTTTTGCCACTGTGTCCTTGATTACGAAATCATATTCTGCGTCATCTATAATCAGCCGTGAGCAATATCGTTTGTAGTCGTGGTTTTTTCCACCTTGTGTGAACTTACCAATTATTCTTCTACCGAGATCTTTTGCCTCGCGGTTTCGTTGGTTAAATATCCTCCTGGACCATTCGATGATATATTCCTCGTCGGCATCAATGTTTTTTCTGGACTCGTCAATTAT
This sequence comes from Sinohyriopsis cumingii, assembly GCA_028554795.2. Taxonomy (NCBI): domain Eukaryota; kingdom Metazoa; phylum Mollusca; class Bivalvia; order Unionida; family Unionidae; genus Sinohyriopsis; species Sinohyriopsis cumingii. The sequence continues at coordinate 8,070,186 of CM068832.1, read as the reverse complement.
GCTATCTAGACGCTCCGGTTCTGGTAACCAGACTTCAGTCTGTGCCCGGTATGATATAATCGCGTCACTGACAATCAACGAAACTAGCATGCTACAATCAATCATATACCGTAGCAGCGCTATTGGCAGCCATTTCTTTTCAGCCATGTGTCTACCGATCCAAATATAGCAACAGCGATGGAGTCCTGCCGCGAATTCAAATGATACTATGCGAGCGAATCCGGTTAAATCAAAATCAGGCAGTGGTCCATTAATAGCAACACGAATCATTTCATGACTGGGGTGTCCAAATCGTCTAAAGTACTCAGCGGCGGATCCATACCCGAGAAAACTCGCTGGATAACAGGCAACCATATCAACCGAGATCATAGCGTCGCGGTTGTATTCAGTGTTCCATAGTCCACCGTGATAGTATTCCAAACAACTGGATTGTACATCCGGTAGAAATTCCCTGCGCGTTGGTCTCCACGCATTTTTCCTTGCTGCAACATGAGCTACAACCGATGGAATCGTAAAACAATTTGTTAGCAGTTGTTCATCATGCTCCTCAAATTCTATGGCGGTTTTTTTCATCCTGTTGTGAAATGCTTCAGTGCGATATAATTCACCGTTTGGTCTTACAAACTGATCAAAGGTATCCGCATCGTTTTCAGCGCTGCGAAGTAACCACATTGATACAGGGTCGTTTTTACACAAGTAGGCAATAGCATCAAATAGTTTCCTCTCCGCGAGAAAACCGTCCTTGGAGAATTGTTCTCCCAGGAATTCTTCGGGTATATACTTTACTGTTCTATCCCGTGGAAATATTGTGATCACGGGCGTCCATGCGTGTTCGTTATGATCAATAATTTTGATTGGGGCTCCCTTCGATTTATACTTCGATTCGTATAATACTTCACCGGTTATCGTTGTAACGGTTATTGGAAATCTCAGCGATGTTTCTAATCTCGCTATGTCGCTGATGGTTGCTCCACGCTCTTTTACGGTTAGTTCCCACTGGTTGATTTTGCTACGTCGTAAATCAGTCAATTTGTTTCCTCGACATGCATTTGTAAAATGCTCTATTATTCGTTCTGCTACACAATTTATCCCAGTTGACTGTTTCATCGGTTTCAGTTTTCCGATATCAGGTTTCTTATTTAACGGGTATATTCCATAAACAACTGCTGTTTCAGGATACGCTCGTTCATAGTATGGTTTGTCAATTCCGGTTAACAACCCCGGCTTGGAGTCGCGGCTGACAGTGACTGTTTTCTTGTCGCTGAGAACTGGTTCAAATTTATCACGTATGATCCAATCGCCTGATTCCACCCGGACAATGAATTTTACTCTGAAGAAATACCTTTTACCGTCAAGTTGTAATATTATCATTGCTGCGCGGTTGTCGTTCATGGTAGCATCAACAATGCCATCAATTCGAAATGTTGACCAACTGTGAGATGCGCCATCACGCTTGAATTCATTGATACAATCGCGTATTTTACTCAACAGGGTTTTATCGTTTATTAACGCTTTTGGTGTGTCCTTGAGGACTCTATCGAGATTAAACCTAATATTTTTCCGGGGTTTAATTGCTGCCAATCTCTCGAACTCATCCATATAATTAAAACAAGTATTTAAATGAAAGAATATAGTATAATGAATCACTGCAAATGGTTGATGATTGGGTCGACAACCCCGTGCAATAAATCATGTAGAGGTGAATTCTGCGGGTATCATTTACAAAGCGTTCGTAATGGTTCTCTTGGCCCCCTCCCGTGCTTGGTTTGCCACGTCGGTGTAAGAGGAAAATCACAATTGTGTATCAATTGTGGCGGAAAGCGATACAGGGAACTAAAACGCTATTATGACAAGCGAATTAAAAACGACGTCATCAACCCCACCGCCGACTTCGTCATCAAAACCCCCCAAGACTACGTTGAAAGATTCATAATTAAACCAAATAATAAATTAGACAAGTAGTATTATTATACAAATGGACCAAGAATTTCAGCCGCATCCCCTGCTCGTCAATTACGAGGCATCTCGCGACGGTATTGTTAGAAATCGTAGACTGAAGAAGCCGGTTGGATGGAAAAACAATCACGGGTATTTAATGTTTACTGCTGGAGGGAAAAAATATCTCTGTCACAGAATCATCTATGAATGTTTCCACGGATTGATCAAAGATAGTCTCGTTATTGATCACATTGATTCTAATTATCAAAATAATAGACTGTGTAATCTGCAAGCCATCTCTCAGAGTGAAAATAGTAAAAAAGGCCAAACTGGTAAATACTCAAAGAAAGCAAAACCCGTAAAGTCATTTGATACAACAACTCACGAGGAAAAAATATTTCAGTCGATGAATGAGGCAGGAAAATATTTTGACATTTGTATCGCCTCAATACAATTTGTTGCAGAACGAATATATCAAACAGCGATCTCAAAAAAGACGGGTCATAGAATTCGATTTTCATATATAACATCAAAGGGAGATAACTCGTTTTGTGATAGCGTCGCATGACAAGAGTTACGTCCCTTGAAGTCTAATTAATGTTGCGTCCCTTGAAGTCCAATTAATGTTGCGATTAATTAATCATTTTACGATGAAAACTAATGAAATACACGCTATTATCTAACAGCTGTATTCTTTTTTTTAATGTTTTATTTGAGTATTTGGTTTCATTTAAATGCCGTGAAACACCATTAATAAGTATTTAAGGATTCAAACGATTCAAGGGAATTCAAATTAACACACACCTTGTGACTGACGCCGCTGTATTAGTCACTTTATATACAAGATGACTCGTTATAAGCCTGGGGCTTTCGAAAGCCAATTCAACTAATCAAAACTAACCCACGCTCTTGACCCGGGCGTGTGGTTGTCTTTTGTTCACAATCATGCAACCGGGTTAATTTAATTGGGTTGCTTTTGATTGGTTGAATTGGCCGTAGAGTTCCGCCCCGCCGTTTTATGTTTGTGCTGTCTTGTGCCGTCCCATCATCCATCAATCATTTCATTGTAAATATATTCATCCTTAATTAAGTACATGTAGTGATGTCCCCCAAGCATATCTTCTGGGCGGTCTACGATGACGTTTGTCACCCTAGGCCTCCCTCCCGGAGATGTATGCTTTGGGGTTCCAAGATGTGAATGTCCTTAATTAAGTATATGTATATGCCTGTAATCTGCCACAACACTCGAGTGGAGATCTACGGCATTGTACTGTCCATGTATGCCTGCAATCTGCCACAACACTCGAGTGGAGATCTACGGCATTGTACTGTCCATACAAAAAACGGGGTCAAAAATGGCCCCAATAATTTTATTAAAATTTTTGATATTAGAAATAAGATGTTTTATAAGAATAATGAATATCGAAGACATCAATAATATATTAACTGAGATTTCAAAATTAAAAAATCAAGGAATTGAATTATCTGATGGTCTCGACAGTGAAAAAATATTATCCGATTATGAGATTATTAACGAACAGTCGAAACGGGGGCGTTTTACCCTGGCCCGCGAGTATTTTTTTATAAAACGATTACAACATACGATTAATGAGAACCTGTACCACAATGACGCAAATGCATTCATTGGACTATTTACTGCCGTTGAAATAATACGAAAAAAACTCGGACGTGTTTATGAACGACGCCGGGAGATTTCTAGTAAGATCAAAAACATTAGAAGGATTATAGACGAAAACTCCGTGGAGCTCCCGATGGTACACTCGGCGGAAAATTAGAAAATTGCGGATCAATTTACAATAATGGTAGGTGAATCACTTACTACTCGGCTAGCCAGAGAGCGGCTAGCAGCGCTTAAAAAGTTTATACCGTTACGAGACAGAGTGAGAGAGAAACTTCAAACGCGACAACAAATGCAAACCGATTTTACTGTTGGAAGCGAACAGTTATTTGCCCCGGTAACTAAAGCGACTAAGGATGTTACGGCGGCAACTGTACCCGTTCTTGGTGCGCTTGAAAAGATAGCGGCAGAGACAAAACAAACAAAAAGGTCTTTAGAAACACTCCCTGCAAAAATAGCGGCTGCTACAACACGGAGGCCACCACCACTCGCTATAACCGAACCACAAGAACCTTATGTTACAATGGCCGACGAAGAAGAACCAGGCGCCACCGCAAGAGAACCAGAAGAAGAAATACCCGAAGAAACACCAGAAGAAGAAATACCGGAAGAAAAAGAGGGGAATATACCCCGTATTGTACTCAAGAAGAGCACAATAGATCAAATTAGAGGCTTCAGCAACAGGGAAGAATTAATTAATTTTACTGCCAACAATTTTGCTAAGAACATACGAGATAAGAAGCATATCAATAGCGGTTACGAGAAAAATATAAAGTCGTTAAAAGACTGGGCAAGAATAGTGTATTTAGCAAGTAAACATAAAGATGCATTACCACATCGTAGTAAATCCGATTACGACGCATTCCACAAGGAAGTTAAGAGTATAACACCAAAAAAAGGAAAAGGATACCCTGTTGGTAAAGAATCCTACGGCGTTACCTGCCCTAATAGTGTTCTCAGTGATATATCACGGCTGGAAGTACTAATCGGAGGAAAACGAGCCGGAAATAACTCTCCGGAAATAATCAATGAGGCCGCTGATATTTGCAAGCGTTTATTTGCAGGCGGTATTATGGACATTAATGCATATCGAACGCTCATAGACGAGCTCGTGGATGATTAATTGGAAAACTGGTGTTTTTAATAAGGATGATCATACACTACAACCATGATAAACCAGTACTCGTCTACGTGGTAAACTCGCGATTGCCTGTTTACCGCGCGTACTATGGAGATGGTCTCGGTAGCACCATTGCGGGGTTATTTACAAGAATGGCTCCAAAAGTAGCGCCGTTAGCCAAACAATTAGGAATGAAGGCTATTGATGTTATTCGTGATAAGGGTATTAGTGCTATTGGAGATGTTGCCGGAAAGGCGCTTTCTGCCGCGCGAGACAAACTAATGTCGTTGGTGAAATCCAGGAGAAAAAAACAGAAACCACCGGTGATGCCATCAACGACAGTGATGCCTGCAAATGTCAGTAAAGTAATAAATAACGCCGTGGAAGAAAAATTAGAGTCGTTGGCGGCGACGACTCCGTCGTTGGCGACTTCGCCATCCGCCGATGCGGCAACCAACGCGCTCATGAACGCGATAGCGGGGAGTGGTTTAAATTCAAAGAATTTACGACGAAAAAATCGCAATTGAAAACATCAACATGATAAATAATAGAATGTTTGCGCGTACCGCTGATCCCGCGTTTGATATGGATGCCCCAGTGCGCAGGGATGATTCTGTCCGTGATTATCAATATTATTCTTATTATGCAGCGCAACCCGACCTACGATCGCGAATTGAACTTCAGGTCCAAGATACCAGTAAATACTTTCTGCCGTGTGAAGCGTTTATCGAAATTGAGGGAGAACTCGTGACAAATGCCGCCGATAATACACCATACGCAGATGACCATCGTGTTCGAGTTGGCTTCGTCAACAACGGTATCATGGCGTTATTTGAGAGCGCCAGATATCTTATTGACGGGCGAGAAATTGAATCAATAGAACGCGAGGTTGATGTTGCAACGACGATAATTGGGTTGGCGAGATACTCGGATGATTATACAAGATCGGCGGGCCCATCTATGATGTTTGCGAAGGACACCACCAATAACGCTGACCATATTCAGTACATCAACGTGCTGGCGGAAAGAGATACCGCAACTGACCCACAGGCTGAAGCAGCCAATCCAGACCGCAGAGCAAGACCAGGTGCTAATTTTAATATTATAAAAAGCACCAACAATGATTACAATCTAGGATTCGCAGCACGAGTAGGAATGTTGCAAGGACCACGCCGACAGTTTTCATGCGCGATTCCACTCCATCACATATTTGGATTCTGCAGAAATGTCAGAAAAGTTGTCTATGGGGCTAAGCATACAATCGCGCTGACGCGAAGGGGCGATGATAACAATGCAATATGGCGTGCTGCTGGCGTCGCTGCCGGTAAAGTCATTTTAACTAAAATGGCATTGTGGATGCCGGTGCTGACTCCATCAGTTACCACGGAAGCACGATTGTTAGCATTTATGGAACAGGGAGGGAAATCGTTGTTGAGTTGGCTAGCGGTAACAACTGATGCTAAAGAGGATAACGTCGCCGATACGTTTACATGGCACCTGGCATCAAAACAGGGTGTTTCAGCCCCGCGTCATATATTCATAGCGCTACAGAATAGGGAACGATTGGGCAGTCAAGAACGCAGCCATATGATATTTGATCAATTAGGAGTCAGGGATGTTTCGCTGAGAATAAACGGACAACAGGAACCATCCGAGGATATACAGCTTAATTACGGCGACAACCATATCGCACGTGTGTACCATCGATTGCTGTCGTATATGGGTCGTGATCAAAACGTCGACACTGGTTTGCAAATATCACAACTTGATTTTAAAAACCTGTATCCGATTTATTATTTTTCGCTGGAACATCTTGATTTAACGAGACAATCCGTCGTTGATATACACTTCCGAGCTCGTATAGCCCCGGGTGGTGTTAATTATAGAGCGGTTGCTGTCATTCTCAGCGATAAATCAATGCTGCTAGAAGGTGTTGGTGGACGAATGAGAATCGTTGATGCGCCAGTGGAAAACATGTAATTGAAAGCACAAAACGCGTTTACAATAAATGTCGTATAGTGTCGTCAGTGTAGAGTTGACTGATGGTCAAGTCAAGAAATTACGATCAAAGTCGGCTAAACAATGCGGAACCACAATAACGCTGAAGCCGTCGCAGATGGCGGGTGGTAATCATAAGATATCGTTGACGGCGCGTCAAATAAAACATTTCAATGATGCGATGAAGAATAAAAAGGGTGTTCAAATAGATTTTTCATCCGCAGCAATTAAAAACATGGAAAAGACCGGTGGGATATTTCCGCTGTTAGCTGCGATTCCGGCATTAATTGCCGCGGCCGCACCAGCAGTGGCTAAGGCGGCGGCGTTGGGGGCCGTTGGTACCGCGGCGGGAATGGCATTGAAGAAGGCAACCGGGAAAGGCTACAAAAAAAAACGACCCGTAGCCGGAAAGGGTCTAAGACTACCGGGAACCCCGTATTCATGGTATTCGGGAAAGGGTCTAAGACTACCGGGAACCGTTTATTAACGCAGGAGTCAATGACTCCTGAGTCAATGACTCCCATGTCTAATTTTGATTTAATAGACGCCGCAAACGCGTTAGCGATAAAAAACTTCAGAGGTGTTTTTATGAGGGATCAATTACCGGCGGCCCCAAGGAATACTGAAACCGGTATAATTAACCTCGATGGGTCCTCCGGAGCGGGAACTCATTGGGTTGCATACGCGATTGATCCGCGTGCGATCGTCTATTTTGATTCATACGGGTTAGCCCCGCCGAAAGAGTTTATGCGGTATATCCGGGCGTGTTCAGCCCCGGCGTGTTCAGCCCGGGTTTTTTATTCCACGCTGCCAATACAGCAATTAAGTGACCCACCGATATGTGGCCGCGAGGTATTAAACGTACTTGCGGCGATTTCATCATCGCGAAAACCACCTCATGTGGTTGTAAACGAATACACTAGTGGAGTCGTAGAAGCTCAACGGATTTTAGAGAATAACATTTACAATAATAATGATTGATATTTGGGGACGACCGGTTTCGGCGCTGAAAAAGCCCACGGAAACGCCCGCCACCGATGACATAAAAAAACTAATTGAGGATGAAATCGCTGATACGTTGAATTTAACCAGTGTTGACCCAGATGAAATAGTTGTATTTCAAGACCGCCAGGGTAAATTGAAATCCGGTAATATGTCACTGAATGACGTTTTAACACGACAGCGTGATGCCGACGAGGGCTCTATCGCGTTGTATACCGCCGACGGACGAATCAAACCGGGTGAATCCATCTTGACGATAAATGGAAAAATAAGTACACTTGGCGACAATTATATAACCATGTCAAATTCGTTAAAGGGTTTACGTAGTGAAATTAAATTATATGAAGAACGGATCGTGTTGACGCTAACGCATTTCGACGATGTGCAACACATTGTCGAAAGATTTTTTCGGGGATCCACGACGGCAGACGAACCAAATCTTGTAAAAATAAAAAATGCTATTTCGGATCTTATGGAGATGTCGGCCAATTTACCCCCGTTGCGAAAAAATGTTAACAGGATCGATGACAACTTTGATAAATTCTTTGGTAAAAAAAATACCAAGCCGGATGAGATTACAATAACTATAAATGATATCACTGCGTATGGACAGGAAATAAAAACAATCAAAACTGATGTTGCAACAAACAAAAGGAGTGTAGACGCGCATGAACGGGAAATAGAAATAATCGGCGCTAATGTTGCAACGATCATAAATAATGTAGACTCGCATGGACGGAAAATAGAAACAATCAAAACTGATGTTACAACGATCATAAATAATATGGACACGCATACACAGGAAATAGGAACAATCAAAACTGATATTGAAGCGAACAAAAAAAATATAGACGCGTATTGGCGGGGAATAGGATTAATCAAAACTGATGTTGCAGCGAACAAAAAAGGTATAGACGTGCATACATATGAAATAGGAACAATCAAACTTGATGTTGCAGCAAACAAAAAAAGTATGACCGAGAATACACGGGAAATAGAAACAATCAAAACTAATGTTGCAGCGAACAAGAATAATATAGACGCGCATTGGCAGGAAGTAGGAATAATCAGAACTGATGTTGAAGCGATTAAAGACGGGCTACCGAGAGTAGCAGAGCAATTTGAAAAAATAAAAATCCCTCATGAGAACATCATCAACACAGTATACACAATTCGGCATGGATCATTCGATTGGACTCCTACACAGAATACAGTAAATATCACCGCAACTGTTAAGGGCATTTATCGATTGACACTGATTTCAATGATGCAGTTTAATATATTATCGTCGAGTTCATCCGGGTTTAACAATACAATATCAACAATTATAGACAAGAACGCAACTGAAAAGTTTACAATTTATGCCGTTGATAGAAATCTAGCCGGGGCAAACATTACATGGTATGTGGAATTTGTAGCGAATCTAAGTAATTAAAAACACTAGTTCTTTTAAAATAAAAATGACCACCAAGGAAATTGAATCAGAGGTATCACCGACGTCACATCAATATCGATTCGATACCGCAAAAGAATTCTCCGCGAACTTGAAAACGCTTTCCGAACAATACCGTGCAAAAATAAAAAAATACCGCCGAAAAATAACCGCCATCGACGCGGTCGTGTACTCGGTGTCGGGTATAGTGGCCGGTACCGGTGTTATTTTATCCACGGTGACCACGATAGCCCCGATCGCTGTTCCAATCGCTGTCTCCGCGATGACAACAGTTGCTGGAGTCGCCAACGCAATCACTAGGAAGATATCATCGTGTTTTCAGAAAAAACTCAACGAGTATACAGTAAAACATCAAATAGTATCCGACGCATACTCGAAATTATCCGGGTTGATCTCGTTATCGATTGATAATTTGTTCGTATCCGATGTTGAATTCTCCACGATGGTCCAGTTATATAGCTCCGCGATGTCAAAAATCGAGGATTTTCAACTGGAAGCCGAAACCACCTGGTTGTTGAAATTAGACACTAAAGACAACAAATAATAATAATGTCGCTGAACCCCGAAGGGTTTCAATTACTTCAGCGGATCGCGGAGAACACCACTCCGGTACAAACAAATATGATATCAATAACGTCAACGAAACCCGAATTCAGTGTGAACTTCCCGTCGCCGGTTCCAGTGAAGGAAATAGCGCTGGCAAAATTGCGAGTATATCACAGTTGGCCTAATATTCGAGCGGACGCATTTAACGGACAACAACCTAATAACTCGCTGGTTTTTGCACGGAAAAATAAACCCGATGGGACCCCAGACTGGGAGGAGGTTACAATACCAACTGGGTCATACCAAATAGAGCAAATCAATAAAGAATTTCAACGCAGAATAAAATCGATCACAGGAAAGGAATCAAAAATCGCTATTACGGTTCATGAACCGACGTTATCATCGACGATTGAAATAAGCACACCGGGGTATATGGTTGATATTTATAACAGTTCAATAAGAACCATACTAGGATGGCCTAAGAATCCACCCGCGGATTTGCACACAAATGTGCAATCGTATCATGAGATTAATCCCAGTTATCTGAATGATTTGTCTATTATAAGAAACACGTTATTACCCAGCGAGTTTATATTTCAAGACAGGAATACCATGCAATGGTTTTTTCCGTATAAGAAAACTCCTGAATTGTCAGCCAAGGTCACAGTTCGTTTAGATGATATCACTGGTGCGTTTGCCGAGATTAATCGTAATTACCAATCACAACTAGAACAGCTACGGAAAACAAAAGCACGAAAACACGTTGAGGTGTTAAATCAACTTATATCAGACATGGAATATATTAATGAGCGAATCGTTAAGACAATATCCGATAGCAGCGATGATAATAAACAAAAATTCCTAACCGGGTATAATATCACAGAAGCCGATTTACCCGATTTCAAGTTTCCAGGATACAACGCGCCAGAACTAAGAAAGTCTCTTAATGATTTTCTCAGTCCATCAACTTATATCCTCAGACACGATAACGGGGATGATGGTATGCATATTGCTCCATACAACGTAAATATCGCATCGGTGATAGCAATCAATCTAGTGTGTGATGTTATCGAAGGGAGTTACCAGGTAGATACCAATCAATCAAATCAAGCTCAACAGGGATATATCCTTTATTCATTTTCACCAACAGCCCCTCCGGGATTTTTAATCGTTGAGAATCCGATTAATCCGGTCTATATGCGATGCCATGATCGGTTTTTAACGAGAATTAATTTTAAACTCACCGATCAGTCAAATAACCTAATTGATCTACAGGAGGAGGAGTTAGTGATCACTCTGTTTGTAAGATCATTGTAAATAACCACTTAGCAGCAGAGGGGGCGATGACATCGACGCGGTCGTCGATGTGCTTACCGGACGCTGACGACGCTGGGGGATCGGCGCGCAGAAGGTGTTAATTAAACCAAATGACGACGCGACGATCCCCCAACGACGTCGTCGTTTTTTTTTTACCAGGCGCTGACGACACTAGATCGTTGAGTGCAGAAAGTAATAATTAAGCAAAATAACGATTGGACAAAATGTCCGATTCGCCCCCTCTGCTGCTCATCTCTATCACTCTCTCTGTGTTTGGAATCATTCAACATAATCGTACGCATCATTAGCTCCATCTGTAACGGGTGCTAAGTATCCATCCTGATCATGTCCCAATGCTGTGTAGGATGCCGTGGAGGTGGAGATGTTACAGTGTATATCAGGTATACTTCCGATTTCAGCGCTGAGTGCCACTGATATAGTGTCATATCTCTCTTCCTCAACTTCATGTGTCATATGACTTACATGCTGTAGTTCTGTTGTGTTCTCCATTTACATGCTAAAAAAGACCGGCATAAAGTATATATATATATATATATATATATATATATATATATATATGTGTGTGTGTGTGTGTGTGTGTGTGTGTGTGTGTGTGTATCGGTATATCGGTATTGGTACCAATGAATTCCAGTGAATCAGTTCATATTTTCTCCTAAGATCCCCAATTATGAAATGGTACCATTAAGTGGAAAATATACACTTAAAATTAGTGTTGAAAGATGTTAAAAAAAGTAATAAACGAAATAAGTGGACAATATGAAAAAAAAGCGCACGTTTGGAAATATGTCTGGGCTAGCTTAACCAATGTGTTGTTCCACCCTATGAAGCAACATGAAACCGATAGTAATTTAAAAGTCATATTCTAGAAACAGTAACACTTTACAAGTTTTATATAAGTGGAACTCTGGACCAACAACATAGTTTCAGTCTAGTTATAGAGTAAATACACTTGGTGTTATCACACTGCAATGGATTTTGTCAGGATCATAATATGGTTTTGAGCAATTCTCAGCAGTAGTACAGCTATACAATTCCTTTATTTTCGCTGACCTTTCTATTTGGATACTTCAATCAACCGTCTGATATAGGTATGTGATGGAGGTCAGCACTGAAACGACCAGGTAATTGACAAACAACCCGAGTGGCATCCAAAAGAAAATAAAAGTAAATGTACCGAAGCTGAGTACATGGAAGATATTCAAATGCATAGGTGCTAAAACCTCAAACGAAGGTTAAAACCCTAACGTTTTTACCCTGATTGCACAGACAGAGACCGCACAAATTAGATTGAAGCCTGTTTGGTAGGACAGTAACATTAAGCCTGGGTCTAAGATCAAATGTGTGCGTTCTCTCGTCATGTTCGTATTCCTGTGCGTATGTGGGACATGGACCCTGACTGTGAACTAGAGCAAATAATCCGTACTTTAAAGATGAGATGTTACCGAATGATCCTGAAAATATCATACTCAGCCACGCATCTCATGATGAGTTTTGCAGTAGATAACATAGTGCAAATAGACTATATGAAAATCTGCTTAAACCCTAAAGAAACGCAAAACTATGGTGGTACGGTGTATGTATGTATGCATGTATGTATGTATGTATGTATGTATGTATGTATGTATGTATGTATATGTATGTATGTATGTTTTCATTGTGGCATATATGTTTTCATTACGGGTGTGTAATCTCTGCCTGTGGCTTTCTACCTTGTCCATGTACTGTGACAGTGGATGTATTGTAGGAATAGTGCGACGCTAGGACTACACTAGTGCTTTAGAAACCCGTTCATGACTTGAACTGTATAATTCAGCGATGTTTTACAACTACCGGTGTCGCGGGATAGTAATTTTCCAGGTATATACCATTCCATACCTCTACACCCAGTCGCGAACTCCAGACAACGGGTTCGTGGGTAGACTTTACGTCAATGATTTTTTGTTCAAAGTCAATTTCTGCTGGTATTTTCTCAAGGCAATGTAGAAGATGATCAGAATTTAGCTCTGTTTCTGCGTTTCGCCTTCTGCGTATTATTTGTTGTATGTTAAAATTGTATTTTTTATACAATGTGTTCCATATATACATGAAGCTGATATACTGGATATAAGTAGCTTAAATATGGGATCATACATTAACCGTTTAATTACAGTTCGACAAATTCATCGGCACGGTAACCGAATTTGTCGGAAATATTTTATTTTTTGGCCACAGCGCAACCGAGAAATGAGTCATCTTTGGGAGAAGCAAATATAATTTATTTTTTGCATCTATCATATTCGTAAGATCCATGTATGTACATCGTTACCTTTTCCGACACACAATACTTAGAGCAACCACTGCAAACAACGAAAGTGCAACCAATCCTACAGGCAGTAAAACCGTCAATACTAGAAAGAAAAGAAATAACTCGTTGTAATAAATAACACTTGTGGTTTACAAGCAGTATATACTGAAAATATGCCGTCGTAGCAGGTGATAATATGTGACACTTGTGGTTTACAGCCAGCATATATGCTAAAAATATGCCATCATAGTAGATGAAGTAGTCTGCAAGATAACAGTATTTAACATTTTCAAAGATTTGCAAGTCAGTACGTTTGCAATCGGAGAAGCCATCGATCTTATTGGACAGAGTTGATGCATATGTAATGTTCTTGTTCTACTAAGAAAGAGTTTGTTCTGTGTGTGTGAATTTGTGTGTGTGTGTATGTCTGTGCGTGTGTGAGAGAGACTAATATATTTAACGTAGCTTTAATATTTTGAGTCATATCGCTACGATGTCTGCATTTTGACAGTTTATACTTGTCATTCATTGGGATATCATGTGTCATTCATTCAACATCATGTCCCAACCGCTCACATTATCGTGACACCAATCCGATCGGTCCTAACACTATCCTCTTAATGCTGAGAGTCAATCGAGGCAGCATTTAGTACCATTGTAAAAGTCTTGGGTATGAATTGGCCGGGGTTCTCTTTATAGACCAGTAGCCAGCGTTTTGTCCTTGCATTATTCACAATAGTAACCTTAAACCATTTCTCATGAATTTATCATCAGCTGTGAATGAAAAAGTATGACCGAACAACAGCCACTCTCAATGTTTTTCATAGCTCTGTAATAATGTGCGTTGTTTTACATGCTTCACTCATAATATCGCTTGAAATGACGACCTTGCTCAGAAGAAAATATAATATAAGAATGACACAATTGCAACCACATGGTCTCTTCTTGGACGGCAGGGTAACCTTACAATATTAGGAAGGCTGATTTTTTTAATTCTTCCGATTTTGTCTATAGAGACACTTGAACTCACTTGGATATTTGTTCTTTTCTGCCTCATCCTCCTGGACAGGGTTTCCAGTAAGCAGCTTCGGACTGACGTCTGTAAAGAGAAATGAACACATTTTATATAACATTAAAGTTGTTACAGAGAAGGGATATTATATCATTCACGGAATGCACAAAAGGTGTTCCATTATATTAACTCACTGACAGAATACACAGTTTGTGTTCCTGCATATTTACTCACTGATAAAATTCACTCAGGCCTATTGTATTTTAATAACAAACATAATTCACAATTGGTGTTCCTATATGTATTCTCACTGACAGAATATCAATTTGTGTCCCTGTGTATGTATTGACTGATTTAATGTACTTTTGGCATTCATCTATATTGCAGCTTTCTGATATATATATATATATATATATATATATATATATATATATATATATATATATATATATATATAACTCTCATGGCATTGGACATGTTCACCTATCTCTGCAGCAAGCTCTAAGATGCAGTCCACGACGATATTGAAAAGAATTCCAGAATTGCTAAAGCTTTTGTATTCTTTGGCAAAACATGTGCAAAGCTAAACAAAACCCCACACAAAACAGCAAACAGCAAAACAGACTAAAACTTGAAAGATCTTCTTCCCAATCGCAATTCACCTGTGTTCAGTTGTCTCCTTGACTGCAAGAAGGAGTTATACCAGAGTAGTTTTTTATGTATATTACATTCGAATCGTATCCTATCTTAGAACATAATTTACAGTGGGTGTGCATATTTTGTTGAATAATAATCGTGAGCCGGCTAAAGTATTCCGACCATAAGTACCTTCAGAATCTAAACGATTATTAGAGAACAGATTTTAAATGTGTCCTGCAGCTCATATATATATAAATATGATATAGATATCAAAACCATTAAAACCAAGGATAGTGTATTTACCTGTAAAAATGCACGTATACATGTTGTCACGAAATTTGATATACTTAATTTTTATGCATTATGCCCGAGCTACAGTGTTAATGATTCGTTTCAGCGTACATCGTTACCTGGAATTTGGGTTATTTATGTCTTGAATTATTTCAAAATACTGAATTATTTTACCCCGTGCTGCACGAGTAAAGTGCTGCAATGACAAAACCTATAAACGTTATCTTTCTTGCCGTAGATTGCACCATCGCCAGGGTACTTCTTTCAGATCTGTTCTCATTTACTCGGTGTCGATGGATCTGGAAATGCAAGTGTGATTTTGGTGGTGCGCTAGGCTTTAGAGCTGAAGAAAAATCGCATAACGCGGTAGATAACCTTATGCAATATTTCTCCAGCTATAATGGGTGTTATGTATCAATCCTCCACTTGATTTATACGATAACATGGATGTTGAGATGTTACAGTGTGTTTCTGGTATACTTCTGATTTCAGTGCTGAGCGCTGCCGATATAGAGTCATTTCTCCCCTCTCGATACCATGTGCCACCGGTTTTACGTATGATATTTCTCTCATGTTCTCCATTTGCTTTCTAAGAGAGACAGGGACAAGGTATATATATATATATATATATATATATATATATATATATATATATATATATATATATATATATATATATATATATATATATATATATATATGTGTGTGTGTCACGTTTGCCTGCCCCCGATTACGTAAGTAGGGAACAAAGGAATGGGTTAGCGGCATTAGTATGTCGACCCTACACTGTGGTGGCGATTCGCGTTTGTACAAAAGCCGCTTCGTTAGGTGTCAAAACTAACATGGAGATGTTAGAAACTTTGTGCTCGAACAAAGGACCCTCGATGCTGTTGTAAATATCTCTGCGTTGACAGATGGCCTGAGGCTCGTCTGTTAATCTCAACCGACTGGGGTAGAATTTATATCCAATCCGAAGTGAGGAATGGTGGGGTCATCAATTCGAACCAGAATTTAGCAGTCATTTGGGATGGGAACGATTTAGTCATTGTGAAGCATCGTGCTGATAAGCTGTAGCAATAACTCCGGGAGCCACTCGTGATTTGGCGGGAAAAACCTTGGTACATTCAAGGACAGACAGTTTCGTAAAGGAAGCTTTTGGGGACAGAACTACCGTGTAGTCAAATTCCGAGTGTCAAAGAGACAGGAGAGAACAAGGCAGTAGGCGGAGAATAAGCCTTATTGCTGGAGAAAGATAGAGAAAAGGAGGAGGAGAAAAGGAGACAAAAGGGAAGAGGATAGGAATAATCGGAGTACGGAGAACGCCGGAAGGAGGAATTAAATTGGCGGGGTAAACACAGATGAGTAGAAACCAAGCACAGGGGAAAGCCATCTCACACTATAATCACGTGATGAAATAGGTTGTTACATGGTCGAGAGGAAAAGGATTGGTTAAGAAATTACTATCGTTTAATTTTGTATTACATTGTTATTCTTTTGAATTTCACCTTTGTGTTCTTAATAATTTAATTGTCAGTATTGCTGACTGGGGGCTTGGAGATTTACCTCTCTCTTTCACTAATTTCACTTCCTACAAAAACGAGCTAGGGTGGGAATTGCACAGTAATTCAAATACATATTGGGAGCATCCCACCCCAACGCATAACAGCGAGTGACATAGAACTTCACAATATCTATATCTATTTATCTATCCATCTATCCATCTATCTGTCTATCTGTCTACATAGCCTCTCAGTACATATCATATACTATGGACTCAAATTTGAATTATCCAACAATATTATCAGAACGAGAAACGTTTATAAATTTATCATATTTGAACATCCAGTTTGGACAATATGTGACCATTTCAATCTTATCTCAGGTTTCATTTATATGACAAGACAGTTTCTTTCAAATAAAATATCCATAGTGGCCAGTCTAGAATATAAAATACCAAATAAACATAAAATCATAACATTATTTTTCTGATCTTATAATCTAAATTAATTTGACGTTTTCGTAGCATGTAAATTATTAGAGCAAGTACTGACTGACACTAAGAGAGTACCGTGTAATGTATAATAGCAATACAAACTAAGAGGGTACCTTGTAAATTGTTAGAGCAAGTACTGACTGACACGAAGGGAGTGACATGTAATGCATTAGATCATGAACTGACTGACCCTAAGAGAGTATCATGTGATATCGTGTGCTGTATTACAGCAAGTACTGACTGACACAAAGAGAATACCATGTAGTGTATTAGAGCAAGTAATGAGTGACACTAAAAGAGTAACATGTAATGTATTACAGCAAGTACTGACTGACACTAAGAGAGTATATTTTAATTTATTAGATTAAGTACTGACTGACACTAAGAGAGTACCAAATAATGTATTAGAGCACGTACTGACTGACACTAAGAGAGTACCATGTAATGTATTACAGCAAGTACTGAACGACACCAAGAGAGTATTGACTAATTCTTTGGAGCAAGTACTGACTTGTCAATACGAGAGTACCTTGTAATATTTTAGAGCAAGAACTGATTGAAACTAAGAGAAAAGCTTATAAAGTATGCGAGCTAGTACTGACTGTCAATAAGTGAGTGTATTTATTTGAAGCACTTCTAAGTTAACTATATCATCAGAATAATATGTCATGATACTCCTAATATAATGTATTACACCAAGTACTGACTGACACTAAGAGAGTACCATATAATGTATTATAGCCAGTACTGACTCACACTAAGAGCTCACCGTGTAATGTATTACAGCAATTACTGACTGACACTAAGAGAGTACCGTGTAATGTATTACAGAAAGTGCTAATGGACACTAAGAGATTAACATATAATGTAATACAGCAACTACTGACTGATACTAAGAGAGTATCTTAACCTCTAATACAGCAAGTACTGAATGACGCTAAGAGAAAACCATGTAATTTATTAGAGCAAGTACTGACTGACAATAAAATAGTGTGTACATATTTGCAGCACATCTAGGTTCACTACATCATCAATCTAATCCTTAATGATGCTGCTAATATCAACTTTTAAATGCGATATCAACTTGTCCGAAAAAAGATCTTTATTGTACGTCTATACAATGCTGCATTTTATTGCAATAATGAAAATTGTATACCTTGTTCATAACATATAAAAGAAAAGTAGACAGTAAGGAAACAATTACTGGCAATTGCTTTACCGAGAAAGCCTATTACCTTCATATATCATATAAGCTTTAATTTTCTTTAAATACAGACTCAGATATCTTATATCGTTTGATTTATGCAATTGAAACACACACACTGTATAATCGCGTGGTTAGTTTTAATTGTTACAATACCAAAACCATTAATGCACGTTGGGTTTAAAATTCGCGCTCTTTGTTATAACAGAGCTACCGTCGGTCGTTAAGAAGAAGAATTTATGTAAGACGTGTTAATGAGTAAAACTTGTGTTTACTGGATTATGAGGGCGGAACATTTGGATATTTAAATTATATTTATTGTGTAAAGATGTCGACTAGCATATAGTAAGAAAACATGGATATGATCTCTACACTATCGTTCCGAAACATTGCAATTCTAACTCGTCATTTGATCCTCAAATACGTCATCTTTATCAATTATCCACTCGAAATGTTTATGAAATAGTACCAATAAGTAGAAAATGTGCACTTAAAATAATGTGAGTGAAGTGTTGAAAAAGGTTAAAAGTGGTAATAAACAAAATAAATATGCAATATTAAAAATCAAAAATGCGCGTTTTGAAAGATGGATGGGTTAGATTAACCATTGTGTAGTTCTACCCTATTAGGACTACTGAAACCGTTAATGATTTAGAAGTTCCTCTTTTATTTATTCTTCGAATATGTATTAAGGCCTAGTTTCACGGTATTATTTGTACTAAAATGTGAATACTCTGTTTCTGAATTGAAAATGTAGTCGTAGTTCGTTAGGATTTATAACATTATCAGAGGTTGGTTCTTTTAGAATAGCAATAGCTATTTCAAAACACTGTGTTCGATTTTCCTTTAGGTGCTGAATGCAATGAAAAAATCTGATTGCCTCGAGTTCTCTGGCAGTATTTTGTCACAACTAGATTAGTTATATGGTGCATTCACTTTGTTTTATTACACTGTAACGAGTCTTGTCAGGAAGATATCCAGGTTTGGTGCAGTCATCAGCTGTGCGTGAAATACAAAATTGCGTTTTAAGTTGAAACTGTAGTGAACTGTCTTAACCAAGCATCCCTACGGTATGGGTTGCAGATCATTGCTGAAAAGACCAGTTCAGACTAATGACACACAACCATAGTGGCATCCAAAAGGAAATGAGAGTGAATGCACAGAAGCTGGGCACATTGACGAGCTGCAGGTAATTAGGTGCTAACACCTCGGGTTAAAGTTAAAAAATGCCTGAAATTATTTCCATGATTGCGCAGGGCAGCATTTGCGCTGAATATGCCTATTTGGATGGACATCAACATTAAGCCTGGGTCTAATATAAAATTATGCGCTCCGCCGTTATATCCATGTTACTGTGTGCAAGTAGGACAGATACACTGACAGCTGAGCTAGAGGAAAGAATCAATGCTTGAGATGAGATGTTATCGAGGGATCCTGAAAATCTCATTCTTAGGCCACGTCTCTAATGAAGAGATGCGTATTAGAATCCAAATTTCAATTCGAATATATGAAGATCTGCTCACAAGCGTAAAGAAACGCAAACTAAGTTTGTATGGTCACGTGTCACGCTAATCTAGTCTATCACAATCTTAAGGACACAAGAAGAGGAATGAGAAAAACACAGCAGACAGAAGAAGACCAGTGAATATTAAATCAAAGAGGGGATTGACATCGTATTGTTGTTCTGGTTAAATCGTTTAACAAGCAGAAATAAATTTCATGTGCGCGCTGTAATATGTATTATTGTATTCGTGCTTAACCATGCGGCATGTACCTCACGACGCAACCATTGTATTTCAGCTGTTTTGATGGGAAGTCGTATAACTTGGTGGGGTATCGTGTAAAGCGGATTCTGGGGTCAATGGTGACGTTGGCTGCAGTACGACAGTAATGCACTCACAGTGAGGACCAAACCTACTGGGCTAACCGGCTTATAGCAAAAAACAAAATACTCTAAAAGCTCCCTTTCATCAGGATTGAGGTCATGGGTCATGAGTGGTCGCTATTTGACTAATCACAGTGTAACAGGAATTTCCTCGTGTTCGTTGAATGGACGCCACAAGATACAAGTTCCATTATTGACAGTCAAATGCCGCTTTATGAGGGGAAATTAAAAACACATAAATCGTACTTGTGGGTGAAACCTCTAATATTCTTATTTTTTATCACCGTTGCAGATTCAGTCATACTTTGTTCATAGTCATTTGTCAATTGTGTACATTTGTCATCCATGGTAATAAATCCATATATCAATCATATTAGTTTTAAACATCCATACGATGGTCTCGTTTGATTGCTTGCTGACGTTACATGAACTGATTTGTCCAATTTAGGAAAGATATCAATTAGTTGTAATAGCTGTTGAACTCAGTGTGCATCATTTTGGTAAATCCATTTGTTGAATTTCATTCTAAAGACAATCATGTAAGATTCATTCATAATTCAATTACAGTATGGATTAACATTTCCTTAGCAAATTGCTTTTAAAGACTTAGCTAGGTGCAATCCTGAACCGGCTACAAGCTGTTACATTTAATACATCTGAACACTAGTGTAACTGAATTGCACATGCTAAATGTGAATGAGACACTATTTTTAAATTATGTACTAAAGATATATGCCTACAACACATATTATTTGAAGTGACTAAGACCTTAAAAATGTAATGAGAAAAGTCAACTAGCACGAAATACACGTGATCCTTACGGCGGTACAGTCAGTCTTTTTTAGAACTTGTGCAATGAAAAACAAATTGTTTCTTACATCTTACATTCGGATATTTCGGATAAAATATATATTCAAGAGTACACTGAAGACCAGTAGACTCGTAAATGAACTGACGACAGCTGGGACAACGGTGAGGTCTACAGTTGATTCTGCCAAAGAAGAAATAAATAATTTCAGTAAAATTGTATTTGAGCATTATACAGTCTCAT
This sequence comes from Sinohyriopsis cumingii, assembly GCA_028554795.2. Lineage (NCBI taxonomy): Eukaryota > Metazoa > Mollusca > Bivalvia > Unionida > Unionidae > Sinohyriopsis > Sinohyriopsis cumingii. The sequence continues at coordinate 8,048,793 of CM068832.1, read as the reverse complement.
GTAATCTTAGCTACATTAGCCTATAATTGGGGCATTATGTCATAATATATATAGATGATGACATTTGGTAACATTGGTAAATATAGATATATAATACAAACATATATTGAAAGCGTGTCTGTAAACCCGGAGCTTTTCAGGTATATATATGATCAAATACAATGCTGGCTTCTGTGGGTAGTGTGCCTTGAACATATCATTTCTTTATGTAAATACAACAACGGATAATATGGGGAATTTGTTGCCACATTATTGAATCCAAACGCTCAGTTCTGCATGTGCCAGTAGCAGCATAAGTGCATATTCATTTATCATGATTCGGACAGTGAAGAGTTGAGTGATAATACTGTTTCATGATAGTACATTAATTCAGTGTGAATATGGTGGTACACATATTTAATGTATGTCTCACGAGCGTAGTAATGTAAGACAATCAATATGGATTAGTCAGCAGTGGTGAAGCTTCCCTTTATGGGTTGTCAAAACCTACAATACAACTAGGCATTTCACTTATACTAAAGTTCTCCCTTTGAAATTAATTTACCTTATTGGAACGCGTTATGTATGAGTCATATATCAGACAGTAGAAACCTGGAGTTGTAATACGGAAAGCAATAAGAAGTCACTAACAAGTCACTAAGACGTGCTGACATTGAAAATGGCATATTTTATCATTTTTGGTTGAATAAGTAAATTATAATTCATTATTTTTTGCGAATGTATTAGCTTTTACATACGAAGTACAGAGTTAGCGTTAACCTTTAGGTCGCTAAATGTGCTTATTCTGAATTCCCCAGGGGTGTGCTTTGGCTATCTGGCATATCGTTTTTAATCGTGCTTTGCATTTCCCTTCCTATTCCGAAAGAGATAAATTGCTTATCATTGTTAAATTATGTGGTGACATTGAAAATGACATATTTTATCATTTTTGGTTGAATAAGTCTATTAGAATTCATTATTAGTTTGCGAATGTATTAGTTTTTACATACGAAGTACAGAGTTAGCGTTAACATTTAGGTCGCTAAATGTGCTTAATGTGAAGTTCCCAGGGGTGTGCTTTGACTATCTGGCATATATTTTTTAATCGTGCTTTGCATTTTCCTTCCTATTCCGAAAAAGATAAATTGCTTATCATTGTTAACTGATATAAATTCATAACTTCATAATTAGACGTGAAAACAATGTCGGGAGTGGTGAATTTATTTCTGCAAGAATTTATTTGTGTCATTATTATATTTGTATAAGCTAAGAAAATTAATGTTAGCGTAGAATATTAGAGCATAAGGATGGAACAACTTTATGCTGTTATAGGAGATACTTCTTCGTTGATAATTTCGACAATATTTAAATTTCAGTGTAAAAAAGAGGGGAGATTGAATTCTGATATATTTAGTTTGCTTTGTTTGTCCCAAGTAAGAATATTATTAATAATGGCAAATTGTTTATTTTTTATTAAGATAGAATTAATATTAGCATCTTATTTTCATTGTTCTTGTTTATTATTATTATTTTAAATCATACAGTTTAGTATAACAAAGGTTTTGGCATTATGTTTGGTCTATTCTGATACCTTATAAAGAACTTGAATTTATGTTGTACTACTTTCCCTCTTCTATACTTCGGTTTCAAGAAAATGAAATATTGATGACAATTATTACAATAATACTTATATACCTTCAGTAAAACGTTAGTACAATGGTATACCCAGAAACAGACACACACACGCACACACACATAGAAAAACCTTACCAAAAGATGACTAAAATGGATATAAATCATTCTAAGAGGTTTTGAAAACGAAGTCTTCACAAATCCAGTGTGCTATAAAGGCTTTAGCTGTATTCTGTAATGTACACATACACCATTTATGATTTTTAAAATTATGTTGTCAGGTTGAAACAAAAAGCTGCCTCGCTTGGCACTCAGTATTAAGAGGCTAGTGGTAGGACTGGGCTGCCTGGTGTCAGGATAATGAGACTGGGTGGGACATCATGATACATGTCTGCGGCATTATGCCCCAGTGAACGACATCACTATGAACTGCCACACTGCATAATTCGTAGTGATATAACTGAAAAATTGTTAAAGCTATGTTAAAAATTCACATCACACAAACATGCACACACACACACATACAAATGTGTAACTTTGGTCAGTCTATCAAATGAAAATAAGCAGACGAATTCAAACAATGAAATATTTAGATTACGAACTGTAATTAATTTCATTGATTGTTTGTTTGCTTGGTGTATTATGTCGTATAAACAAATGAACGATATAATACCTTTTATGGTATACAGTTCCTTGTTCAAGGACTGACCGAGGCAGTCAACGGAGTTGGATCCATGGTAGGATTTCAAAAAGTACCCAGCTTGTCGAGATTCCAGTACTCTATTGTATTCCTCCCTTATCACTAGTTTCAGTGAAGTATTGTAATATCATATGATCAAACATGTATTAGATCCTACATTTGACATGGATGCGTCTGTGCTTAAAGATAAATCCGTGCGCGATTATCAATATTATTCGTATGACTCACGTGTGACAAATGAACCATGATGTGTAGAACTACAAGCTCAAAAATACAATCAGACATTTTCTGCCAGCAGAGGCATGTGTTGAAGTTGAGGATAAACTTGTAAAAGCTGACTGAACAGCTTATGTTATTGCTGATCAAATCAGTTTAGGATGACTGCACTCTATTAGGAAGCCATTGATGACTCTGCCACTAGACAGTTAAATCCAGGGCTCTTTTGGCCGAACTGGATCACTTAAACACAGTTGGGGCAATTTTATTGCGTGGCGACAAATCGTCAACAATGACATTAACTAAGTATTCAAAAATGTACTCACGCACTCCACAGGTAAAAATTGCATCTTTTCTTTTATATCTTTTTTCAACTGCATCGCCCGTCATCAATGTGCATGTCGTCGCTCATATTTCGCCACCAGTATTTCCCGAGCTTCTTTGATATGGCATGCAAGTTGAGCTGATTCTCATGCATCTTCGATGGAATCGGCGACGTACAACTCAAAGCGTTTAGGTTTCGTTATAAAGTATACCTTTCAAAGATTAATAAAAGGACATAGAAGAACAAATATTTTTCCAGACACACTACCATCTTAAGATGTTACATATAACTTATGTTTCGGTCAACCGACGTGTACCTATCATTGTTTATTATAAGGGATGAATTTTCAAACTATAAATGAGCGCAGATTGTGCCAATAAAACATAGTAGTGGACTCAGACGTTGCATCTTATATGTCAACATTACTGTTCAAGGAAATATGTGTCTCTAGTGGCATAATTAAGATCAGTCGATACATACATCACAGATGACTTATAATTCACATATGCAACTTATCTAAACTCGCCCGTCTCCTCTTTGTTTATAGCAAAACAGCTCTCTTCCCTGATTTTCGAACCAGCAATGTCTGTCTCTGTCACAGCAACTTAAACATTTGCACGATGGCGACAGCTACACATAAATTAAAACTTATATAAAAAGCTATCTGAGCAAACGGAAAATGGATAATAAAATTTCTCACTATTAATTTTGAAGTAAAATAGTACCATATGAATTCATTTTTATAAGTTGTGTATTCCACTGGGTTATATCATCGAAACATCCGTCTCTGTTCATTGTTCATTGGTGTATCACTGAGGAATTATATAATAAATAAATAAATAAATAAATATATATATATATATATATATATATATATATATATATATATATATATATATATGAGTTAACATCTTTAACAGAATCGCCACGACGCATGATGCAATTTTGAAGGATTCCGACTTATTGTTCATCGTAGTTTGCTTCTCACCCTTTGTGCCTTGCATAATGCAGTTCTTCCACGCACACCATCCCGCACATTTGTTACGTGAAATAGTACTGAAACCTCGTCGTACACGATCGGCATGCATCCAAGAATATTCATTGACACGTTGCTGGCCACAGTTCGTGGTCTTTTCTATGTGAAGCCTTTGTATTGATTTTTTCAAATCATATTTATTAATACTATTATGTTTATATTATTATGTTTATAATTAATGCACTCAAAGGATGTTTGTATTGTTGACTGATAAAGGTACGGTTCATGCTGGATATTTGAAAGACAAATTGGGACATTCAACACTCATATTAGGGATGTCAGTATTCAAGGCCAACAGATACACAACGTTTCCATATAAACAAAAAAAATTGATCTGATCGGTGAATGAGAAGGATGAAAAGAACTAACACATTGCAAGATGTACATTGGAAAACGATATGGTCCGCTTGTTTGTTGTCTTACGGCGCTTTAACACGCAAAGGTTATATCAGATCAGTAGGAATAAGTTGCCTTGCCCAGCGGCACACCACTGCAGTATGGCAAGCCTGATACGATGATAGGATTCGAACCGGAATCCTCTCGTATCGCTAGTCCAGTACGCTAGACCTGGCCATTTTCTCTCCTGCGGCAGAAAAGAAATCAAATTGAACTAATTTTTCTGCGTTTAATGCAAGTGAAATGTATGAATCAAAATAATACATTCCATGCCATATCTGCATTATGGGGGATTTGGTCTCAGATCTTGTAAGCGTACTCTGTTACAATTCATTATACGTTACACAAGAAAACATTACATGTTTTTGTGTCTTCAGGAAGTAGCTCGTTAGAATGTGGCGGAAGTTAAGGGCAGACCGGTGCCTTTGAGGGGAGTGTGAACCTTAAAGAACATTGACATATGTAAATTTTACAAAAACTGAATAAGTTCTAATTTATTTTTGCCCTGCTTGAAGTGACTTGACGCGATGATTGAAATTCTTAAATGTACGAAAAACATACCTGCCTTGGCAAGTGGAATCTGCTGGTAATCAACGGCATATTGTGTCCAATAAATGTTTGCTAACCAGGTTAATTCGTTTGTAGCGCCATCTATGTCGTTAGAATATGTAAGGCAGTTTGATGCAGCACGCAATTTAAAAGTTCCATTGCTATATGTTGTGGTACATTCATTACTGTATATCCCGTAAGGGTCTTTATACGATATTTTAGCGCCCAATATCAGGTAAAATCACTAAACGGTTAGCACGTGTCTTTTATTAAAATCCTGATTATTCGCTTCAGAAAAAAATTACAGTGGTGTGCATGTACCGTGCATGCAAGATAGTTTGTTCACTCCATCACAAGGGACGATATATAATACGGTATAGGGAATCTCCTAAGATCTACCAGATATGTTTCGTACCTTTTTAGTTTGCAAAGTAGTTTCCCAGAGGTTTGTTGAGGAGTAAGCCCTAAGACCTTCTCGAAAAAAGGAGAATCTTATAGGTTATGCTAATGATGACATACGTGATCAATGTAGTTTAGAAAATAAGTATCATAAATGATATTCTCATGAACATTCATCAAATCAAAGTTATGAATTTTTAGGGCACTTGGAACCTCACTGACATACATTCAGCGCTGATACCAAGTGGACGAGTTAGGGAGTTTCCTATCAGATGTATTTTAGTGCCACCTCGCATGCATGATGCACGAAAAACTGTTGTATTGATAATTTTCATTCGGTCTCATAGATTTTTGACTGGTTAGTAGGCTAAGTTCACTCCATTAAAGTTTAAATAAGAACAATGATTTGATATTGTTTACATTTTGGTCTCACGATTAAAATTTTTGAAGATATTACTACTTCTGGTATATCATGAAAATCGTACAAACCGTGTAATTGTAATACAATAGGTTCAGAAAAGCTTTCCAGGGCAACTGCTGGAGTTGATATTCGAAAGTCAAACGAAACTGAAATTCTCGATGATCAAGACTATCACATTAATTGTCATTAAAACGACCACTGCATGTAGCAACTTAAAAAAAGAAGATATATTTGAGACTATATATGTGGGTCAATTGTTATTTACAACTAACTACCAGCAGTGTTTCTACAGCATTCTAAGTACGTTGGTACATTAATGATCTGTGTTGACAGAAAAAAGTCACTCAGAAATGTTTTTCTTTACAATTACGAGTGTCGTTTATTACGTTGTTCATCAAAATGAACAGAATCACGGAATCGATCTTACGTTTATTTCTAACATAGTGAAATAGTTAGTCATCTCGAGATTCCAATGACGACTTTTAGAACAAGAATGTACGTTGTTACCTTTCTATGTTTACAGCGAAGATCGACATGTTCTGCGATGGATACCTACCACTAAGATGGTTTCCTTAATACAGTGAAAATATGCTTAAGATTTAAAAGCGTCTCAAACTATCCCAAGTGTCAGACTAACGCACGCATACATTCAAGGGATTTCATGGTTTATATTTCCCTCAGAAAGAAAGGCTTTTAATAGTGAAAGCATTAGAGCATATACATAGACATCAGCAATAGCTGCTACTTATACTACCACTACTACTGTTACTAACAATTTTGCTACTAACTGCAATAGCATCTTAGATCTTTCGAAGTAAAGACATCTCGTGATAGTTCTCGACACTGGTTCCATGGATAATACACCATTAATGATAACGATTTTATAAATTGGTATATTTTGTAGAACTGTTACTTTCCACTGTGGTTTATAAAAACTGATCCATCATCTAAGATGGCGGATAATAATATTATAATTTTTCTTGCAATACATCTTCAAGAAAAGTGCAGTTATTTAAATCTATGCTGCATTGTCATTATTATAGTATTGATGAATATTTTTTCTCCCACCCAGCTTCCTCCTCCCCCTCCCCCTCATCCTTCTTCTTCTGCTTCTTCTACGTAATAGTAGTAATAGTAATATTGGTAATAGTGGTAACATTAGTAGTTTTGAGAGAAAACTATTGAAGCGGTGCGTCGCTTTATATATATATATATATATATATATATATATATATATATATATATATATAAATTCTCACAGCAAAATCCACTTTTGTTTTTGAAGACTGTACTTCATTGTCAAATATGAGTTCATTAAGTAGCGTGATATAGGTATTGCGTTTTAATCACTCTAGTGAAACGTGACTGAGTCAGGTTTCTAGGGAAACCTACCAGACATACACACTACGGACTTCGTCCTTGAATTATTTCCTTCATGCACAAACTCCAGTTGTATAATCCCATCGCGACTGTTCAAGAAGCCCTTGTATCTAGTTGATCCTATAAACGTCCCAGCTAGAAAATTGAAAAGGAGGCTCACCCAAAATTCCTATAAGATTTTCATATGATATACATTAATGTGTAACATGTCCATATAACGAGGTTGTTTAATAGTTTATAGTCAATCAGAGATCATTATCCAAAAATAATTTTATACATTTGTATAAGTATCTGACATCTAATTTCAAAACGTTGAAAATCTTCCCCATTTTTCAATCTCAACAATTGTAATATTTCATTACTGCCATCCCTCCCCATTACAGGGGACAATGCATTTTTCCTAATATACCTGATTTAAACTCAGTTTACTTCAGCACACTACGTGAAACAGAAAATACTATTCCAGTCGTTCTTATCATGTGAAGAATATGTCCTCCCTAATTTCTCAAATGTCATACTATACCGTAATTACACGTTATTGTTTTCTATATGATAATGTAATATGAACATTAGTCTCATGTAATCGGTCAAAATTTATACCCACATTCTGAATAATTCCGAATGATGAAATTTCGTACAACGGTAGTTCACCACGATCAGAAACGTTTGGAAATATGAAATTTGGTGTGTCTCCTATAAGTGTTGTAGGTCTTCTTCCAGTTTCTAAACAATATTTGATTCTCTGTACTCTCCTCCAAATACTTATTTTTTTCCCTAAACCTCTAAATTCTTAACGATTTTCAACTTATCCAAACCATTTGTAATATTTTGTCCTCTGCCAAACTATGCCATTATAGCAGGCGATACGTTGGCCATAAATCACATGATTGAAACTCAATGTTACCTCATTACACTACGTGAAATACTAAATATTGCTTAAGTCGTTCTTCTCATCATGTGGCGAATATGTTCTTCCTAATTTCTCAGATGTGATATCATATCGTAATTACAGGTTGTTGTTTATATATGTTAATGTAATATGACCATTCGTGTCATATAATCAGAGAAACTTTATACCCAAATTATGTGGAATTCCGAATGACGAAATCTCGTACAACGCTAGTCCTCCACGGTCCGGAAATGTTTGGGAATATGAACATAGTTCCGTCTCCAATAAATGTTGTAGGTCTCTTGCCAGTCTCTGCACAATCCTTGATTGAATACACCCATAGCTTTCTCTCTTGACTCTCCTCAAGATAAAGATTTTGACCTACAATTTAGAAATTTGAGTGGAAGATATATTACGAGCTATATAAATTAAAGCTGTGTAAATTGCTGTTACTACATTAATTTGATAGATAAAATTTAGTGTCTTAAAAATGTCCACGAATTGTGATTTAATTAGAATCAGTATTTGTTCGTGATGCGTGTGTTTGATATGAAATTAAGTATTGTACTGTAAAATTTAATTGCAGTATTTTCAAATCAATACTCTTCATTCACACAATAATGTATTTTCTAATATTTTTAATAGTTTCATAAATAGTGTGATTGATTTTCACACCATAAAGATAAAAGATATACTCTATGTAAAGTTTTATTGGAACAATATAAAATAGTTTGCGCTCCAGGGCGCATTACATTTTCAAAGTTCAACGGCAGATTTTGACAAAATGAACACATTTGTGTAATCTTTATTCCAACACAACTGATGAGAAACAGAACAAGTATGTGTAGATGATCTTAACAATATTAATCCGAATAAGACACTTGCACACATTGTTCAATTATACTGCATGAATACAACTGACGATACACAATGACGCGCGAAACATCAGATGAAAGAGGCAACATCATGACAAAAATATGTCTCCTCTTTTATCATCGCAGATTAACTCGTATGTAACTTCATTATGCGGAAGGCTTACCAGTTTGAGCTTCGCATAGATGTTTATAGCTTTGTATGCAATTCACTGCTGATATTTTATATTCTTTGTATATATATATATATATATATATATATATATATATATATATATATATATATATATATATATATATATATATATATAGCATCTCTATTATTAGTATTAGTATTGTCATTATTATTATTATATCACATGTATATATATTATTATTAGCGGTAACAATATGCTATCAATATACATGTATTTAGTTCATATATTTAGCAGAAAGGAAAATAACAATTTAAATAAACCTCAAGTCAAGAAACGTACTACTGTGTATCTGTGTACATGCACTCGTTTATACATATCTCTCCCTAACTCTCTCTCTCTCTCTTTCACTCACGCATACACATGCACACACACTCAAACAGACACAAACAATTGTATTTAATAATCATTAAAAATAGCTCATAGTGGTTAGATCCCCGCTTCGGATGTCGCGTGTTCGACAACCGACCGACTCAAGCAAGGACTTATAAAAATGGTACCAGCATCTGGCTGGCCTGGCGCAAGGCATATGCAGGTTAATGTTATGTTACTTATTTAGGCTCTAACGAAACTTAACAAGAAAAAGATTAAAACAACAACCTTTCTAAAATTTCACAAATATTTTATTTCCTTTGAAAACCAAGGTAAAAATTATGAATAGAATTTACGGTTCTACGAATCAAATCCGAAAATGATCCAATAGTAATCCAAGAATTAAAAAAAGATGCCATAGTAATTAAAAGTCCTATTTACACTGAATTTAAAGCCCGGTGAAATCCAAAAATGGTGATGACGTATGCTGTGATCAGCGTCGTACTGATGTCTCAACAGTTCTTTCTTTAATAACATAAGAAACTATTCCAGTGTGTAATTATGTGTAAATTTCGATAACTGCCCTTATTCAGAAATGTATTTAGTTCAGAAGTATTTCAAGGGAAGTATAATATCTTGAAATCCAAATACTTTGAAGAGAAGTAAAATAAATAGCCCCAAAGTGGTCACAACATAAAACAATTTAACTTCTCAAGTGTTATGGCAGTAATGATTATTTTTTTTCTCTAAACATCAATAATAAATCTAGCTACAAAGCAAAACAGATTCCCGGATGTGGGTCAATTGTCTGGAAAAAAACAGAGTTTGAAACAATTGCTTAATGTTATTTGTCAGGTATTCCAAGTTTGGCCTCGATCCGTTTTATGAACCTTACTCTGAGAAAGAATAATAAAAATAGAGAAAAAGCTGTTTACTACAAACTATCACTGGTTCTGAATCAAAGTTTGGAACTATATCAGCATTAAATTCAATGTTTCAATAATTAGTTGTTTATAACTGAATTAAATTTATGGACAATGTCAAACACAGTAAATACAATTACATAACAATGACATATGTCATTATTTTTAGAATCCATCTAAATCGTGATGCACATATTACAATACATCTTATGACAGGAATAGTTCATTCAATACCTGTAAACCGATATCCCCTGTAATCTACAATGGGAATAATATAGTCCTGGTCGGTTTGCTGTTCTTCCAATGCTGTACTGGGCAGATACATTGGATACTATTACTCTTAGAGGAACACAAGCTGAAACTTTAAATATTAGTTGTATTTATTCGGTTGATTTTCGGTCTCGGAAACAAACTGAATCGGCGCAATAGGCAATTTCCAACTTGTTATTGATATAATGTGGTATAACATTTGCATGCGGCATTTGTTTTTGATGGATTAATAATGTTTGTTTATATCATATAATTTTTACAGATCGGTAACCTTATGGTTTGTGTATTACCCAAATTAAATTTTGTAATGAACGTGGGTTCCACTACTTCAGGTAAGATAAAAAAATATATGCTGTTACACACCGTATTATTGGGAGGTTACGCATATTACTGAAAACGAAACTTTGTGATACGCTTTCGAAGCATCACTTTAAACTGATGGTCTCTCTTACTATACAATAGCCTCCAGGATCAGAATTATCCAAGGACGAGATGATTCGTGTCTATTTATATGCATTTTGGTGCCCTTAGACTGCTTACAACTTTCGTTTCAAGATAGGCTGGACTTAGCTAACACAGGAAAGTATATTGTTCCATCCATTTTTAATCACTACAAAATGCCTAAAAAATGTAAATCTTCGATGAACTCTTAAAACTAAATTCACGAATTTTTCGAAAAAAAATAATTTCACACTTTAGTACTCTGTTAGTAGGTGCGTGTGCTACATTAGGTGCCCCCGCCACCTGCTAACATAGTAAAAGCATCATCAAACACCGAGCATATTTATATAGGTTCAGTTCGTTGATTAAACCTCATAGTAATTCTTCATTTGTACAAAGAGAAAGTTTCCTAACAAGATATAAATCTTGTCCTTCCGCGTTTTATGAGATAAGGGTGTTGCAATCAATACTGCATGAAAAAAATAAGTCAAAGTGTAATCCATAAGAATGCAAACATCAACTCAGGAAGAATACGAGTCGATAGTTGGTATAAACAAATCTTACATATTATCGAATTTTTATTTGAACTCCTGACCAGTATAGACAACTCCATGCAGAAGTATGACACCTTGACTATGGTAAATATTATACCATCCCGCTTTGTTGTACCACCTTACATATATTATAAACAAAAGGCATCAATGACATAACTAATGCACACAACTTTGTTATTTCATGAATTGATATATATCATGTAAACTGATTATCTCTAAGGTTTTCCGAACGATGTCAATATACATATGTGAACTAAACATGTTTAAACTGGCAGTGTCCATCATCATATGCAAAACCAACCGAATTCTTGATTTAGATTTGGAGAGATGACATTATTACATAAACTGAATAATTAAATTAAACGAAAAAAGATAAACATATTCTAGCTGCTATTCAAAAGTTTGTTCCTTGATTAAAATGACACGTACTCATTACTTGACGTGATGGTCATTTTTATTAAATGGTTCCTTCTAGTTAAAAAGTTCACCTTACCTATGAATATAAAATGTTCATATGACTGGAGGTAGGCAACCCAAGCTTTTCCTTTCAAAGGGATTACGTCTTAGCTGTCATTCTTGTTAAATCTACAGCGGGGACGGCAAAGGTCAAATTGCCTCTGTTTCTATTAAAACGGTGTAAGACTGTGTTCCACATTAACAGGTCTGGAGACTCCATTACTTCAAATACTGAGTGAACTTCATCTGGAACGGACAGATACACAGTTAACTAGATGCAAAAATAACCCACTACTATATATATATATATATATATATATATATATATATATATATATATATATATATATGTTATGGGATAGGTGGCGCATTAATCTGTCCAAGCGACTTACGCTCATATGGTTAACATAGATCCCACTTTAAAAAAAAGTATTTTTAAAAAAAATGATTTGTAGTATCAGTATTGATGTAACAAATAAACACAGATTGAGTTTAATGCTATCCATTAATTATCTATTGATTTGTTCCTTGAAATGATGCTACATTTAGTCTAACTGTTTTACAAGTTATGGAGAAAGGCATTAAAATTGGACTACGTTCTACTCATATATGAATAATCCTTGGTGTAATGTTCAATGTCACAATTAGCCTTCTCTCAACCTTTCCCTCCTCTCAATACATTTCTTTCTGTTGCATATTTTTCTTTTTTACATTACAGAAATGTATTGGCAGGAAATGTGTCATTGTTGGAGGGGACAGCTATAATGAATGCAATTTACTTGAACACAATTTTGTCCTCACGCAAAACGGCAATTATCTTGTATCTAACAGGATATTTGTGTTGAGGTTAACATAAATGCAAATAGGGTCTTGCGTGGCCGAATTGTCTCTAGTGCTCACCCTTACCGATCACTGCGATCTCAGCTCTGTCTGCGTTGGTTCGTGGCTCGGAATAGGCCTATATGAGGGTGCGAGAAAGTGTACAGTTTCCCACCCGTAGGGTCGACGGTTCTTCCTATAATTTCCCCTTGTTCTTTGTCCAACAGTTATATTGGCCGCCATGTGTAGTCAGGCTTGTACTGAAACATGTCATTTAGCCTACAACAGCAGTCTCGTCAACAACAATAACTTCAACGACATAATGACAAATACTTGATTGCCGAGGGCCACATATACAAAGAAGCATATTAAAAACAATTACGGCGTATGCGGCTCCTTTCAAAACTAAAGATATCTTAAATAAACGCGCACGTTCGTTTTGCACTTATTTATCGGAAAAAGTTCAGAAAATATCTGGAGCATATGTGGCATAATCCTGTTGCAATGTATATATGTCAGGAAGTACAATTTCATATGATTTTATGTGTCAAGTTGTAATTGTACACTTATATTTTCTGAGTTTCCAGTATCTTCTGCATAATTTAAAACACTACAAAGGGTGAACAAACCGTGCTTTATTTAAAATAGTACATATTGGTATATGAAATTAAATTTGACAGCAGTGATTGAGCTGTTATAACTAACTATATTATCTTTAGAAATATTTACATACTATTTAGGCTTTTGCATCTGAAATGAATTAATACCCTGATGAAGAAATTGCTCGATTGTGAGGTTGAATATGTCAAATGTACGATACATTTCCTTTGCGGTTTGTGGTTTGCGCATGCAGACGCTTGTTTTAATATAATATTCGCATTGTATTGCCTCGAAAACATCAATGGTTCTAATCATAATTCGTTCATCTGATAGAGGCTCTCTTTCTCACACACACACACACAAACACAAACGAACAAATACACCAATAGTTGTAGACTTCGTGCTTTCTACAAATCACATGTTTCCAAACGCATCTTGGTGGAACAATAAGACCCTTCTTTAATCCAGGCATTTTACCATGAACTAAGGGCGATCTTACCCCAAAACATCAAAATTCTTATGACTAAAGAATGATGAATTTGCGGTACATAGAACAGGAACCAGCCTTTAAGATATATGTCCTGTTATCAATATATAGTTTCTAAAGTGTAAGTCATATTTTAGAGGGTGCTCTTTCCACTAGGAACTATAAGATGTTATAATGACTGTTGGGCAAATTTTTTTACAACTGCATATTTAACTCAGAATCAATCTCCAAGGAAGAGGAAAGCAGTATTGTTATCTTCGCACAAATGAATATATATGTATCCATTACATGTATCTGCTTAATTAGATTTATGAATTTTTATACTTATCAATTTGCGTTATGTTTAGGCTGTCTTTCCTTCTTTCATTTTCTCCAAGAACCACCCCAGCTCTACTCTCTCTCTCTCTCTCTCTCTCTCTCTCTTTATTTATTTTATCTATATACTAATGTAGGCAAGGAAAATCATCGTTCATAGATCCGGCAGAAAAATGCATGATGCATGAAATTATGCGGTGGTCAACTATGTCTATCAATGTTAGAGAATTTTCTTTTTCACCTTTACAGAGAACAGAATCCGGGTCCTTGTGTTACGGCACCCATTGCCTTGCTTGCACTCTCCAGTCTGCTTATCTTTTAACCATGTGCACGTGCGTAGGAGACATTCCTACACAGCAATTATCTCTTCTCAAGATACTTACTTACTCCAACTTACTCTAACTTCTATCACATAATACTCTCTCTCTCTCTCTCTCTCTCTCTCTCTCTCTCTCTCTCTCTCTCTCTCTCTCTCTATATATATATATATATATATATATATATATATATATATATATATATGGAGGTGAGGGTATGTGTGTCACATGCTTTTAAAATAACCGAGCTTTTTGTATTTTGAAATACTAATACTGTAAGTGCATCCAAATGCATCCGCCCATGGTGTGTACTTGAAACGTCCACACTTTTAAGTGCAAAAGCCGTATATGAAAATAATATGAATGATACTGAATCTTGAAGGATATTGTTCCTCAACATTGTTGTGTTTCATTAACAGCAGATAATATTGACGTTTCTTCACACAGTGAGCCATGTAATGATCTTCCAAAGACAGATATACCCTGTCATTTTCCACGTGTACGAATTAATCTTGTGTAGATCAGCAACACCGTGACTCAAGCGACATCGGTCGAATGTAGGCACACAATATTTGATGAAGTCACATATGTAAACATAAGTGGCTAAGCAGCAGAGAGAGCGAACAAACTCTAATTGACTCACTCACTATTTCAATAAAAAAGCCTTCCTGGGAATCGGAAACAATTAGTAGCAAAACGGGATTACGGTGACTGATTGGCGAGTAGGAGACTTCATCCTCTCTGCTGTTATTAATTAAAAATTGTTATATCAAATAATGGTACATCCGGAATCGTATACTGCCCATTTAGCTCTAGAGCGACTAGAAACAATTAAACAATTTCTCACTGTCAGAGATTATTTCAGAAAAAAAAAAAAAACTACAAGAACGGCAAGAAGCACAAGTTGAATTCTCTACAGGTACAGCACAATTATTTAAGCCTATTACAATGGTTACTAAAAAAGTCGTAGTGACAACTGAAGGTCTACTTGCGCCAGTAACACAGACATCTGAGCAAACTGAAACAAATAGCAGCGATAACTAAGAAAACAAAACAGATTTTACGAGAATTTCCAACTGAAATAGCTGCAGCTCTACCTCCACCTGTCGATTAAGAAATACTTGAAGGCATTGGAAAAATTCGTACTGAAGTCCGCCGACGTGAAAAAAGAACGTGCGCCTAAACTTAAACCAATAAAAGAAAACATTGAATTGATCAAAAAAATTAATGAAAGTGTTAATAAACTATTTAAAGCAATTGAAGAAAAATATTTACCTGCTATGACATTGAAAAGTATAGATCAAAAAATAAAAAAATAAAAATAAAACTAAGGTTTGCTACCGTTAACAATGATACATTCATCAGGTGGATATATCGTGCAGATTTAAAAAAAAAAAAACATTATGAAAGAAATACAAAGACTGTATAATGAAGAAGTAAAACAATACAAATCACTACCTCAGCAGCCACCACCTCCCTATTCGCCACCGCCACAAACTTCTGTGCGAGAGCCTTCCTATCAACTTCCTCCACCACAGCAACAGATAGAATAACAACAATCTTCTTCACCGCAGACAAGGTTGATGTCAGAATTTAAAAAAGTAAAAGTAGAAACATCACACTTAAAACTATTTAAGAAAAGCGTTGAAACAACAAGTGAGGAAGAAGGAGCAACCGAGAGGAGTTTTACTAGAAGTGGTCTTGGTGCTAGTCTTAACAATATCCTCGATGACGAAGGACGACTAGAAGTTATCATAGGAGGAAAACGTGCTGGTAATAATTATCCGAAATAATTAATGAAGCAGCTGATATTTGTTAGTGATTATTTACAGGTAGTATCCTGGATATTAGTGTTTACCGAGAACTTATTGATGAACTCGTTGATGATTACAGTGACTAGTTGTCACAATGATTAGATAAATGTCAGGTAAAATAAAATAATCTTACACAATAGTCATCGTTGACCTGTAATGATTATAGCAATGAACTCACGATTACCAATCTACATAGCGATTTACGGAGATGGGCTTGGTTATTTTGTTCAGGGATTATTCAGAAGGTTAGGTCCAAAATTAGCACCTGTTGCAAAACAATTATCCATGAAGGCTATTGATGTTGTTCGCGAAAAAGCTCCTGGTGCAATCGTCAACGTTGCTGGTTAAGCATTATCGGCAATCAAAGAAAGACTAGCACGATTAATACGCGGACAGCAGGCGGTCATGTCACAATCAGTGAAATTACCAAGCAATGAAGTTATGCCGCAAATGCTAGTAGAATAATAAATCAAGCTGCAAATCAGAACCTGACATCGCTAGCAGATGATGGACGCGGTTGTTACCCAAATTAGTTTCTCTCCTTAACGCTCTCGATTCGAATTCAAACTACCACCAATAAAATAAGGGTTCAGTCACTTATACTATACATTCAAATGTTATAATTTACTGAAGTTAAAAAGGAATGTCACCAAAAGAAAAAATTACTTGTTTCAGTTGAAGGTTTCTTAATTAATATCATTGTATATACAAAATATTATAGAACTTGAATAGCAATGTCATACAACAATAGTAGGTATGTTTAGAAGAAACAGTCTGGGAGTTTCATAATTTTGAAGCGACCCCAAACTTTATTCAGGAGTCGATGATATATTTCGATGTAAGCTTATCGTCCTTCATGCAATCAAAAGTAAAATGAATCACACGCTCTCCGAACAAGTGTTTTATATCTGACCAAAGCTTCACCTTTCGAAAATGGTTTCATAGCTAAGGATTCACACAGCTTTAGCATTTGTACCCTATATTTGTCATTTATTGATGGGGTCAGCTTAACCTTGATTCATATATTGCATCACATTGTAAGACAGGATTGATTCATACAATACCTGTAAACCGATATATCCCTGTAATCCACAAAAGGAATAGCACATCCCTGGTCCGTTTTCGCTTTTTCCTATGATGAACTGGGCAGATATGTAGGATTCTATTACACTTAGAGGAACACTAACTATAAAAATACAAAATAGGGGTATTATACCATTTGCACGACCTTCGATTTTCCGCGCAAAACAATCTAAATCGGCAATGTCCAGCTTGCAACTTTGCATGAATCATTCATTGTTAAACACGCTAGATATTTTGTGGGATAAACATGAGCTTATTAGTATTACATGCATTTTATACACACGCAAACTATTGGTTTGAGTATGTATAAACGTTTACATGTTTCATGCAAGCGGGTTCCAGAACTTCGGGTAAGATAACAAAATAAGTGGTTTCACACCCAATTATGCGGAGGTTAAGCATTTGGCTGAAAACAAAACTTTGTGATATGCTTTGGAAGCGTCACTTTAAACTGATAGTCTCTCATTGATCCGCTAGCCTCCCTTACCGTGAAAACGACTCATGCATGGATGGTCACTGTCATAACGTGAATATAATTTAATTTTTGATGGTCGTTTTGTAAAACTATATGGGATCAGAACTATCCAACGACGCGAGGAGTCTCATGTGTCGCTATGCATTTTGTTTGCATTATAATGCTTAATAAATTTGTTTTAAGATATCCTAGACTTACCTAAATTGTTCCATTCATTTACAATGCCTATACATCGCCGAAACATATTGAAAAATATCGAAGAACTCTTGAAAATAAATTGACGAACTATTCCAGAATATTAATGCAAGACTATATTATTATACATTTTGGTGCGTCTACTACATTAAGTGCCACCTCCACTAGATAACATGCCTAAGGCATTATCAAGCACAGTATATATTTATAAATGTTATATTAACTGACTAACCCTCGTACTAACATTTTGTTTCTTACGAAGAGGATGAGGAATAGTATGACTGTAATGGGTTCTCAAAAAGGTAAATATCTTGTCTATACGCATTTATGTTATAATTATATTGAAATCAATATTGCATACAACATAGCATTCATAGAGTAATCCATAGGAATACAATTACACACTGCGAAAGCATTGGAGTCAATAGCTGGCTTAGTCATATCTTACATAAATGAGAAAGATTGTTCCAGCTAATAACCATCGTAGACGACTCCATGCGGACGTAAGACACCTCGAATCTTATCCCATCCCGTTTGTGTTACCGTCATAACAATTTTTTAACACAGAAGGCATCAAAGAAATAAGCATTCATACAACTTAGTAATTTGATGAATTGATTTATACATTCTAACCAGATTCTCGCCAGTGGAACCCAAACGCTGTACTGAGCTAAAACTATCACACAATAAACTCGTTTATCATATGATGCAATTTCGTATGATTCCTTTAGATTTTGAGATTCGGCATTATTACAAATACTAACCATTTACATTAAACGAAAATAATAAACATCGTGTGCGTTCTGTTAAGAAGGTTTGCTCCTCGACTAAAATGAAGAGCATACGTGGTGAATCAAGAGCAATGCGACTTGACATGATGTTAAGTATGTATTATATATTACCTTCTAATTTGATAGCATCTTACCTATGAAAAGGAAATGTTCATATGACTGAAAGTAGCCAACCCAAGCTTCTTCTTTTAAAGCGATTTTGTCTATAACGCTCATGCTTGTTAAATTTACAGCTGGCTTGGCAACAGTCAAATTTATTCTGCTCTTTTTACAATGGTGTAAGGCTGTGTTCCAGGAGAATCGGTTTGGGGACTCAACTACTTCAAATGCTAAGTGAACTGCATCTGTAATGGGAATGGATAGACAGATAGTTAGGTGCAACAATATCCCAGTTCTTTATAGCGTTCCTCCTCTCAACTCAGCATGCGTAGGTTGGAGAATCGGGAAATGCCTAAAAGTTCGCGTGAGGAAGATTGCCAGTAGCTTGACGTGGAGTCAATGGCTCTTCCTGTTATTTTTCCAGGTTCCTAATCCAACACGTATATCGGCCGCCATGTATAGTCAGTCACGTGCTGAAAAATGACATTAATCCCACAACAACATGTTCAACAACAAGAACATAAAGGCAACTATATCATTTTACAGGATCACTTATACACTGATGCATATGAAAAAACAATTATTGGGCTTACGTATTGTAAATAAAGATATATTGAATTAAACCACGTTTACTTTCCATCCCTTTCTCGGAACAAGCTGAGAAAATATCTGGGAAAATGTGTTTACTTCTATGGCAAAATCATGTTTCGATACATAGTTGCCATGTAATACAAGTTCATTTAACTATATGGGTAAAGATGTAATTGTACAGTTGCATATTCTGAGATTCCAGTATCTTCCCCAAACTGTACAACAATATTAAGAGTGAACAACCCGTGATTTATGTAAAACAGTACATTGAGGTATAGAAAAATAAAAGGAATTTAGACGGGTGATCACTGCTCGCTTTGAAAACTTGTAGTGAGTGATTTGATGTGTAATTGTATGGTTCAAAATACACGTTACATAATACATTCATTCAATAGTTTCAACAAGGATCCATAACATGCAAAAATTGTATTGTTTAGCAATATTCGTATTGATAATTATCTAGTTGGTATGATCCAAAATTAATGGAAACAGCTTTGCTGTGCAAATCATTACATTAACTCCATTTATATATTCCATGATACAATAAAGAGTGTTTCATATAAATCATTCTTCTCATTCAGTTTTTTTTTTTTTTTTTTTTTTTTTTTTTTCTGGCAAGATTTAAAATATCACTTGGTCAGTAATCTTGGTGTAATGTCTGACATCAACCCACCATCCCCTACCTCAAGTAGAACAATGTGGAAGCTACTTTTAAAACGAAACAGCCTTTAACACATATGTCCTTGTTCCAATATGTTGTTGTCAAAGTTTATGTCATATGTTGTATAAGGGTGTATGGGATGGATAGACTTCTACCTAGATATAATGACTAATAAGTGATCATTAAGGAAGGATAGTCTTCTACCTAGCTATAATGGCTAATAAGTGATATTTAAGGAAGGATAGTCTTCTACCTAGCTATAATGGATAATAAGTCATATATAAGGAAGGATAGTATTCTCCCAAGAAACGATATGCTGATGTAACAAACGCCACATTTTTGGAAGTGGACGTTTTACTTGTATCATCTCTAAAAGGAAGAGGAAACGCAGTCTGTCGTCAGGTCTGTGATAATGTTCGTACCAGTAAATATATACGTTACGTGCCAATTGTATGTATCTGCTTAAGAGGCTTTACAATTTTTTTGTACGTAATAATCAACGTTCACTTCAATAAACATTAGGATTTCTTCCCTCTTTATTTTCCTCCAAAACCGCACCCCTTCTCTCTCTCTCTCTCTCTCTCTCTCTCTCTATGTCTCTCTCTCCCTCCCTCTCTCTCTCTATCTCTCTCTATCTCTCTCTCCCCCTCTCTCTCTCTCTCCCCCTATTTGTTTTATATACTTACTAATGTACACCACACTGAAAAATAGTATTCTTGGATCCAACAGAAGAATGCATGACAATGTAAAATTAAATTGTAATGAGAAAAATTATGTTCCTCAAGGTTCAACAATTTATATGGTACCTCTGCTAAGATTTGGGTCCTTGTGTTACGGCACCCATATCACTGCTAGCACTCTCCAATCCACGTTTCTAATAAACCAAAAACCCGTGCGTAGCCGACATGCCTACACAATCAGCAATTCTTCTCAAAATATGTCTCACTCTAACGTCCTCTTGCTTCGACCATATGATACTATTCTTTAAAACAAAATGCCTTTAAAGTGTTGGTATCAAACAAGCCCCACCACTTCTCTCTCTCTCTCTCTCTTTCTCTCTCTCTTTCTCTCTTATTATTTGTTTTATATACTTATTAATGTACACCACACTGAAAAAATAGCATTCTTGGATACAACAGAAGAATGCATGACAAGGTAAAATTAGATTGTAAAGAGAAGAAGTATGTTCCTCATGGTCAATGATTTATATGGTACATCTGCTAAGATCTTGGTCATTGTGTTACGGCTCCTATATCACTGCTAGCAGTCTCCAATCCACTTATCTACTAAACCAAACACCCGTACGTAGCCGACATGCATAAACAGTCATTAACTCTTCTCAGAATATGTCTTCACTCAAACGTCTTCTTATTTCGACCATAAGATATTATTCTTGAAACAAATTGCCTTTAAAGTGTTGGAATCAAAACAATTTGATATACTAATAATGTTGGTGCATCAAAATGTGATCCACCCATAGCGCATTCAAAATCCAATGCCGCCTTTACGTACAAAAGGTAGCATATAACAAATATTCTAAATAATACTGAAGTTTGACAGTTATCAGTCCTACACATAGACGTGTTCCATGAAAACCAGACAATATCAGTGTCTCATCACATTGTGATGCAGGAACTGTTTCATCGAACAGAGATTCTCAGCCATGTTCCATATTTACACGAATCAAACCAATTTGTTGAATCTTCTTCAGCCAATTTTCACCCTTCTGTGTATGTTCTAGAGCTGACTGCGTATTTTAATCTGAGTCTGAATTTTATCTAGTGCATGTTTTTCCCTCATATCTGCTTAAGTAAAACTGGCCTGCGTGTCGTATTTCCATTTCGAATCAATATGTGCAAATGTTGTCATTCACTAACTTCAATGTTTACAATAATTAAATTGCAGTTTACCTGTTATTTAGTATTATGCGTTATTTTGTGTATACACAATACATATGTCGCCCGTCTGTCATTAAAATAGAAAAATACTTATTCTAGCTAATTCTGACATTCTGTCAGAGTTTGTCATGGCTGAAAGATGTTGCGTTCTCAACCGCGTACATTTCCCTCTCTATTCCTAACGCAGTAATTAATGGATCATTGGTTACTGACGTGTAATCACAAATAAATATAAGAATATCGGGTGATAGGTGTGGATAGGATAGATCTTTTCCAATTGTTTATTTGTGTACTTTATTGTTTTCCAGAAATTAAAATGTAATATAAACCTTCAATTGAATCGGTGTTGATAGAAAAGTTTCCACGAATGGTCAAAAGTTTGACTCCGTCAGGCGGATGTCATCCCGAGGATTCACGGTTTCTATTCCACATTGAAACGAAATGAAGAATTCGTTTTCTTGTTTTTTCCGAATAAAATAATGAGGGTTAAAGTGGCGTATTGTAATATTCAGCGTAATATTTAGATAACGTTTAAACACATTCTAACTTTCTAAGTACATTGTTTGTGTCAGATATTGTATTGGCAATATAGAGCATTTGAACTGTGGACTGCATTAATGTAAAAAGGTGAAGTCAACTCTTATACATCCGATACAATGAGACAAATATACAAGTAATGATATAGACATCGACTCATCTTTACAGGTATCCTTTACAAATAATACTGAGAATATGAATCTCCAGAAATTTAAAATTGCAACAATGGCTAATTCAACTGGACATTAGATTAAGAAAGACGTACATTTGACGAGTTTGATCGGCGCAGAAAAGTATGTTTGTGCCACACGTAAATACAAACCATAACTGATTTTTGTACGAAAAGGTGTTCAGGTTAATAATAGGCAGGTTTTTGTACCGTGTGTGACTACATCAGCAACATACCTTCAATGTCAGGATAAAATTCCTGTTTAAAGAAGAGAAGTAGTCTGTTCTGGTGCTTAGCCGTGGGCAAACACTATGATAAACACATATGAATGTGTTGAAAAACTGATGATGTTGAGCGGTAAAGTACAACGAAGAAAGCAACTTTCAAAACATCATAGGCTAAATACACACATTCACCTTTATGCAAAACGTATGTATAAAATATAGACTGAGATAAGGGAGAGTTCAATTTTACGATATTTGCTAACATTTATATATACATAGGTGTTCTAAATAATCATCAACAATAGGCAAGAAAAAAAAATTGTTTACACAGCCTCAAATATTCTGGAGCAGTTGACTAGCAAAATTAAACATGTTTTGATCTTTTAATTGTATTGCCCTTCATAATCAATGGTTACACAACATTACCTAATTTCAAGGATCATAGGTTAACCAGGCCTTTACGTATCTCTTCCATTTAGTATATATACGATTTAGATATGTATTGTACTCATTTAATGTGGAACTTGTCATTGGCAAATGTGCACCTTCCAGTAAAGTCCTCATTGCTATTCGAAATTTCCCTTTCGATATAACCATGAAGCAAGTATGGTGCTGGATGCTTTGAACAATGCTTACTATCTATATATGGTCTCAAACAAGTAATATAACAGCAGAATCAATTGGTTTTGTAGAAATTAACACATTTAAGAATTATCTAACTTAAAATAATTCTCCTTAAGAGGAACTACATTACACATTTGTTCGAATGTTTGTATCACAAGTTCAATTTAATAGAGTATTCCCAATGAATTCAAGAGCAAGAATGTGAGAATGTACTCTGAATATTTTTGAAATATAAAGAAATGTTTAATCACAATGGTATTGATCGATGGACATTAATGAAAATTGTTGTTTTACTCAAGTAATATGAGTATTTGTACTTTGAATACATAATTTAAATAAAGGTTTAAACTGAAGGTAAACCTAAACAATTTTAAATAATCTGGAAATTGATGTTATAACAAAATCAGTATTTGGAAATGTGAATATACGTATAAATTTCTCTCAGAATATATCCATGCCCACAGCTCAACTATGGGACAGATGCAATTGAACTGGACAAATCAAACCTGATTATTTATCCTATCTGACTTACGCCGCAATGGTTAATCACATGTTTTAATTATCCAAAAAACAGTCTCCAAATTTATTAAGCAGGTGTATTATTGATATTGAAATTAAAGTTCTGGTCACCTTATTAAAAACCGTACATATCAAAGATGATACAGATACGTGACAAAAGTGAAACATGAAAAAAGACATATATACATACATCCATCCATACATACATACATTGATACATATATCCATGCATGCATGCATGCATGCATACATACATACATACATACATACATACATACATACATACATAAGAGTGAGTACAACACCTGTGGATACAATACTACTACTACTGCTACTAATACTACTACTAATAATAATGATAATACAAATAATAATAATAATAATAATAATAATAATAATAATAATAATAATAATAATAATAAATGTTAAAAAATATGGCAATAATAAACATATTATTATTGGCCTTATATTGTCAACGGAATGAATGTATCAGCACGTCTTATAAAGACTAAGGCTTTCGTCATAATGTGTGTGCAGTCTTAGTATAATGAATTTAAATCGTTTTGTTATTACAGCCTCTCTGGTTATATTTGGATATTCAAAACACCTTTGAAATTCAGCTCCCTTGTTGGAAAAGTAATCGCCTTTTCCGGCGAAAATATAACACACACTCTCACGTACAAAGAACCAACTTGATTGAAACGGAACGTGAAAGCCTGTATCAAATCGCTTTTCTTTGTAACTCATTAATGTGTGGAGTTGCTCAAGCAGAAAGTGTATATTTCAACGATATGATGATTGTATTGCCTTTTCAGATATCGGTTACTGGCACAGAACTATCAAGGCTTATATGGGCCCCGAGTGGCCAACTGGTCTAAAGCCCTCACCGTTCCGGATCACTGCCATCTCACCTCTGTATGCGTGGGTTCGAGTCCAAGGCTCGGCTAGCGAGGGTATGTGGGAAACCCTGCCAGTAGCTTCTTGTCGGTTGGTGGGTCTTTCCTTGGTTTTCGAGGGTTTTTCCTCCAACATTTATACTGGCCGCCATGTATAGCCTATATTGTGCTGAAAAATGGTGTTAAACCCTAGAACAACAAAATCAAGGCTTCTATATTCCAGTATGTCTGACATTTGCTTTTGGTGTTTGATATAAACGTAGCATGGTCTATTCATCTATGTGTACATTGTTTTGACATGACACTTGTACTATATCGCATGCATCGATTGAGCTTTCTTGCAAAATTTTGATTGTTATTTTCCGTGCAGAATAGATGGCATTTATTCTCAGTGAAACAGC
Organism: Sinohyriopsis cumingii; assembly: GCA_028554795.2. Taxonomy (NCBI): domain Eukaryota; kingdom Metazoa; phylum Mollusca; class Bivalvia; order Unionida; family Unionidae; genus Sinohyriopsis; species Sinohyriopsis cumingii. The sequence goes on along the minus strand of CM068832.1, from coordinate 8,023,334 downwards.
CTCTGCTGTCATTTGTTGCTGTATTTTCCGAGCGAGTGTACTACTATATGCAAGTTTGAATATCATGCGATTAAGACTGATTTCATTTGACTTTGACAGTGTCATGAGCTTAAACTGGAGGTCGGGACGGCACAATGCGAGTTGTCATCTCCATAATTAAAGCAACGCTTACTGATCATCGCTCAGGCTACTATGATGTTGGATCTATACAGCGATGTATACAGTGAGAAAACGACCTTACATTCCAGTTTTTGGTTTTGACTTTATGTATCTTTTACGATGTAAAAGTGTTATTGTATACACTTATCTTCCTCGATTGTAAATAAACTCATCTCAGCTCCTTGACCTTATATGCTACACTTGTATTAAGCCATGAGCCCATTTTGCCAAACTCTTTCCTCTTGTTACAATAGGTCTTGTTAACATTTTGTCTTCTGCATCTCTTCTTCCTGGCATAACTATCTTAGTACTTTCATACATTATTTTTTAATTTTAGAAAAGAATGTACCTATCAAAAACTAGGGTCAGGAATGCACGAAGAATGTCGTAACACGATGCACGCGTGCTAGATGAATAACACGTATTCATCTCACTGCGCTGTTATATATTGACCTAAATAAACTAACACTGTTTTGACAGATGTGAAAATATATTCGAATACAATTCACGGCAAAATAGGGATAGCGGTGTGTTTTCTCCGTTCATTCTTTTGTGCGAGTTGAATAATTCTTCCATATATTGCTACTTATGATGGTCAGTTCACGTTATAACATACCACAGTCGTCCAAGAAAAGGTTTGCTCATTGTGACCTCAGTCTTGTTTACCTTAGTTCTAAACATTTACGTTCTAAATAAGGGGGATCTAGCAATTACTTTAATAACAATGGCATTATCAAATTTCCTTACTTCTAGCAGACATTTCATTATTTTTGGCACACACTCAACCAAAATTAAAGATATTCAAAAAAGTGTACCTGCATATATAAGAGAATATAGCTAAGACTGTTAAACACTATAGGTGTATAATGATTCACATCCGCGAACTTGAACTGAATAAACGATATGATACAGGTTGTCATACTTCGTTTCAATTAACTTGGTTAATTATACGTTAGATCGTTTGTTATATTTTCGCCATGTATTTATGATGATTCACATCCGCAAATTTCCACTTAATACACGATTTGATAAAGGCTTTTATACTTCGTTTCAATCAAGTTGGTTCTTTGTACATGAGAGTGTGTGTTATATTTTCGCCATGTATTTATGACGATTCACATCCGCGAACTTAAACTTAATAACAGATTTGATACAGGCTTTCACGTTCCGTTTCAATCAAGTTGGTTCTTTGTACGTGAGAGTGTGTTATATTTTCACCGGAAAAGGCGATTACTTTTCCAACAAGGGAGCTGAATTTCAAAGGTGTTTTGAATATCCAAATATAACCAGAGAGGCTGTAATAACAAAACGATTTAAATTCATTATACTAAGACTGCACACACATTATGACGAAAGCCTTAGTCTTTATAAGACGTGCTGATACATTCATTCCGTTGATTCATAAAATCTCATTCAAAAGATAAAGTTCCCTAATGTTTAAACTGTCGTTAATGACTACTATTTATCATGTGATGTATATTGAATTTGTATTGTGTGCCAGCGTTTGTGAATGCCTGTAAGTTCTCAACATAAAGTTTTCATAGCCAGTTTTGGTAAATGGTTGTAAATTGCAAACAGCATGTTTACTTAGATGTTGAGTTCATGAACAATCTTGTTTAAAATTAGAATATAGTTTTCCTTTCGAATCCTTCATACTCTATTACAATCTGTTCCGAAACTAATCTCGTTGACAACCTAAAGAAAACAACGTAGCCCAGAAATGAACAAAGGACAAGCGCATCACGTTATTGCGCATATTGTAATTCAATTTATCAAGCAGTGAGGCAGAAGAGTCGGGAAAGGTTTGAATTTCCAAATGCTTCTTTATAAGAAATAAAAAAAGAATTGTTTACCCCAAGGCGGAAAGCAATGAAAAGGTAAATCGTTATTGGTAATGTACACCAGCCACTAACCTAGTCAAGAAAGATGTATTAAACTCCACACAACTTTATAGGAAGGATAACAATGATAATTGCTATTAACAATATACTTGACTGGAACAATTAGGACAATAGTTTGCCCAATATATATGTAATGGAGTGCATTTAATTTATGCCTAATGAATAGCTATCACAAACAGTTTGAGTCCTACAGGCAGTTTCTTTTAAATTGTGTTTCCAGAAAGAGGTAAAAAAAAAGAAGGGAAGATGAAAAAGATATAGTGTGTGACTACATATATCACGTTTCTACTTTATATAGATGCATTAAATTCACAAAGATATGCTGATGGAAGCGATCAATAATTTAGTTTTTCCCAACACACGTTGTCCATAATATTTCAGTATCATATCTTTCCAAATGTGGCCTTTCACAGCATCTACAACAATCATTTATCCATCTTAAAAAACCCGCATAAAATACCCCAGGTAGTATTGAAGGAGAGGAGAGAAGGAAACTAACTCACTCATACCCAACCCTCACCCCCAAAACCCTTTTCTTCGCAACTGGGATCATACAATCCTTACTGAGCATCGAAGCAGGTAGTACAAGATACTTCATTATGATTCTCCAAATAGTGTTGGAGGATATCGGAAGCTTTGTCAGAGAAGGACGGTCTGCCAAATTTACGTACATCGCCAACAACATTATCCCAGCCCTTCGTAAATATTTGGCATAGATTTAAAAAAACGAAATACGCCCCACTGCCATGATTTGTATCGATTGTTTAATCAAACTCTCACTCCACAAATTACGTCCCTAAGGATGATGATGGGTGATCCAGCTATATTTTACCCTTATGCAGCGGTTTAACGCCTCATATGCTGAACATACGTGTCATCAATAGATGAAGAGCATGAAGTGAGCAAGTTAAAACAAAACGCCTTTGGAGTTATTGGTACGAAAAGAACTGAACACTCCAAGTCATTGGATTTATTAAGACAAAAACTACTTTCATAAAACTACCTACAAATGCACGCAATATCAAGCAAAGTCTTTAAAATCTCTAAATAAATTTGTTACATCCAATTATAATACTACATCGTGAAAGTACGAATTAGCGATCTAATCTAATTTAAATTTAAATTTAAAAAAAGGGGTAGGCAATGGAAAGGCTATCTCTTTTCGAGAAATATGGCTGGCCCTGAAAAGGGCCTTTGGGTTTTCTTCTGCTTCTAGTTTCTTATTTTTCTCCACCAAGTTCTTATTTTATCTCCAACACTCTTTCTCTTCTTTTCTTTCTTTTTTTTCTCCTGCTCTTCTTTCTTCTTCTCTTCCTCTTCTTCTTTCTTCCTCTTCTCATTTTCTTCTTCTTTTTCAATCTTTTCGTTCCATTTGCTTATTCTTATTCTTTCCTCTTCATCCTCCTTCTCCTCCTTAATCTCTTTCATGCCACCACTAATCTTGTCCTTTACCTTTTTTTAAGTTATTAATTTCCATCTTTACACGATGGGGACTATAGGAATAATGGTCTTCAACCAGTCTTATCAACATCTGCTCCATCATTCCTAAGTTGTCTAAAACGTCTTGTAATGTTTGTATTTTGTCCATTTGGTTAGAAGCCATCTTCTTTTTTTATTCTTTGCAGAATGGTTAGAACGACGAATACTGTGGGTTCTTATACTTAAAGCGCGTACGTGAAGGAAAACATCCCCCTAAAACGTAAAATTGATCTTGCCTAGATCATGACCAAACAACGCGCGGACGTGAAGGAAAACAGCCCCTACTTTTTCATTTCATATAATAAAACCCAAACTATACTCTCCACATACGCTAAGAAACAATAAACAAATCCATAATCTACTATCCACACAATCGTACGTGAGCGGGTACAAACACAAACACACAAACACAAACACACAAACACAAACACACAAACACATACGCTAAAAAACAATAAACAAATCCATAATCTACTATCCACACAATCGTACGTGAGCGGTTACAAAACCCAAACTATACTCTCCACATACGCTAAGAAACAATAAACAAAATCCATAATCTACTATCCACACAATCGTACGTGAGCGGGTACAAACACAAACACACAAACACATACGCTAAGAAACAATAAACAAAATCCATAATCTACTATCCTCACAATCTTACGTGAGCGCTTACAAAACCCAAACTACATACGCTAAGAAACAATAAACAAATCCATAATCTACTATCCACACAATCGTACGTGAGCGGGTACAAACACAAACACACAAACACAAACACACAAACGCATACGCTAAGAAACAATAAACAAATCCATAATCTACTATCCACACAATCGTACGTGAGCGGTTACAAAACCCAAACTATACTCTCCACATACGCTAAGAAACAATAAACAAAATCCATAATCTACTATCCACACAATCGTACGTGAGCGGTTACAAAACCCAAACTATACTCTCCACATACGCTAAGAAACAATAAAGAAACTCATAATCTACTATTCACACAAACATACCTTAGCTCTTGCAAGCACCAACACACAAACACATACCCTCACACTATCTTAGAAAAGAGTTAGTGTTTATATTCACACTACTCTACCTACACATTGGCAAATTGATGGTTATTTCTTTTCTAGAGTATTGGGTAGCCCTGAAAAGGGCTGTCTTTTTGGAACTTCATGGACACCTGGTTAATGGTGGCACCTTCCAGGCCTGGCGCCACATACACATCTTATCCCCCAGTTACTTTTTACTTTTTTGGGGGAGAGAGCAGAGGCAGGATATGTCGCTTCAGAATCCCAATACTTCTTCTTCTCTTCTTTTCCTTCTCCTCCTCCTCCTCTTCTTTGTTTCTTCTCTCCTCCTCTTTGTATCTTCTTTCCTCTTCTTCTTCTTCTTTATATCTTCTCTCCTCCTCTTCTTTTTTTCTTCTTTCCTCCTCCTCTCTTATCCTTCCCTCCTCCACAATGGCTTCCGCGGCCAGTTCATTCAACAGGCGCCTGGCATATTCCAGATGCACATGAAGTTCCAACAGTTTAGACAGTCTCGTGTTCATTTTTGGTGTTGATCAATCAACAAGGGTAGCTAGACTGCCCAGCGAGTTTCAATTTATAGTGAAAGCGCGGACGTGAAGGAAAACATCCCCCTAAAAAACATAAAATTGATGTTACCTACATTATGACCAAAAACAACAACGCGCGGACCTAAAAGAAACACTCACTCACTTTTTTATGCTACCCATCACTATTTTAAAATTTTTTATAAATCACTTCGTTAGACTATCCACATGCGCAAAGCAATCCAATCTAACTCCAAATATACACCTCAAACACCAAAAAAAACCATGATTTTAATCTACTATTCATACCAAATTACTTAAGCACTTACTAACACACAAACACATACCCTCACATTTTTTAAAAAAGAGTTAGTGTTTATTTTCACACTACTCTACCTACACACATTGGCAAATCGATCGTTATTTCTTTTCTAGAGTATTGGGGTAGCCCTGAAAAGGGCTGTTTTTTTTGTTTGCTATGGCATTCTTTTTTTAGTTTCTAAGAATGCGATGTCCTCTGAGGATAGACTTTCTGGCGATAGGTCTGCTTCTTCGGAAAGAAAAGAAGAACTCTTTGGTGTCGATACGGCAATCGACAAAGCCTCTGTCAGGTTCAGGTTGCTGCTGCTGCTCTTGTTGTTGTTGTTGCTGCTGTCTCTGAAGTCTGTACTTCTCTGTCCATTCTTCTTTTTCCCTGTTCATTTCTTCTCTGAAGAGCTCTTCTATCAGGTCTTCAGTGATTTTTAACATTCTCACATTCTCTATTTCTTCTGGCTTCGGTATCAGACTGTGTCTGACCCTATGCAAATTCACGTAGGCTTCGTTGAGTTTAGCTAGTTTGGAGCACATCTTCATAGGAGGATGAGTCGACAATGGATGGTTAGACTGGAAACAACCCGGTTCTTAAAGTCAAAGCGCGGACGTGAAGGAAAACATCCCCCACACGGTTTTTGAGTCGCAACGTTTAGTGAGTGTCATGAGAGGGATAGTAAGAAATGAAAGAGCATCAATCCAACATTCTTATAGCTAAACAAACGACAAAGGCATTTTTTTCAAAACACAACATTTTTTATTCAAAAATCACTTAACACTAAACAACAACTCTAACATTTTTAACAATAATCCAACAATATAACATCAAACAATTTTTTTCAAAACACAACATTTTTTATTCAAAAATCACTTAACACTAAACAACAAGAACTCTAAGATTTTTTGCCAATAATCCAACACTAAAAGTTTCTCCACTAGGTAAAGAGAGATAACAGTCTTCCATGGTTTCTAGTAATCTAGGATGACTTCTCTCAAACTGTTGATTTCTATGGTATTATCGAATTCTGCATACAGGATGACGTTCACCGTTTCATCAGGGTCTCGGTCTTTAAACTGAATTTCCACACGAATCTGGCCGGATTTTGTAGGGTGGAAATGTCCCTCGTCGCTGCCTTGGTCTGGAGTGAAATCGAAAGCCCACAAAGCGTAGCCTCCTGCATAATCCTCGTACGTAATACCGTGACTGGTATTGGTTCCTAACTGTCCGGTGGCTTCGTACAGGGACAAGTACGATCTCAAGTAATTCTTCTTGGTAAAGTCGGGTTCGAAAGGTCGGGTACACAAGGTCTTGCCATCGCGACTGACTTCGATTTTGGACACGCCAAAGTGTTGAAAGTAGAAAGGATTTTTTTCGGCAGCTCCGTTGAAGGCTGTATTCTCGACGATACCAACGATCAAACGTTTGGGTAACTGTCCTTGGAACAGATGATCTTCGATCATGGATCGCTGTCCCTTGGGAATGGTGAAGGTTTTCACTTCCACGCGTCGTATGGGATACTTGGCAGTCGTTCTACTCAACGTCTGACTGATGTCGTTTCCCACTTTAGGTAACACTTCCACACGGCGTACGTAGAGTCTGGCTTCTAGGATTTTGGTTTTGTAACCGTCACTATCAGCCATCAAATGTAAAGCGGCACTGTTACGATTCAGTCTCAGGCGGACATCCACCCCGTTCAGCAAATACTTTTCTTGCAACCACATGTCCAAATGCAAACGATCCATCAGTTCTAAACTTGTGTCGGCTCCAGTGATTCTCTTTCTTCGTTCTACAAATCCATCATTGTTGTCTTTCTTTTCATCAGTTTCCAATATTTCAAACTTGGTAGGTTCGTCAGCTTCCCATACCACACAGGCATTGAGATGAGTGTTCTTGGCATCTATTCCGTACGTCAAGAGATTTTCCAGGTAGGCACGATAAGGGTTAGTATCCGTGCTGCTACTGACCAGTTTGTTATTCAAGTACAAGTCCACTCCACTGAACAAGGAATGCATGAAATTGTTGACGGGAGCTACTGCTTCATCGTCTATAGCACTTCCAGTCTTATCTAGAATTTTGACTTTCAGGTACAAGTAACTGCTATTCAGATCGATGTAATCTTCGGGCTGTCCTTTGATTTCAAACTCGATGGGAGCGGAATCGGTCAGTGAGGAGACGGGGTGAAATTCCACCCACTGGGTATCTTGCATCGTCATCATCGTGGGGGGCTTGGCAAACAGATCCAGTTCCGTCTTGGAACAAGCGCAAGATTCTCGGTGCATCATTTTTTTGTCTCTTTTTTCTCAATAATCGAAAACGTCTAAGTCTCGAACGGTTCTTCTTTTCTTGGCCTTTCTCGCTTGAAGTCTGGTGAAAGGGTGTTTTCTTCGTCGTCTCTTTCTGCCTTGTCCTTGCTGAATGCCTGACTCGGTAGCGTGCAGGGCATTTATAGGTGTTTCTCGTTGGCCTAAAATGTCTTTGCCCGTTTGCAGCAAGACATTTTTGCCTGCCCTCATGAACGCTTCTTTAGGGTTTTGTTTGTCGATCATGACATTTTGGAGAAATTCTTTGCCTTGCGTCAGTGCCGCATCTTTCAAGGCGTGCAATCCGCGTGTCACCATCGGTTTCAACACCGGGGCCACCGAACGAAAGGCCGATTTTAACATGTCTCCTAAACCGTGTCCTCGCTGTCGAGCAACCCCTCGGTACACTGGATACATGACTTAAGAGTCGTGAGAGAACCGTTTTCGAAAATGGAGTTTCACCGTGACTTTCCCTTTGGTGAATGGAATATTTTGTCCCAGATCTCCTTTTATAGCAATGTTGACCGTGTCCAAATACGACTTACTGACAGGCAAATAGTGAGGATGGACAAATTCGCGGTGGACGTGGTAAGTGTTTCCACCTTCCTCGTCAGCGTTCGTGACAGAATCTACTTTGAAAGGAATGACACGCAGTAACGGTACGGAGGTGTGTCCCACCACGTTGTACTCCACCACATCGGAATACACGAACATCAAATTCAGTCCTTGGTTCAGTTCTACCGGGGCACGAAATAACTTGCTAAAAGACTCGTTGTCGTAAACGATGGGTAATTCGTTTTTCTTCAGCATGGCCTTTCTCATGTCCATGTCTCCGCCCAACATGTCAAACAATTCAGGACAAAATAAAATGGACATGAATTTACTTCGTCCAAATTTCATCAAGAAGCGACGAGCTGCTTTGTAGTACTCCATGGTGACACTTTTGTTGACATGCTCCAAAGCTTTCAGAAACACGACATTAAACCTGGAGGCTATGGTGCTGACCAAATGTTGACCACTAAAATAATAGCCTGGGGGAATGAACAAGTGATAGGTGGTGTACTTTTGTGTACGGGTTTTCTTGTCATATTTGACATTGCTATCCATCCACTGTTGCATTTGCTCGTCATGAACTTCCACATCAAAAAAATTTTGATTGGGAAGGACATTGAGGACTTGGGTCGGGTGAATCATTTCTACTAAAGCCACTTCCCAATGGGCTTCGTGATCTAAGGGGATGGCCTGAGGTAATTTGGCCGTGTAACAGCACAACGTGTTCTTGGGAAACACCTCCATGGAACTGTCACTGGGTAAAGTTAAGTAAAATTGGCTTTGGTGATTCATAATTCCAGAGTTCTGTGGCTGTCCGAGGGGTTACTGGACGTCAGAGGCGTGTCTCCGTCTAAAATGGGGTTCTGGTTGTGATTGAAGTGGTGACTGGCACTGGCACTGGACACAAGGTTCCCGGGGTTCCCGTTCGAGGTGAATTTCAGGGAGGGATTAGGAAGCAGGTAACCGATGCAACTGCTCAATAAAATGGTCCACAATTGTTTGTCTCCTTGTTGCAAACTCAAATTGGCGATGGCTGCCCCGATGACACAATACACCACGAAGATTTGGCAGAAAAAGACGATTTGCGTTTTAGGCACACGTTCTCCACACCACACCCACAAGGGTTGTTTTTGTAAATCTTGCACAGAAGAACTAGGGGAAGGAGGAGTGGTCGACGTAGCTGCGTCTGCTGTGTGAAAAGGCATGATGGTCACTTCTTTTTATAGTCGATGACTTGCGAAGCGTCGATCCAAGAATCAAAACTGGGCGGATATCCTTTCCAACGTACTTTGACTTCTTTGACACGTCGTTTGCCCACTTTACGGGTTCTGCGTTCTAGAATGCTTTCGATGTCGTACACGTCGTCTTCTTTTTTGGTCACACGTTGTAACTCGGGCAAATAAAACGTTCCTTTGAGCACTTGTCCGTTCATGTCTTCCAATTTATAGACGGCAGGATGACGGCCATGCACTCGTCCAGTGACGCGAAACAATTCGGTCGTCCAGTTAGGTAAGTAACCTTTGTCGAAAGTGCGTTTGGTTTTGCCAATGCGCACCCAATCTCCTACGGCCAACTCTCCACTTTTCTTGGGGACAGCCCTCGTCGGGGACATACCAAACAGGCGCTCAAACACCAACACTTCGTTCTCGGGAGTCACGTCTTGCGGGGCACGTCCGATGTTTCGATGGTAAGATTGGTTGTACGCTTGCACCAGGTGCGGTAAGATGTCGATGTACTTCAGAGTGTGGTGATGCGTAAAATATTTCCACATGCCTTCTTTCAAAGTGCGTTGAAAACGTTCCACGATGCTGGCTTTGGTTTCGGGATTCTCGGTGGTAAAAAAATGAATGTCACGTTTCTTTAATTCTTTTTGGAAAGCTTGGTTCAGAAATTCGGTACCTTTGTCCGTTTGCCATCGAAGAGGGTGACGACCGCTTTGTTTCAACACTCGTTGCAGGGCTCGCACTAACTCGCTGCTCGATTTGGAAGTCAAGGGCACGACCCAGGCAAATTTGGAAAAGACGTCGATGACACAAAACAAATATTTGTAGCCACGATTGTAGCTGGCCAAATGAGAGACATCGGCTAAATCGGCTTGCCATTGATGATCGATGCCTTCCACTCGGGTGCGACTTCTGGCAAACTTGCGTCGAATGGGTTTGTGTAAAGTGTAGGTAGCTTGTTCTTGTAACCATCGTTGCACTTGAGGTAAACGGAGACTTTTCAGTCGAGTTTTGGCAGCACGATACAATTTTTGAACTCCTGCGTAACCTGCAGGATGCGAGGGATCGTAGTAAATGCTGGCTGAGACTTTTTTCCATTTTTTGTGTTGGTTGGTGTGTTAATAAGACACCCACTCTTGGAGGATGCTACTCTTTTTCTCGTGGAGTATTTTCTTGGATTGCAATGCTTTGCGTGTGCGGCCAGCAATAGGCGTCGAAGAGGAGAAGGATGTCTGAGCGGGGGATATCGGTTCTTGTTTCACTTCTGTCTTCACTTCTGTCTTCACTTTCTTTTTCTCTTGTGAGGAAGAAGGGGTGGCCATCATCTTTTTAATCCATCCAATTCTGGAGGTAGGTGGTGTTGTTAACTTGCGTACTTTTTCTGGTGGAGTTTGAAACCCTTCCTCTTCTTCTCCTTTTTCTGTCTTGGTCACGGGTACTGGTGGTACTGGTACTGGTACTGGTCATGGTGCTGGACGTTTCATCAAGGTCTTAAAATCTTTCAGAGTGGGTAGAGCTGTTTCGTCTAAAGCTTTCTGGTGAAAGAGTTGCAGTCGTTGCAAGAGTTGACCGTACTTTTGCGATTTTTCTGTTTCGGACAAATCTTGGCGATCCATCAAGGACTGCAATTCGTGTTGTAACTGGGACATCTCGCTCAAATGGGGATTGGGAGGTAAATGCGGGGTGCGTTGTTCTTGCCACCGATGGTATTCCATCCATCGTTTGTAAGGCACAAAAGATAGTTTTCGTCCTTCCATGGGGTTGTCAGGGGTCGATTCTGAGATCTTGGGACTTCCGAGGGCCTTTTTATCTTGCTCCCACCAGTCCTCCCAACATGGTTCCCAAGACTCCTTTCAGTATGGGGCCTAACAAGAGAGGTAAAATACCTCCACGTTGCACTAACATCTTCTTGTTTTGACGAATGGGAATTTTCTTTCGAACCATTTGGCGAAGAACGTGACGATGTTTGCTTAAGCATTGTTTCTGGTGTTTGGACAAAGGGATCGTGCCTTTCAAAACGTTCAAACAACATTCGCACACGGTATCGATGACCTCTTTGGAGGCCGTTTGAATGAGTTTTTTTCGTAGGGGTGGATAAGCTTTGGACAGGACAGATAACATGTCCCCATGTTTGGCTAAACGTGGTGGCAGTCCTTTCATTTCCTTTCCTTGGAGTTTTCTGGAGGGTGACATCTTTGAGTCTTCAGGAGCACCGAAAAAACACTGATACCCGACTTGGTCACAGGCCTTTTTTATACTGGAACGCGTCGCCACTGATTGTCTTGACGTCGTATCAGTTTGAGGACAGGCATGACACGTCGTGCAGGGGTACGCAACGGACTAAATCGAGCCAGTTCTTGCTTGGACAAATCCAGTAAACTTTGTAACATGCCCGATCTTTCTTGAACTTTGATTTTGGGAGAAGGTACTTTGTGAGCAGCAGCCACTGCCACTAAATTGGAAGGTCCTGCCACTGGGGAAGTTCTTTTGGGGGTCATCAACGGAGAAGTTCTTGGTGTGATCAACGTCTCCAAGTACTCTTCAGTTCTGGGTGTCATTAACGGAGAAGTGGACAAACGTGAAGCTGCCGGAGACGCAGTCACCGCCGTGGCAGGTCGTGGTTTGCGAGTGTAAGGTTGCGTCCTGGCCGAAGTGCCTCTCTTGCGACTAGTTTTCTGTGGAGTTTTCTTTTTCTGGGGGCTTCTTTTCATTTTCCGGGGTGGTGTCTGGTCAGAGGAGGGTCCTGCCTCTGGAGAAGTTCTCCTTGGGGACCTGGTCTTTTTCTTCTTGGGGCTTCGTTGGACTTTTGTCTTGGGTATAACTTTGGGGGCATTAGGATCCCATCTTAAGAGTGAGCGAATGATGACCCCTCCTAGAGTACCGCTCCCTCCAGGTTTCAAAATGATTTGTTTTTTGGTTTGAGTGTCGATGCGGGGATCGGCCAGTTGGATCAAAGCGACTTTGTTTCGATCGAAAAAGCGTTTGGTTTGATGAGGAATCTGAATGATTCCTTGGAGTAATTGACGTGCCGTCACCGTGAACCATCGTAAGACTTCTTTGAGACTAGCTTCTAAGACACGAGCTCGTGTTTGTGGATCTTTTTCTCGACTGATGCCATACAAGGCACGAATCAATTTGACGGGAAGATGCGACTGAAGGGACGTCATGTTCGCACTGAGAGTGAGACAGACGAAAAAGGTCTGAGGTTTTTATAGATTTTTTTATGGGGAGTGAAATGAAGTCGAGGACGGAGACGTGTACAGGACAGGCCCTCCGTCTTGGCACCAGTGGTGAAACAAGTGGGTACGAAATCGCAAATCCTCGGGAGTCGTAGGTTTCAAATCGACGAGTAAATAGGCGTGTGGAGTTTGAGTGGCATCGTCGTACGCCTGAGTCAGCCAAGGCGTTCCTAACTGTTTGGCTAACACTTGCACTTGCGATTTATCTCGAGGGCTTTTAAACAAGACCACGTAATGCGCATTGAGACTGATGGTGCGATGGGCTTTACTTTGTTGAAACAAATTTTGGGTGATGTAAACGACACTGGCATTACGGTGATGCCCTTTGCGCGTGAACCACAGTTTAATTTCTTCTTCGTCTTCTCCTAACATGTCGTCGAAAATGACCAAATGGGTTTGACGGGAGTCAGAGACGATGCCGTCGTCTTCTTTAGGAATGCCTTCCACAAACACGATGGAATCGCCTTGACGTTCTCGCAAGAGGCTGTACGCCGATTGCCACTCTTTGTAACACCACACGATTCGTTGAGGGGGTCGATCGATCAAATGATGTTTATGTTCGATCAAACGTTTGACAAATTCGGTTTTGCCTGAACCGCTAGGTCCAGCAATGAGCATGTTAAAGGGATGGCGAAGATACAAAGCCTCCCAACTGGCACGATCTAAGTGTTCGTCGATGACTTTGACAGTAGAGGAAGAGGGAGCAGAGACAGCAGAGGTAGCCATGGTGTGAGAAATGTCACTTGTGACACGAAAAAACAAACAAGACAAGAGTTTATATACTTTTTCAGAACACGTTTATTGAATGTTTCAAACATGAATACGAAAGACAAAAATGCATAAAAGCCAAAGGCTTAAGTACAAGAATACAAGGCACATGATAACCATGAACGTGGAATAAACACAAGTGTCTGTACAACATGTTTTGGGTAAAGTTCTAACCAGTTCTATAGTAGGGGTAAGGTCACACAAGTGTCCTCCCGAAAGGGTCTTTCAGGCCTGTCCACGACAGTCCTGTCCTGGGTGACGGGGTTCTTCTGGCACCGTCACTAACACAGGTTGAAAAGTAACTTTTTCCTTGAATAACTCTCGTGCATACTGGGCCACCTCTTGTGTCCAAGCCTCAAAACCCTGGTCTCGGTGATGTCCAACATTTGACTCCTAACCAATCTGGTTTCTTCTTCGTCAACGACATGGTAAGTTACTTCAATGAACAATGAACTATCGATCTTGCCTAGGGTTCCTTTTCATATACAGACCAATACCGACGTGACCGTACGGTAAGGTGAAATGATCGGGAAGTCGCACTCGCTTCTGGTATACAATTTGATAGACTTTTTCCAAGGGTCGACTGACGATGTGGTGAGTGGGTAAACGTACAATCTTGTTCGGTTGATAGGTGGTCACTTTAAAGTTTCCATCCTCTCCCGATTGCAAGGCTTCTTTCAATACCCCAAAGTTGACCACTCGACTGGTACGATGATTCAGAGTCAGTCCTTTCACTTTGCACGTCGTGTGCACTTCTCCTTGTTTGTCCCGGTATTCGTAGCCGTAATTTTTGGGACCACCACTGACGAAACTTAGAATCTTGTCGTCGGGATGCTCGTCTGTCCAGGCTCCTAAACGGTCTCCTTCGATGTCAGGGTGCTGTTGACTCGGGTGATGGATGTAAATGCAACTGTCCGTGTCAAAGTACAGGACGCGTTCTTCTAACAGTTCTAAAACTTCGTACAATTTTAAGCGAGCATGAGCTGGCACGTAAGCCGCAATGATGACATTTCCAAAAGGGTCGTCTTGTACAAGGTCCAGATCTTCTTCGTAATTGACCAAGATCAAATCCTCTCGAACGACGTCCACGTGTTTCATGTATTTGGTTTTGTCGTGAATCATCTGGAAGTAGCGGGAAGGTTCTGTCAAATATTCCGTCTTGGGTAAACAAGGTCGTTGTGCCATTTTACCCCACAAGCAATTTAACATCACTTTGGCAAACGATCGCCTGCCTTCGTTTTTTTCGATGTGGTCTAAAGAGATGCCTTCTTGTGCGTAGTATTTCTCTTTGAATTGTATTTGGTCTTCGGGAGTGTGACACCAGGAAGGATAGTCGCTGGCTTCTTGTTTCAGTTTCAAAAAGGCATCCACGTAGTCGGCGAAAATGCCTTTCTGAGTAGGGTCACCCTTGTGGTACTGTTGTGTCTTGGGAAAGTGGCAAATTTCGTACACTTCTAACAGTTGGTATCCCATGTCCTGAGCTTTGAACAATTCCACGCTGACCCAGGTTCCCGTCAAGGCACGTTCTTCCTGGCTGTGATGGCAAGGTTGGTCCTGGTTGCACGTTTCGGCACAAGTACGGCACAAGGGAAACATCAGTTTGCCTTGACAATGGTGAGGTAAGACGGGATGGTATAGGTTCGTGGGAGGCAAAACTTTACACTTGATCAAGCCTTCGTATTGTCGAATGTTTTTCAGGTCGATGTGTTCCGTGAACAATTGCGGGTGCCCTACAGGAAAGCGACAATATTTGCACACGTAGGGATACAGCGAACACACGTCCAAGTATTTGATTTCTTCTCCTTTCTCTTCGTCGGCTTGGTACAGCAAACAGGTGGCATTGGTCCTTCCTCCGTACAAACTATCCCTCGGGTTCAGCGGGTCCATGAACTGGTAACTTTCCACGAGGCGTTTAAACTCGGGATCGGTTTTCAAACGGTGATCGTACTCGTGTTCCCACATTTCCACCACTTGGTATCCTTCCTGTTCTAACTTTAGGCGTCGCTGACAAGTGTCCTGGTACAAGTCTTCCATGGTTCGTTGCAAAAAACTGATTTTTAGTGTCACGGTCAGGGTAACAGACGGGACATCCGTGAAATAAGCAACCGTTAAACTCGTACACAATCTTGGGGTTTTCTAAGTCTCAGCCATCTACCGAATACGTTCCGATGGTCTTTTCGCCTCCTCCGTTGCGGGCATGCTGAATCCATTTGTCTTCCTTGTCGCACAAGTAATGTAACCAACGTAGGGCTTTGACCGAGTATTGACGCTTGACATAGTGGGTCGTTTGAGGACTGATGACAGCCACGGTGTTTTCAGGCATGAATCGTTGGCGGTACACTAAGGAACACGCTTTGGCAATGGTGCAAGCTTCTTTCAAAGGATCGACCCCTCCGTGTTCCATGAACAGTTCTCGAAATTTTCCACAGCAACGCCGTAAAAGGTCCACGTCGGAAGGACAATACTTTAACATTTCTTCCTGAAAGTCGAAAGGGTCCGAGGCGTGAGCCTGGTGCCAAGCGTGGAAAGCTTCTCGTTGTTCGGTACGCATGTTGTCTGGGTCGTAATAGTGAGCCTCATACAAATGGGGTAGAACGGCGTGTTGATTGGCTTCCGTATTGAAAAAGTGTGGAAAGTACCGTTTAGCCATTTCTGTCATTCCAAACGTTTTAGGCATTCGGCTCAAAGGCATGGCCAAGTAACTCATCGAATCTTTAAACTGTACTTGTCCCACTTGCATGAAAATGATTTTGGCTCCGTTCAAAATCACTTTAGGACGTTCGGTGCCATGTTCCGTATAGTACCTCAAAAGAAACTGTCCATCGTATCCGGAGAAATTGTGAGCCATCACCGTGGCATGACGATGACAATCTCCGTAACGTTCGATGTCCTCTTGGCTCCACGTCTTGTCGATGGGGTCTAAGACCCATTGGGCAAAATCGGCTAACGTGTTTGGTCCTCGAAAGATTTTTTCACGTCCTCCAGGAATCTTGCTGCAGTGAGGGCAATGACTGAAGATAGGTTCTTGAATGCACTTCTCGCACGCTCGATGAGCCACGCAGAAATTAGGAATGTGAATGCCAGTCTGTTGCATGCATTCGAAATCGAAAAAGATGAAATTGCCTTTCTTCTTGTGACCGTCCTCTTTCTCTGGTGGGGGTTGGTATTTTTGCACGTAACATTGGTGTTCCAAGTCCACGATGTGGTGACAAATGTGACATTTTTTCTTTCCTCGACATACGTGTGCCTTGGCATTGTTGGTACGTATGCCTTGTCTACACGTAGGGCACAATCTCAGGAGTTGACAAGCACATTTCTTCTGTGAACCTTGTGTTTTCAAATGTTGTTGGTAACAGGTAGGGCTGACAAACGTGCGCAGACAAGTCGAACAAGGCACTGGTTCTTCGCTCAGACAGGGTGGAGAGACCAAACATCCTGGGCATTTCCATCCACAATGCTTGTGTTGCTCTCGATTATTATAACCATAGTCACATTTCTCACAGTAATATCTGTATCCCAGGAATCCGGTGATACTGGTAATGGTATCGAAATGGTCATCGTGATGACAAAGGTGAATGTATTTTCCGTCCTTAAAGTCTTGGCCTCGAAACAACAGAGACCCGCGCATTTCTTGAGGGTGCACTTTCAAGGTGTAGCGTGGAGCTAGGACATCTTGCAATTTTTGCATCTCAGGAGTGCCACAGGATGTGTCTTTGCACAGGCCAGCTTGTTGCAACAGGAGTTCTGCTTCATTTCGTTGTTTGGCTCGGTCGGATTGTTGAATAGTGTTCCAGGTTCTTTTCCATTCTACCGTGTCGTTCTTATTGGCATAGGTTCGTCCCACCACGATGGCCCTGGCTAAACACATCTGGTCTTGAGGGTTGTTAATTCGGACGAGACTCTTTTTGGTGTTGCGAAGGTCGTCCACCAATAACATCTTTTTGCGTCCTGTCCCTTGAGGAGGAGAGACGTGGGCCATTTTCAGTGTGGCTTTACCATCGGTGATGTCAAACTGGTCATTAGATTGTTGTACGTGTTGTATCTTGTCCATGACTTTGGAAGGGGTGAGTTCTGCGGGTCTGCAAAACTCGATCCAAACAGGGGATTTCAAACCGTCGTGATCTATGGATAGTGTCAAGCGATCGTCTTCTTTGGCTTGACATTGTCGCTTGAGTGCGGTGAGCAAAGAATCCCACATCTCGGTGATAAACCCTTCTGCTTTCTCCAAGGGTACGTCGGCCTTGAAATCTTTAAACTTCACCGTGTAGGTGTAAGCCGTGGTTCTAAATTTTCTAGAGGAGCGCTTTTCCGTCTCTCGAATGGAATAGTACTTTTCAGGGTTGACTAAGGGTGGTGAACTTGGTTTAGAGGGTTCGGATTCTGGTTCACTCATGTCCTCTTCAAAATCACTGGCATGAATTTGTGCCAAGATTTCAGCCCTGGTACGAGGCGATAGATCACGTTTCTGCCTCTTACTTTCTTCTTCTTCTTTCTTCTCGAATGAATGGGATCGTTTCATCTTGAGTGAAAAACGTCAAATGACTCAAGTTTAAACACGATAGACTAATTTATAGTCTTGGCAAACCAGCGTATATAAAAAGGGTGTGTGTCTTGTCCTTTCACTATTCATTTCACTCTCAAGCTGAGCACAACGATGGAAGAGACTACCCAGATGGAACGTTTCGTCAGAGCTTTGCGAGGGGTCATTAGAAAATTCTCTTCAGACCAGCCGACAGACTACTCTCCTTCCTTTCGAGATAAAAGTCAAGATGCTTGCTATATCTGTCAGAAGAAAGGGCATTGGTCTTCAGAGTGTCCAGACCGTCAAAAAAGAACAAAAACAGGGGCTAAAAAAGACAAAAGTCAAGATACCTGTTATTATTGTAAAGAAAAAGGACATTGGTCTCCAGATTGCCCAAAAAAGAAACAAGAGGAGTCAGAAGAAAAGAAGGATTCTTCAAAAGAAGAGAGGGATTCTTCGGAAGAAGAGAGGGATTCTTCAGAGGAAGAAGAGGAAGAAAGAAGACAATTCTATTTAAAAGAGGCAAAGAAACAGGAGAAGAAAAGAAGAAGGGAAGAAAATGAGGAAAAAACGGTGAAGAAATTCAGAAAACAGAGAGACTAAATAATGAAAAAGAAGAAGTGTACGAACTTTTTAAAGTGTTCTGTGGTGAATTGTGAATTGGATTGAAAAAAATGGATAAAAGAATACATGAATGATATAAGGTAAGTGTCTTTGAGTTTTGATTTTAAAATAAGAAGCTACACTCACGCACTCATACACAGACACGTACTATAAGGGTAAAATGGGTGGGTTTATTTTTGAGTTATTGGCAAATTGAAATTGTATTTCTTTTCGAGAAATATGGCTGGCCCTGAAAAGGGCCTTTTTCTTTATGGTGTAGGAGTGAGTTTAACCAATCAACTTTAACTGCCTTAAGCCTTTGCCACGGCCAAGGCCTACTTCTGATGATTGGGTTGAAATCACTAAGGGTGGTACGACAGGCTTAGTCACAGGGTTGGCGTGTTTAGCTCGGGAAGGTCGTATTCTCTTCGGTCGTGATAAAGAAGTCTGATACATTTGTTTCAGACTTCTTAACTCCGCTAAAATGTCCAACAGTACCGTAGCCGTTTGATTTTCACCCTCTTGTTTCTTTGCTGCTACTTCTTCTTGCTGTTGTTGCTGTTGTTTTTTTTTCTTACCTCTTCTTGTTGCTGTTGCTGTTGCTGTAGGAGAAAAGCTTGTTCCGCTTCCTGTTGTCGTTGCATAAATTTCTCCAATTCTTCTTTCTGTCTCTGTCTAAAATTCTCCACTTGCGGTAATGAAGAAGGTAACGAAGGTTCCGGAACAAATTCTTGCGAGGTAAGAAAATCCACAAAATCCCAATGTACCTCTTCTGAAAGTAAGTCCGGGTTCCCTTGGGCAGTCTCCCCTGCTGGTGCACCCCAATGGATCGTTTTCTGAGTTTCCGTCATGTTGAATCACTGTCGCATAGATTGACTGCACACAAGCGCTAGCGAATCTATATAGACCAACTGACGTCACAGACTACTCTCTTCCGATTGGATGTGGGCTGACTGAATTTTGTAACGCGTGTTCGGATTGGTGAATGAACTCAATCCGTTTCAATCCTGCCTCTACCTATAAATAAGCGCAGTTCAGTGCATTGATTCACCTGTTCTCGTCGCTTCAAGATGTGGACCGATGTGCAATCTTCTACGCTTGTGTCTTCAATGATGTTCCGGACGGACATACCCATGTATGTCCGATCCAAGTGGGCCGTTGTCCACAGGACAAACACCAGCCTGTGGATACGTAGGATCTACGTAGAAAGACAAGGATGCCTGAAAAGAGTGCTGATTTACGGACCAACAGTGAGACGTAGCCTAAGGACAAGAAGAAGACCAATGCGGTACCATTTATGTTAATGAATACATTAACATAAACCCAAAGGCCCTTTTCAGGGCCAGCCATATTTCTCGAAAAGAGATAGCCTTTCCATTGCCTACCCCTTTTTTTAAATTTAAATTTAAATTTAAATTTAAAAAAACTTTAAAAAAAAAAAAAAAAAAAAAAATCCCAAAAGCCCAAACTCTATTCCCCATGTTAATTTCCCTTGTCCCTAGACAGACCCAAACTCTATGTTAAATTCCCATTGTCCCTAGAGTTGCCCACGATTTTTCCCCATGTTAAATTTCCCTTGACGCTAGAGTTGCCCAAGGGGTCTTGTAATGCTAATTCCCATTGACGGTAAAGTGGCCCACTTAACTACTGGTAGGTCTTCAATCAATGGATGAGAGGAAACAACCCGCATCTTTTTGTACATCTACAACAACGTGACGACTATTGTATATAGTTTGAATATAGTTCTCAACAGCGGCGGTTGTGCATACACGAAGGCGAATTTTATTGGCATTTGTAGAAAAATTGTGAACAAATCTAAATGTTTATGTGAAATCTACACCAGCCACGTATCTAGCTTTCATCATATAAACAAAGTGCACCAAGTCTAGAAGAGATAGAGGCCAATGTGGTGTATTGCATCGGAAAGCCTCTGCTCAACTACCAGTATCCTTTCGTCCCCCGACACGGGACGCAGCCTACGGCAAACAGTTAACCTCTACTTAGTCCCCTCTTACGACACGTAGTGAGGACACGTTAGACCAAATATACAACCCTGGAGCCGCAGGGGGGGGGGGGGGGCGTGACGAATGTAGTTTACAGAAAACGTTTTATATTTCCATTCTGGTCTATGCCGGGGTAAAACACCTCTTTTCCATCTTATAGAGAGACATTTGAAAATGCATTCCTTAAACGACTCTTCAGCTTCACTGCTTGAAAAAATAAATTAAATATGTGCAATAGCATACTTCCCTTGTCCTCTGGGTCATTTCTGAACGATGTTGTTTCCTTCACTCCGTTTGTGGAATTCTTTTGAAGGTTTTGATGGAAGTTATATGGTTATTGAAGATGCTAACAAGTTCTTATTTTCTTGCATGGCCATTTGGAAAATTGTTTGAAAAAGGTACATACGGGATATATGAAGGTTGAATTCGTTGCATTTTCACTACCTATCCCGACCGAGTATACCACCTGTGTATCCCTGACACTTCAAAAGTGACCGCTTGTTGGTCTCCGTGGATGGTGGGGAACACCGATGAAATAACAAAACAAAATAATGGAAAATCATAAAAAAGGCAATACAAGAGAACGAAAACATGTTTCAGACTCTGTCGATGAGCCATGTGGCTTGGAATTTTTTCCTTGGTTTATAGTTGAAAAGACTATTTGGATTAGTCGGCCAACTCAAAAGCGTTAAAAACTTACATCAGGTGCTCTGCTTTGGAGTGCGAACATAAAGCACATACTGAGAACATCCAAAAAATTAAGACCTTACATGACACTCCAGTAACGTGTTTCGCACACACATCACTTAATACATATAAAGGCGTCATTCGTTGCCGTGACTTAGTTGGAGTCAGCGACAATGAAATCCTCGAAGGGATGAAAAATGAAGGTGTCACTGCAGTCCGTCGAATTCGTATCAATTCGTATTATACTCACCTTTAACAAACCGACAGTACCTAAAGTAGTCAAGGTTGTGTTTTTACAGGTAAAGGCTGAGATATACATACCAAATCCCCTTCGATACTTCAAATGTCAGAAATATGGCCACCATACAGACTGGTACTCAAGAAGCCAATTATGTGGCTGACGCGGAGACCTTTCTCATCGGGAATCCGAATGCAGAGCCACTCCGCTTTGCTGATGACCTTCACAACAGTTATCACTTTTTAATCTCCCTTACAAATATTAACTCTACAATTGATGACGCAATTCCACAATTAAATATTAAGAAGGCCGACTGGGCTAAATTTGAAACACTCTGTCAAACTGTTGAATGAGGAAACATTTTTCAACGTTAATGAACCTATTCAGGATTTTACTTCTATTTTAATCAAGATTGCAGAAGAATGCACTCCCAAGTCCTCAACGAGCTGTTAAAGAATCCCCAAACCTTTGTTCACTAAGGAATGCAAGGAAGCCATTAGACAACGTCGAGAAGCATTGCAAACATTTAACAATCGTCCTACGCCCGAAAACTTTGGTATATATCGTATTGTCTGGCCAAAGCTCGCAGCACAATCAAAGAAAGTAAACGTGCATCATGGAAGAAATATGTTTCTTCTTTAAACTCTCGCTCCTCTATTAAGAAAATTAGGAATACTATACGCAAAATAAACAGATAGAGAAAAAAACGCATCTCTGCGACATTTGAAACTGAACAATAACAATTTAATTCAAAACGTCACATATCACATCTTCCTGCTGACAGTTTCTCTAAACATTCTTCATCATCTAATTATTCAAAACCTTGCGAAGATTACAAACTCAAAAGGTCATGTTTAAAATTCACATCCAACAACTCGGAAAGTTATATCCAACTGTTCTAACTACTGGAGCTTATGGAGGCTATTGGAGCTTATGTAATCTTTATAAAAGACCCATGATACATCCGCTGGGCCGGACGAAAAACATTAAAAGTTTTTGAAGCACCTCCAGAATCATCTTTTTTTATGGATTACTGGTAATGTACCTAACATTTGGAAGAAAAGCAGATGCAATACCAGTTCCCAAACTAGGTAAAACTTGAAACCGTTAGTAGTGGCACAATTTTGAATCTACAACTACAGCAAAATGTAAACTACTAACGGTTTCAAGTTATCGAAATAAGAAAAGGTATTTATGTATTTATGTCAGTTACAAAGACACAGCGATGCACTTAATCTCACTCAGGACGGAAACACAGTTTTGGGGTATTATCTTCGACTGAAAACTGACTTTTATTCCACACCTAAAGAACTTGAAAGCTAAATGCTTAAACTCTCTATATCTACTTAAAGTAGTAGCGCACACTGACTGGGGTGCTGATAGAAACGTCATCCTTAATTTATATAGAACGTTTATTCGCTCCAAACTGGACTATGTTGCGTTGATTATGGTTCAGCCAGAAGTTTAATTTATAGACATTTACAACTTGGAAACAATGTGACTTTGATCAAGGGAAATGTTGAAAGATAACACGTATTTCAGTCTGGCTGATGAATTCGATATCCGCGATGTTATGATAATACATCGTTACTCTAGCATATAACAATACCAGATGCCAACAACGGCATGCTAGTAGCAAAGGGAGATACTATATGGTCCATGGGACTTCTATTTTAAAACTTGGTGTTTGTGCTATAGAGTATATGAGAATTTAACATGGGTGGGATACTCTAGAGTCAATGGAAATTTAGCATAGGAATATCGCGTATTCAGGTCAGCCCCTTACAATAATGTTCCGCCCGACTGAGATCAATACATTGCAACAGTGTTGCCTTTGTTTCCCCAGTGTCAAGTATCGTGACGTCACACCTGTTCAATTCCACTTGACCCAATGCAGTCCCAATTTAATGTCGTAATACATTCCTATTTTAATTTCCCATTGCCCTAGAGAATTCCACCTATGTTAAACTCCCATAGACCCGATAGTGCAAACACCCATATAATACAATGAAGTCCCATATACTCCATTGTATCCCCCTTCACTACTCATGTTGTTGACAAGAACAGCTTCTCTACAGTTTCCAACTGGTTGTCTTCTGTAGAAGCACAGACGGTAGATTATGGTTTCCGATTATTGACTCCAGTGAAAAGTCGATAAAAACGACAACGGCGCCAGCACAAGGGATTACTAACAGGACGACATAGTTATATCCTTTATATCGGTGGACCAATTTGATTTTCTGCACCTTTATATCTGTTCAACTTGGGGTCCTAAAAACAAATTGCTTTACGTTTTGTAAATGTAGAATGTAAATAGAGCTGCAACAATTTTAGAAACACAATAACGAATGAACAAAGATATAGTTAAGGAAATGCATATACTCGTACTGTAATCAGAAATTATATTGTACAAATAAAGAAACATATTTTGACGTTATATAGATATATACTAAGATATGAGCTCAAAGGAAAGAAATAACATTAAATACATTGCTACAAAAAGAACTTAATTATCAAACAAAATGCTGGAAAGATCGGAAGGTTAACTAAAAGGGAACATCCACATCAAAGAGAACTTTTTTTCTGCCAATATGGATACACATATATCTAAATAAAAAAAAAATGTATATTCTTTCACTGACGGAACCTCAAGTGTTGTTGTGGTAGGTAGATGTTAGAGTAAACGTGTAGGGAACATGTCTGTGTGACAGAAACTCCGCAGGGGCCATGTGGATAAAATTCCTTGAGACCCCTGCATTTTCAGAGTTTCCAGGATATACGTTTAACCATTTAAATGTAAAGCAATTTTCTGTTGGTTGTTACCCGTTCAACTTATTTGTTGGGTTGGAAGAGCACCCGCCCCGTCTATACCTGTACGTATATTTGCTACACGCATGTATTTAGGCTAAATACTAAGTAACAATACAATCCTACCGGATTTGACGGAGAAATATGGATGGCAATTTTTTCGATCACTAAAAGACGATAAATATATCAAAACGACATAAGCTCTCTTAAGTGTTATTACAGCTTCCCCAATTGTCGTTGAAATGTAAATATAATAAATAGATTACTATTTGTGAGAAAGCTATCTATATATGTAACATATCAGATAAACTGGTTTTACCGTTAAATGTACTTTTCACATTAACACACAAAAAGCTGAAACTAATGTTTTCTGTGCTTTATGATTGAATTAATTATATAACATTTTCCGACAACAACATGCATTCCACAAAACACGATATAAAGTGAAATTAAATATAGATCATTCTCGTAAAACTACGAGAGACAAAGGAAAATATGTGCAAATGAATTCGAAGGAAGTATTGCATGAGCATATTACAAGCATATTACAGTATTTCAGTCGTTTAGCATTTTCACAATCGCTCAAATATAATTAGTGAATAGGGGCACTTTCGCGTCAAGGGGAATTAGCATTACAGACCCCACCCCTGGGCAACTTTAGCGTCAAGGGAAATTTAACATGGGAAAAAAATCATGGGCAACTTTAGCGTCAAGGGAAATTGAACATGGAAAAAATCATGGGCAACTTTAGCGTCAAGGGGAATTGAACATGGGAAGAAAACATGGGCAACTCTAGCGTCAAGGGAAATTGAACATGGAAAAAATCATGGGTCACTCTAGCCTCAAGGGGAATTGAAAATGGAACAGGGTCGGGACCCTGTTTTAATAGGGTCCCGACCTGATGGGTCTATGGAAAGGGAACAGGCGAGAATTGAAACAGGGAGGGGTCTCTATTTTTTTTATACAAAAATAAAAAAATAAAAAAAGGGTAGGCAATGGAAAGTCATTCTCTTTTCGAGACCTATGAGTGGCCCTGAATAGGGCCTTTGGATTTATGTTAATATACATAAAGGGCATCTGTGGCATCTTCTTGTCATCAAGCTGCGTCTTACTGCAGGGCCATAAATCAGAGTCCTCTTGATGCATCCTTGTCTTTCCAGACACACTCTTCGTATCCACAGACTGGTGTCTGACTTGTGGACAACTGTCCACTTGGATCGGACATGCATTAGCATGTCCGTCCTGAACATCATTGAAGAAACAAGGGTGGATGATTCGACTGTGGTCCACATCTTGAGGCAACGAGAACAGGTGAATCAATGCAGTGAACTGCGCTTATTTATAGGTAGAGGAAGGATTGAAACGGATTGAGTTCATTGACCAATCCAAACACGCGTTACAAAATTCAGTCAGCTCGCATCCAATCCGAAGAGAACAGTCTGTGACGTCATGTGGTCTATATAGATTCGCTAGCGCCTGTGTGTAGTCAATCTATGCGACGGTTATTCAACATGACGGAAACTCAGAAAACGATCCATTGGGGTGCACCAGCAGTGGAGACCACCCAAAGGAACCCGGACTTAGTTTCAGAAGAGGTAAATTGGGATTTTGTGAATTTTCTTACCTCGCAAGAATTTGTTCCGGAACCTTCGTCACCTTCTTCATTACCGGACGTGGAGAATTTTAGACAGAGACAGAAAGAAGAATTGGAGAAATTTATACAACGACAAAAGGAAGCGGAACAAGATTTCCTCCTACAGCAAAAGCAGCAAGAAGAAGAGGTAAGAAAAAAACAACAACAAGAAGAATTAGCAGCAAAGAAACAAGAGGGTGAAAATCAAACGGTCACGGTACTGTTGGACATTTTAGCGGAGTTAAGAAGTCTGAAACAAATGTATCAGACTTCTTTATTACGACCGAAGAGAATACGACCTTCCCGAGCTAAACACGCCAACCCTGTGACTAAGCCTACCGTACCACCCTTAGTGATTTCAACCAAGTCATCATCATCATCAACAGTACGTAGTCCAGAAGTAGGCCTTGGCCGTGGCAAAGGCTTAAGGCAGTTAAAGTTGATTGCTTAAACTCACCCCTACACCAAAAAAGGCCCTTTTCAGGGCCACCCACGTCTCTCGAAAAGAGATAGACTTTCAATTGCCAATAACTGAAAAAAAAAAAAAATAAAGAACCATTTTACCCCTGTAGTACGTGTCTGTGTATGAGTGCGTGAGTGTACGTTCTTATTTTAAAATCAAAACCCAAAGACACTTACCTTCTTATACCTAATTTATTCTTTTATCAATATTTACAATCCAATTCACAATTCACAATTCACAACAGAGCACTTTAAAAAGTTCGTACACTCCTGCTGTCTCATTGTTTAGTCTCTCTGTTTTTTAAATTTCTTCACCGTCACATTCTTTTCTTCCTCTTCCTCCTCACTTTCTTCCCTTCTTCTTTTCTTCTCCTGTTTATTTTTATTTACCTGGCTGCTTTCTTTTCCTCTGAAGATTCACTCTCTTCTTCTGAAGAATCCCTCTTTTCTTCTGACTCCCCTTGTTTCTTTTTTGGGCAATCTGGAGACCAATGTCCTTTTTCTTGACAATAATAACAGGTATCTTGACTTTTGTCATTTTTAGCCCCTGTTTTTTTTTTTTTTTGACGGTCTGGACACTCTGAAGACCAATGCCCTTTCTTCTGACAGATATAGCATGTATCTTGACTTTTATCTCGAAAGGAAGGAAAGTAGTCCGTCGGCTGGTCTGAAGAGAATTTTCTAATGACCCCTCGCAAAGCTCTGATGAAACGTTCGATTTGGCTAGTCTCTTCCATCATTGTGCTCGGTTTGAGAGTGAAATGAATAGTGAAAGGACAAGACACACACCCTTTTATATACGCTGGTCTGCCATGACTATAAGTTAGTCCATGCTGCTTAAACTTGAGTCATTTGACGTTTTTCACTCAAGATGAAACGATCCAATTCATTTGAGGAGAAAGAAGAAGAAAGTAAGAGGCAGAAACGTGATCTATCGCCTCGTACCAGAGCTGAAGTCTTGGCACAAATTCATGCCAGTGATTTTGAAGAGGACATGAGTGAACCAGAATCCGAACCCTCTAAACAAAATTCACCACCCTTAGTCAACCCTGACAAATACTATTCCATTCGAGAGACCGAAAAGCGCTCCTCTAGAAAATTTAGAACCACGGCTTACAAATACAAAGTGAAGTTTAAAGATTTCAAGGCTGAAGTACCGTTAGAGAAAGCAGAAGGGTTCATCACCGGGGTGTGGGATTCTTTGCTCACCACACTCAAGCGACAATGTCAACCCAAAGAAGACGATCGCTTGAGACTTTCCATACAACACGACGGTTTGAAATCCCCTGTTTGGATCGAGTTTAGCTTCCCTACTTAATTGACTACTTCCAAAGGCATGGACAAGATTCAACACGACAACAAATCCAATGACCAGTTTGACATCACCGATGGAAAAGCCACACTGGACATGACCCACGTCTCTCCTCCTCAAGGGACTGGCCGCAAAAAAGTCTTATTGGTGAACGACCTTCGCAGCACCAAAAAGAGTCTCGTCCGAATTCACAACCCTCAAGACCAGATGTGTTTAGCCAGGGCCATCGTGGTGGGACGAACCTATGTCAACAAGAACGACACGGTAGAATGGAAAAGAGCCTGGAAAACTATTCAACAATCCGACCGAGCCAAACAACGAAACGAAGCAGAACTCCTGTTACGACAAGCTGGCTTACCCAAAGACAAACCCTGTGGCATTCCTGAAATGCAAAAATTGCAAGATGCCCTAGCTCCACGCTACACCTTGAAAGTGCATCCTCAAGAAATGCGTGGGCCTCTGTTGTTTCGAGGGAAAGACTTTAAGGACGGAAAATACATTCACGTCTATCATCACGATGACCATTTCGATACTATTACCACTGTCACTGGATTCCTGGGATACAGTTATTACTGTGATAAATGTGACTATGGCTATAACAAGCATTGTGGATCGAAATGCTCAGGATGTTTGGCCTCTCCACGCTATCAAAGCGAAGGACAAAAACCAGTGCATTGTTTCACTTGCCTGCGCACGTTTGTCAGCACTGCCTGTTACCAACAGCATCTGAAGACGCAAGGTTCACAGAAGAAATGCGCTTGTCAACTGCTGAGATTGTGCCCCACGTGTGGACAAGGCCTATGTACCAATAGTGCCAAGGGACACGTATGTTCAGGAAAGAAAAAATGTCACATTTGTCACGACATCGTGGACTTGGAACACGAATGCTACGTGCAAAAATACCAGCCCCCACCAGAGAAAGAGGATGGACACAAGAAGAAAGGCAATTTCATCTTTTTCGATTTCGAATGCATGCAAGAGACCGGCATTCACATTCCTAATTTATGCGTGGCTCATCGAGCGTGCGAGAAGTGCATTCAAGAACCTATCTTCAGTCATTGCCCTCACTGCAGCAAGATTCCTGGAGGGCGTGAAAAAATCTTTCGAGGACCGAACACGCTAGCCGATTTCGCCCGATGGGTCTTAGACTCCATCGACAAGACGTGGAGCCAAGAGGACATCGAACGTTACGGAGATTGTCATCGTCATGCCACGATGATGGCTCACAATTTCTCCGGATACGATGGACAGTTTCTTTTGAGGTACTATACGGAACATGGCACCGAACGTCCTAAAGTCACTTTGAACGGAGCCAAAATCATTTTCATGCAAGTGGGACAAGTGCAGTTTAAAGATTCGATGAGATACTTAGCTATGCCTTTGAGTCGAATGCCTAAAACGTTTGGAATGACAGAAATGGCTAAACGGTACTTTCCACACTTTTTCAATACGGAAGCCAATCAACACGCCGTTCTACCCCATTTGCCTGAGGCTCACTATTACGACCCCGACAACATGCGTACCGAACAACGAGAAGCTTTCTACGCTTGGTACCAGGCTCACGCCTCCGACCCTTTCGACTTTCAGGAAGAAATGCTAAAGTATTGTCGTTCCGACGTGGACATTTTAGGGCGATGCTGTGGAAAATTTCGAGAACTGTTCATGGAACACGGAGGGGTCGATACTTTGAAAGAAACTTGCACCATTGCCAAAGCGTGTTCCTTAGTGTACCGGCAACGATTCATGCCTGAAAAGACCGTGGCTGTCATCAGTCCTCAAACGACCAACTATGTCAAGCATCAATACTCGGTCAAAGCCCTACGCTGATTACATTACTTGTGCGATAAGGAAGACAAATGGATTCAGCATGCCCGCAACGGAGGAGGTGAAAAGACCATCGGAACGCATTCGGTCGATGGCTGGGACTCAGAAAACCCCAAGGTCGTGTACGAGTTTAACGGTTGCTTATTTCACGGATGTCCCGTCTGTTACCCTGACCACGACACTAAAAATCAGTTTTTACAATGAACCATGGAAGACTTGCACCAGGCCACTTGTCAGCGACGCCTAAAGTTAGAACAGGAAGGATACCAAGTGGTGGAAATGTGGGAACACGAATACGATCACCGTTTGAAAACCGATCCCGAATTTAAACGCGTCGTGGAAAACTACCAGTTCATGGACCCGCTGAACCCGAGGGATAGTTTGTACGGAGGAAGGACCAATGCCACCTGTTTGCTGTACCAAGCCGACGAAGAGAAAGGAGAAGAAATCAAATACTTGGACGTGTGTTCGCTGTATCCCTGCATGTGCAAATATTGTTGCTTTCCTGTAGGCACCCACACTTGTTCACGGAACACAACGACCTGAAAAACATTCGACAATACGAAGGCTTGATCAAGTGTAAAGTTTTGCCTCCCAAGGACTTGTACCATCCCGTCTTACCTCACCATTGTCAAGGCAAACTGATGTTTCCTTTGTGCCGTACTTGTGAAGAAACGTGCAACCAAGATCAGCCTTGTCAGCACACCGAGGAAGAACGGACTTTGATGGGAACCTGGGTCAGCGTAGAATTGTTCAAAGCTCTGGACATGGGATACGAACTGTTAGAAGTGTACGAAATTTGTCACTTTCCCAAGACACAACAATATCACAAGGGTGACCCCACTCAAAATGGCATTTTTGCCGACTACGTGGATGCCTTTTTGCTACTGAAGCAAGAAGCCAGCGGCTGTCCTTCCTGGTGTCACACTCCCGAAGACCAAATAAAATTCAAAGAGAAATACTATGAACAAGAAGGTATTCCTTTAGACCACATCGAGAAAGACGAAGGCAGGCGATCGTTTGTCAAAGTGATGTTAAATTGCTTGTGGGGTAAAATGGCACAACGACCGTGTTTACCCAAGACGGAATATTTGACAGAACCTTCCCGCCACTTCCAGATGATTCACGACAAAACCAAATTCATGAAACACGTGGAAGTCGTTCGCGAGGATTTGATCTTGGTCAATTACGAAGAAGATCTGGACTTTGTAGAAGACGAGCCTTTTGGACATGTCATCATTGCAGCTTACGTGACAGCCCATGCTCGCTTAAAATTGTACGAAGCTTTAGAACTGTTAGGGGAACGCGTCATGTACTTTGACAAGGACAGTTGCATTTACATCCATCACCCGAGTCAACAGCACCATGACATCGAAGGAGATAGTTTAGGAGCCTGGACAGACGATGATCCCGACGACAAGATTCTAAGTTTCGTCAGTGGCGGTCCAAAAAATTACGGCTACGAATACCGGGACAAACAAGGAGAAGTGCACACGAAGTGTAAAGTGAAAGGATTGACTCTGAATTATCGTACCAGTCGAGTGGTGACCTTTGGGGTATTGAAAGAAGCCTTGCAATCTGGAGAGGATGAACACTTTAAAGTGACCACCTATCAACCCAACAAAATTGTACGTTTACCCACTCACCACATCGTCAGTCGACCCTTGGAAAAAGTCTATCAAATCGTGTACCAGAAGCGAGTGCGACTTCCCAATCATTTCACCTTACCGTATGGACACGTCGGTATTGGTCTGTATATAAAAAGGAACCCTAGGCAAGATCGATAGTTCATTGTGACTACCAAGACCAAGCGAACAAGATGAATACTTTCAGAGAAACACAAAACAAGTTTAGAAAGGCACAATTCAAGTGTGGGGCTTCTGAAGTGGAATGCGATTGTGAGCCTTGCGATGGGAACGACGCTGTAAAGGTGGATGTTCACCTTCACGTCTACCCCCCTACGGATGTCATCCAGTTCTGAGCAAACTCCTGTCCATGTCACCCAACCCTCATCGAAACGAACCTGTGAAAGACGAATATTCGTTTGCTGTGCGTTTGTCGGAATACTGCGACTTTGAAAATCGTCTTCAATCGTTCAAAGGAAAATGGCCTAAGTATCTGGGAGGACCGACCCCCGAAGAATTAGAAAGAGCCGGATTGTTCTACTTGGGCGAAGGAGATAAAGTCAAGTGCTTCAGTTGCGGTGTGTCACTTCACCACTGGGAACCACAATATTCGGCCTACGTAGAACATGATCGATGGTCACCGAATTGTCATTACTTACCCTTAGTGGGACCGAGACATTGAAGTAACTTACCATAATCTGTTTATGGATACTTTACAAGAGAACATTCGTGCTTTGCCTGCGGAGTTGAGAAAATGCATTTACCGAGAGCTGGTCAAAATGCAAGTCAAAAGTAAAGAACATTTGCATCCGTTACGTCACCGGTGTTTGAACCACTGGTACCTGAATGATATAAAAGGACTGATTCAGTTGAAAGTGTTCCATTGGACAGACATTGATCAACGATCCCCTAGTTTTAAAAAGGATTGGTTTGCTATGGATGATTCTATCTACTACATTGTAAACTTACTGCATCGAATTCCAGAGGAAGAGTTAACGAATTACCAACATCTTTTATGCAATGTCAACTTAGTGAAAGAGGAAACTTCTGAACGAATTGTAATGTGTAAATTAGTGATGAAACGATTTAAATTCGACACTGAAGTAAAACCATGTCTGTGCAAACGGTACATTTCTTGTGTCAGACAAAAGAGGACTTAGTATGACCTATTCATGGATACTTTACAAGAGAACATTCGTGCTTTGCCTGTGGAGTTGAGAGAACGCATTTACCGAGAGCTGGTCAAAATACAAGTCAAACGTAAAGAACAGTTGCATCCGTTACGTCACCAGATCTTTAACCACTGGTACCTGAATGGTATAAGAGAACTGATTCGTCAGAAATTGTTTCAGTGGTCAGACCTTGTTCAATACTTCCAGGGCCCCGATGATTCACGTGTTGATCATTTTGGTTACTTCGAGATTCACCTAGTACAACGCATTGAGGAAGACAAGTTAAAGGATTACAAACATGTTTTACGTGGAATCTACTTAGCGGAAGAGGAAACTTCTAAACAAACTCTGACGTTTAGGTTACAGTATGCAACATTTAGATTCCCCACTGGAGAACGAAGATGTCTGGCTAGAAAGTACGTGTATTGCATCCGAAAAAAAGAGAATATAAAAACAGGCTTATATGCCACGATTTATGTCATATGTAATTGAACAGATTCCGTGGAAGGAACTCAATGACCATATTCAAACCGTGGATCATTACCATCAATTATTACAAGAACTGTATCCAATCAATTTGGGACGACGCATAGTGTGTGTCTTAGTGACTTGTTTTCTGGGATTTCCTTTACCAGCCGATTCCTTGTGGACTCTTTACGAACAGTATTTACCACCCCATTCAACATGAAAGCAGTGCCTTTAAATGTTCACGAGAGACTCCTTTTGCTCAAAGCCTTACGTTTTCATCTGGATACTTATCGACCTCTATGGGAAAAAAAGATTCGTCAACTGTTAGCTAGTACCCAAGACGTGTATGACGATGTGTGTGTAGCTTGTGACTTACACCCCCATTGGACAGATGTCCTTGCCTGGAAAACATGGGATTTTGAGGCTTGCACCCAAGAAGTGGCCCACTATGCTCGAGAGTTGTGATCCTTCCTTTCAACGTCCAAAGAAAAAAGTTACTTTTCAACCTGTGTTAGTAACAGTACCAGAAGAACCCGTCACCCAGGACAGGACTGTCGTGGACAGGCCTGAAAGACCCTTCCGGGAGGACACTTATGTGACCTTACCCAATATAGAACTGGCCAGAACATTACCCAAAACATGTTGTACAGACACTTGTGTTTATTCCACGTTGATGGTTATTATGTGCCTGTTATCGTTGTACTTAAGCCTTTGGCATTTATGTATTTTTGTCTTTCGTGTTCATGTTTAAAACATTCAATAAACTTGTCCTGAAAAAAGTATACAAACTCTTGTCTGGTCTGTTTTCGTGTCACAAGTGACATTCCTAACACTATGGCTACCTCTGCTGTCTCTGCTCCCTCTTCCTCCACTGTCAAAGTCATCGACGAACACTTAGATCGTGCCAGTTGGGAGGCTTTGTGTCTTAGCCATCCCTTTAACATGCTCATTGCTGGACCTAGCGGTTCAGGCAAAACCGAATTCGTCAAACGTTTGATCGAACATAAACATCATTTGATCGATCGACCACCTCAGCGGATCGTGTGGTGTTACAAAGAGTGGCAATCGGCGTACAGCCTCCTGCGAGAAAGTCCAGGCGATTCCATCGTGTTTGTGGAAGGCATTCCTAAAGAAGACGACGGCATCGTCTCTGACTCCCGTCAAACCCATTTGGTCATTTTCGACGACATGTTAGGAGAAGACGAAGAAGAAATTAAACTGTGGTTCACGCGCAAAGGGCATCATCGTAATGCCAGTGTCGTTTACATCACCCAAAATTTGTTTCAACAAAGTAAAGCCCATCGCACCATCAGTCTCAATGCGCATTACGTGGTCTTGTTTAAAAGCCCTCGAGATAAATCGCAAGTGCAAGTCTTAGCCAAACAGTTAGGAACGCCTTGGCTGACTCAGGCGTACGACGATGCCACTCAAACTCCACACGCCTATTTACTCGTCGATTTGAAACCTACGACCGCCGATGATTTGCGATTTCGTACCCACTTGTTTCACCACTGGGGCCAAGACGGAGGGCCTGTCCTGTACACGTCTCCGTCCTCGACTTAACTTCACTCCACATAAAAATCTATAAAAACCTCAGACACTTCTCGTCTGTCTCACACACATTTTGAACATGATGTCCCTTCAGTCGCATCTTCCCGTCAAATTGATTAGTGCCTTGTATGGCATCAGTCGAGAAAAAAATCCACAAACACGAGCTCGTGTCTTAGATGCCAGTCTCAAAGAAGTCTTACGATGGTTCACGGTGACAGCACGTCAAT
Organism: Sinohyriopsis cumingii; assembly: GCA_028554795.2. Classification (NCBI taxonomy): domain Eukaryota; kingdom Metazoa; phylum Mollusca; class Bivalvia; order Unionida; family Unionidae; genus Sinohyriopsis; species Sinohyriopsis cumingii. Next base: position 7,988,698 of record CM068832.1, on the reverse strand, counting down.
TACTACAAGGGATCTTTCAGATTCCTCATCAAACCAAACGCTTTTTCAATCGAAACAAAGTCGCCTTGACCCAACTGGCCGATCCCCGCATCGACACTCAAGCCAAAAAACAAATCATTTTGAAACCTGGAGGGAGCGGTACCCTAGGAGGGGTCATCATTCGCTCTCTCTTAAGATGGGATCCTAATGCCCCCAAACTTCTCCCCAAGAAAAAAGTCAAACGAAGCTCCAAAAAGAAGAAAAAGACCAGGTCCCCAAGGAGAACTTCTCCAGTGGCGGGACCCTCCTCTTACCAGACACCACCCCGGAAAAAGAAAAGAAGCCCCCAGATAAAAGAAACAGATAAAAAGTCGCCAGAAAAAGAAAAGTCCACAAAAAACTAGTCGCAAGAGAGGCACTTCGGCCAGGACGCAACCTTACACTCGCAAGCCACGACCTGCCACGGCGGTGACTGCGTCTCCGGCATCCTCACGCTCATCCACTTCTCCGTTGATGACACCAATAACTGAAGAGTACTTGGAGACGTTGATCACACAAAGAACTTCTCCGTTGATGACTCCAAGAACTTCCCCAGTGGTAGGACCCTCCAATTTAGTGACAGTGGCCGCTGCTCACAAAGTACCATCTCCCAAAATCAAAGTCCAAGAAAGATCTGGCATGTTACGAAGTTTACTGGATTTGTCCAAGCAAGAACTGGCTCGATTTAGTCCGTTGCGTACCCCTGCACGACGTGTCATGCCTGTCCTGAAGTTGATACGACGTAAAGACAATCAGTGGCGACGCGTTCCAGTATAAAAAAGGTGTGTGACCAAGTCGGGGTATCAGTGTTTTTGGTGCTGAAGACTCAAAGATGTCACCCTCCAGAAAACATCCCTCTTCTAAACAACCCCAAGGAAAGAAAAGAAAAGGACTGCCTCCTCGTTTAGTCAAACATGGGGACATGTTATCTGTCCTGTCCAAAGCTTCTCCACCTCTACGAAAAAAACTCATTCAATCAGCCTCCAAAGAGGTCATCGATACCGTGTGCGAATGCTGTTTGAACGTCTTGAAAGGCACGATCCCTTTGTCCAAACACCAGAAACAATGCTTAGGCAAACATCGTCACGTTCTTCGCCAAATGGTTCAAAAGAAAATTCCCATTCGTCAAAAGAAGAAGATGTTGGTCCAACGTGGAGGCATTTTACCCCTCTTATAAGGCCCCTTACTGAAAGGAGTCATGGGAATCATGTTGGGAGGACTGGTGGGAGCAAGATGAAAAGGCCCTCTGAAGTCCCAAGATCTCAGAATCGACCCCTGACAACCCCATGGAAGGACGAAAACTAGCTTTTGTGCCTTACAAACGATGGATGGAATACCATCGTTGGCAAGAACAATGCACCCCGCATTTACCTCCCAATCCCAATATGAGCGAGATGTCCCAGTTACAACACGAAGTGCAGTCCTTGATGGATCGCCAAGATTTGTCCGAAACAGAAAAATCGCAAAAGCACGGTCAACTCTTGCAACGACTGCAACTCTTTCACCAGAAAGCTTTAGACGAAACAGTTCTTCCCACTCTGAAAGATTTTAAGACCTTGATGAAAAGTCCAGCACCATCATCACTACCACCACCACCACTACTACCATCCCCAGGGGTCACCAGAGATGCTACCCCACGAAGACCTGAGGAAGAAGAGATGCGAAAAGTGTTTCAATCACCGTCAGCAGCTCCCATTTCGAGTAAGATTGCAGCATCCTTGTTGACCCCTGAAAGCTTGGGTTAAAAAGATGATGTCCACTCATCCTTCGACAGAAGTGAAAAAGAAAGAAGGGAAAGAAGAAAGAATGGAAACCAGAAATGAAAAAAGAAAAGAAGACCAAAGCCATTCCATTGCCACCTCCACTACCACTACCTTCGACTTCTACTCCCGTAGCCCATCGGACACGTAAATCCGTTTCTAAACCACCCTTTCGACCCACCCAAAGTAGCATCACCGAAGAGTGGGTGAGTTATTAACACACAAACAAACACAAGAAATGGAAAAAGTCTTAGGCAGCATTTACAACGATCGCTCCCATCCTGCAGGTCAGGCAGGAGTTCAAAAATTGTATCGTGCTGCCAAAACTCGACTGAAAAGTCTCCGTTTACCTCAAGTGCAACGATGGTTACAAGAACAAGCTACCTACACTTTACACAAACCCATTCGACGCAAGTTTTCCAAAAGTCGCACCTGAGTGGAAGGCATCGATCATCAATGGCAAGCCGATTTAGCCGATGTCTCTCATTTGGCCAGCTACAATCGTGGCTACAAATATTTGTTTTGTGTCATCGACGTCTTTTCCAAACTTGCCTGGGTCGTGCCCTTGACTTCCAAATCCAGCATCGAGTTAGTGCGAGCCCTGCAACGAGTGTTGAAACAAAGCGGTCGTCACCCTCTTCGATGGCAAACGGACAAAGGTACCGAATTTCTGAACCAAGCTTTCCAAAAAGAATTAAAGAAACGTGACATTCATTTTTTTACCACCGAGAATCCTGAAACCAAAGCCAGCATCGTGGAACGTTTTCAGCGCACTTTGAAAGAACGCATGTGGAAATATTTTACGCATCACCACACTCTGAAGTACATCGACATCTTATTTCACCTGGTGCAAGCGTACAACCAATCTTACCATCAAAGCATTGGACGTGCCCCGCAAGAAGTGACTCCCGACAACGAAGTGCTGGTGTTTGAGCGTCTGTTTGGTACGTCCCCGACGAGGGCTGTCCCCAAGAAAAGTGGAGTGTTGGCCGTAGGAGATTGGGTGCGCATTGGCAAAACCAAACGCACTTTCGACAAAGGTTACTTGCCTAACTGGACGACCGAATTGTTTCGTGTCACTGAACGAGTGCATGGCCGTCATCCTGCCGTCTATAAATTGGAAGACATGAACGGAGAAGTGCTCAAAGGAACGTTTTATTTGCTGGAGTTACAACGTGTCACCAAACAAGAAGACGACGTGTACAACATCGAAAGCATTCTCGAATGCAGAACCCGTAAAGTGGGCAAACGACGTGTCAAAGAAGTCAAAGTACGTTGGAAAGGATATCCACCCAGTTTTGATTCTTGGATCGACGCTTCGCAAGTCATCGACTATAAAAAGAAGTAACCATCATGCCCTTTCACACAGACGCAGCTACGTCGACCACTCCTTCACCTAGTTCTTCTCTGCAAGATTTACAAAAACAACCCTTGTGGGTGTGGTGTGGAGAACGTGTGCCTAAAACGCAAATCATCTTTTTCTGCCAAATCTTCGTGGTGTATTGTGTCATCGGGGCAGCCATTGCCAATTTGAGTTTGCAACAAGGAGACAAACAATTGTGGACCATTTTATTGAGCAGTTGCATCGGTTACCTGCTTCCCAATCCCTCCCTGAAATTATCCTCGAACGGGAACCTTGTGTCCAGTGCCAGTGCCAGTGCCAGTGCCAGTCACCACTCCAACCACAACCAGAACCCCATTTTGAGCGGAGACACGCCTCTGACGTCCAGTAACCCCTCGGACAGCCACAGAACTCTGGAATTATGAGTCACCAAAACCAATTTTATTTAACCATACCCAGTGACAGTTCCATGGAGGTGTTTCCCCACAACACGTTGTGCTGTTACACGGCCAAATTACCTCAGGCCATCCCATTAGATCACGAAGCCCATTGGGAAGTGGCTTTGGTGGAAATGATTTACCCAACACAAATCAAAAACATCAATGAAACTCAAAACACTTTTGACGTCGAAATTCTGGACCCAACAGTGCAGCAAACCATGACGAACACTCCTCAACATAAATCATTTCTTGCGAAGACCCCAATACCCCGTAGCAGCAGTGACACTTCTCCTCCTTTTTACCTTTATCACTTTAAAATTAACTCAGGCCATTATTTTAGTGGTCAACATCTGGTGGAGGCCATCGCTGACCAATTCAATGTAACATTTGACAAAGTTCTGACCGGACTAAGAAAACGTGTCACCATTGAGTATCACAAACTGTCTCATCGTCTACTCATCAAATTTGAAAGTGAGGAAAAAAGTATACGTATTAAATTTTGCCCTGAATTGTATGACATTTTGGGTGGAGACCTCAATATGGTCACGGATAAGCAAACCAAAAAGATTCACATGGCAGACATTGAGAACAACGGGCATTTTGCAAGGTATTTTCTTTTCCCGGTAGAACTGAACCAGGGACTGAATTTGATGTGTGTGTACTCCGATGTGGTGGAGTACAATGTGCTGGGACACACCTCCGTGCTGTTACTGCGTGTGATTCCTTTGAAAGTGTATTCTGCCACGGTCACTGACGAGGAAGGTAGAAACACTTATTACGTCCACAGCGAATTTGTACATCCTCATTATTTGCCTGTCAGCAAGTCGTATTTGGACACGGTCAACATTGCTATAAAAGGAGATTTGGGACAAAATATTCCATTCACCAAAGGGAAAGTCACGGTGAAACTCCACTTTCGAAAACGGTTCTCTCACGACTCGTAAGTCATGTATCCAGTGTACCGAGGGGTTGCTCGACAGCGAGGACACGGTTTAGGAGATATGCTAAAATCGGCCTTTCGTTCGGTGGCTCCGGTGTTGAAACCGATGGTGACACGCGGATTGCACGCCTTGAAAGATGCGGCATTGACACAAGGCAAAGAATTTCTCCAAAATGTCATCATCGATAAACAAAACCCCAAAGAAGCCTTCATGAGGGCAGGCAAAAATGTCTTGCTGCAAACGGTCTAAGACCTTTCGGGTCGACGAGAAACACCTATAAATGCCCTGCACGCTACCGAGTCAAGCATTCAGCAAGGACAAGGCGGAAAGAGACGACGAAGAAAACACCCTTTCACCAGACTTCACACGTCTAAAGCTAGAAAGACTAAGAAAAGAAGAACCGTTCGAGACTTAGATATTGAGAAAGAGAAAAAAATGATGCACCGAGAGTCATGCGCCTGTTCCAAGTCGGAACTGGATCTGTTTGCCATGCCCCCCACCATGATGACGATGCAAGAATCCCAGTGGGTGGAATTTCATCCCGTCTCCTCTTTGACGGATTCCGCTCCCATCGAGTTTGAAATCAACGGACAGCCCGAAGATTACATCGATCTGAACAGCAGTTACTTGTACTTGAAAGTCAAAGTTCTAGATAAGGGAGGAGATTCTATAAGCGGCGAAGAGAAAGTAGCTCCCGTCAACAATTTCATGCATTCCTTGTTCAGCTCAGTGGACTTGTACTTGAATAACAAACTGGTCAGTAGCAGCATGGATACTTACCCTTACCGCGCCTACCTGGAAAATCTCTTGACGTACGGAATAGATGCCATGAACACCCATCTCAATGCTTGCGTGCTATGGGAACCTGACGAAGCCGGCGATTTTGATAAAACAGGTATTAGTGATGACCCCAAAAACAAAGCAGACACCAATGAGGGATTTGTTGAACGAAGAAACAAAATATTAAATGGAAAGAGTTTAGAATTGATGGATCGTTTGCATTTGGACATGTGGTTGCAAGAGAAATATTTGCTGAACGGTGTAAATGTTCGCTTGAGACTGAATCGTAGCAGTACTTCTTTCCATTTGTTGGCTGATGCTGATGCTACTACTGGTGGCAATCCTAAAAGCAAAATCGAGGGCGTCAAACTCTACGTACGACGCGTGGAAGTGTTACCTAAAGTGGGAAATGACATCAGTAACACTTTGAGCAGAACGACCGCCAAGTATCCCATACGACGCGTGGAAGTGAAAACGTTCACCATTCCCGCTGACCATCATTCCATGATCGAAGATCATCTGTTTCAAGGACAGTTACCCAAGCCTTTAATCCTTGGTATGTTCAAGAATTCAGCCTTCAACAGAGCCTTCAGTGAAAATCCTTTTAAGTTTAAACACTTTAAGGTGAAGAAAATCGAAGTCAGTCGCGATGGCAAGACCTTGTGTACCAGACCTTTCGAACCGGACTTTATCCAGAACAATTACTTGAGATCGTACTTGTCCCTGTACGAAGCCACCGGTCAGTTGGGGACCAACACCAGTCGCGGCATTACGTAGGAAGATTACGCAGGAGGCTATGCTTTGTGGGCTTTCGATTTCACTCCAGACCAAGGCAGCGACGAGGGACATTTCCACCCTATAAAATCTGGCCAGATTCGTGTGGAACTTCAGTTTGCAGAACCAGTGGACAAGACAGTGAACGTCATCCTGTATGCAGAATTCGATAATACCATAGAAATCAACAGTTTGAGAGAAGTCATTCTCGACTATTAGAAGCTATGGAAGACTGTTATCCCTCTTTACCTAGTGGAGAAACTTTGGAGATGGAATGTGAGGAGACCTTGGAAAAAGAATCTCAGGACAAAGACGACGAAGTTATGATGAAGTCAAGATGGCCAGAACAAGGAGCGCATTTAGTCTCCTGTTTTGCCAAACACTTGGTCGAAAAAATGACGGAATTGATCAAGAAAGATTGCTATGGATGTCTAAACGATCATCCCAGTCAAATTCAACACGATAAATGCCTGATGCTGAGTCAAGAAGAAAAATTGGACGAATATCTGGACGAAGCTTGGAGTCTCATCTCGGACGGAGTCGTGTTGCATCAGTGGTATAAAGACTTGCGTGAACATTCTTGTCCACCATTAACCACTCAAGAGATCCATCGTATCGAAGCTCTCCTGAATCAGTGTGGGGAAACGAAATGAAGAAACGGTTATTTGTCGGACATTTTCAAGCAAAAAGTCAGGATCGAATTGATGACTTATTATTACCTGTGAAGAAGAAGAAAACCACACAAATCAATGGATACCTGGGAACTTTATTACCTTTTGAACCACAGTTCGTACACGGCTTCTTGGAATCCTGTCGTCTGTGCTAAAGATGAACTCCCTCATCGCAAACCTCAACACCATCTAGCTTATGTGATCAACAAGGACGACAGTCATCTCCCAGGAACCCACTGGGTAGCCGTCTACTTTCCTCAAGAAGGATGTGTGGAATATTTCGATTCGTACGGATTACCCCTTTTGGAAGACGATATCATTGACTTTATGAGAAGAAATGCTCAGACTACCCGATTCAATAATGTGAAATTACAAGGCACAGATTCTTTGGTGTATGGACAATATTGTGTGTATTTTCTGCATCATCGCAGCCTGGGCTATTCCTAAGAACATTTAGTGACTCATTTTGATCCTCATTCTTCTTCTAGAAACGATGTGAAAGTCTGTGACTATTATGCTTATATTTTGTCTCAAGCTAGGAAACGTAGTGTCCATCAATGGCCTAATGACTTCCAACAGTGGAAATCACAATTTCATTCACAACGTTGTCAGCCCTGTTTAAAGTAGAGTGTGAATTGAAAAAAATGTTTGAGATTTGAAAAAAAAAAATGTTTGTTATTATATTGTTGGATTATTGTTAAAAATGTTAGAGTTGTTTGTTAGTGTTAAGTGATTTTGAATAAAAAAATGTGTTTTGAAAAAATGCCTTTGTCTTTTGTTTGGCTATAGGTATCCTGATTCATGCTCTTTGACTTCTTACTATCCCTCTCATGACACTCATTGAACGTTCCGGC
>CM068832.1:7121118-7378618 GCA_028554795.2 Sinohyriopsis cumingii | reverse complement strand
TCCCTATAAAAACTCACTTTATCCCTATCAGATACACTCTACCTACCTACCTGCAGTAGCGTGTATTCAGGTCAGCCACTTGCAACACTGTTGACATTTATCCCCTAGTGTTCAGTACAGTGACGTCACTGACGCTGGAAATTTTGAGACTATAAATATCGACTTGGGGATTTCCACATTTTGTAGCTATACATATATACTAGAATTCATAAACAGGAACGTCACTCAAGCTGAGGCTATAAAAAGATAGTGGGATTTTCCAAAGGAAAAACCCACAAGTTGGAGCTATAAATAGATAGTGGGATTTCATAGGAATTTCAGCTGATTATAGATACATAGGTATTTTTTCACGATCGTCACAGAAGTTGATATTGTAAGTAGTTACTAATTTTATCCATTTTAGTCTAAACCATTGTAACTTAATTTTCGGGGATATGTTTATTTTCCTTTAAATTCTGGGACAATTTCGTCATTTTAGCGTTACTTTTAGTCACATCCATTTTGTCGTTGAGCATTTCCTTGATTATAGCTATTTATAGCATCATTACAATTATGCAAATTTTTTAACACCCCAGCAAGATTTCAGGTCTTGGTAATGCTTTATATATAAATCTCACGCTTGTACTAGTGTATGTATGTTTCTGTCTCTGTTGTGTTTGACCCTCTACCATCATTGTCGCTAGACAATCCCACCATGTTCAATTCCCCTTGACGCTATACAGACCCACCATGTTCAATTTCCATATGTTCAATTCCCCTTGTCCCTAGACAGACCCAAACTCTATTCCCATGTTAATTTCCCCTTGTCGCTAGACAGACCCACACTATAGTTCCATGTTAAATTTCCCTTGTCGCTAGAGTGACCCACGATTTTTCTCCATGTTAATTTTCCATTGTGCTAGAGTTGCCCAAGGGGTCTTGTAATGCTAATTCCAATTGTCGCTAGGGTGCCCCCATTTACTACTGATGACACTACCATTTTCGACCTGATTTACCCTTCTGATAAACCGATATATTGCTGTATCCTTTAGCTCCACAAAACATTCCATTTCGACAATGTAATTCTTTCTTACAGCTGCTGTTGAAAGATAGGGTGTCTGGGGCAGAAATGTTCCTTGTAGTAATGCAATAGCAAAACCCTGTCTGAAACACACCAATAATAGAACCAAACGTTTATATAATGAAGCATATTTATATGTTATTAGAAGCCTTTGAACATGATGGAAAACAAATGATGTTTTGCAAGTGGAGTATATATTCTGTATGAAGTGCGTTCTAAAACTAGTAAATTAAAGTACTCTTAATTTGTATAGAAAACAATGAGGAATATATTACAATACACATACGACATGCATACTAAATGTGTTGCATTCTATTGATTACCACCACAAAGAAAGTTCAAGACACAGTGATTTCAGTTTAAGAAAGCTAACATTTTAAAAGTGGAAAAGCTAACCAATGCTTCTAAATGTAACTCTGGAATGCATACACAATCAAATCAAGGCCAATAACAAATATATGCAAAAGACGTATTAAATCTGTTGTCTATGCAAAGCAACCGACACTGATACTTGTTTGCTAACATTCATATGAGTGTTTTACAGTGTAGACCACAGGTGCAGGATTGCCTTTTCCTACCTCAAACGCGACCTGAATCTGACACTTGAACTAGTTTGATCTTCTGCTGTGAATATAGTACACACAAAGAGGCAAACACGTTCCGTTTTTCATTATCATTTTGAGGTACTTTCACAATAATCGAGATACTCAGTATTTTCATCACATTTAAGACTGAAGTTAGCAGAGGTTGCAGTTACGTGTCTCGCAAGCAGGCCGTTTCGCTATTATTGAGCTTGATGCATGTACTGCATTATTATATACAATTTCGATTAGAGCGGCCGTTGTAATTGTTAAAAGACTTACTCTCATTTATCTTTCTGATTCAAATCTGTTTTAGACCAAAGTTGAATCGAGGAATATGTAGTTTTATTTTTTCTGTCTCGATCGATTATATGGATGGGTTTTTACCTGTGCGTATTTATATCGCCTGCGAGCTACACTGAGTACATAATTCTAACCATGCAAAATGTCATTTTTATAACCGTTTCAGGACCGTTCTTCATGAACTGTGTTAAAGCGTTATGTAAAGTTTCAGTTGAATATTATAGCATAAACCTGTCATTTTTAAGATCTGTTTTAAGACACATAAAATAAACATAGTTAAGATTCACAATACACCATTTTTACTTCGATCCTCGTTTTATCGTTCAAAAATCTGATGAAATTTCTTAATCTTTATTCGTCGACATTGTATTGTAAAGATCTTGCAAACGTAGAAAGTCCTTTAGGTGTTTGTGAAAGATTGTTTCGTATATGACTGTATTGAAGCACACAATAACGTCTCATCAGTGGGTAATATCTAAAGAACTTAATATTAAACTTCATTCAATGCATTTATCATTTATTATCTATTACCGTACGGTCTGAAATCATTCCATCCTCAAGGTCTATGAAAAAATAGCCTTTGAGTTATTTAATTTAGAATAATGACCTACAACTGACTAAAATATATTCAATATGTCGAGTTAATTGTATACATAAAGCATCCAACAGATAAATACAATAATAGTAATACTACTAATATTGCACGTAGGATGATATAATAATGCGTTCACTGAAAAGCTTTTCTGCCATGTGTTAAGTCGGACGAGTTGAACGAGCTTTAAGATTAGGCGGGAAGAGGCTCTACTCAGTGCAGTATGATATAAACAATCCCGGTCTAAATCAAAGCAGTCATAATGTGGTGAACTCGTTATTTTTATATTTTTTTTTTCTTCTTGCAGGTAGGGACTAAGATTAGCAAAATATAGATGATGAAAAGTGTTATGTATATCTATGTTTCTGGTCAGGTGTTTTTTTTTTTAGAAGGATTAAGTTATTTCCCATAGGATGCGTTGGGTCACATGAATATGTATTTTGAAAAATTAGAGAGGGTAGAACGTTCTGTCACGAAGGGTATATTGCGACAAATATTTTAATAGGCTTCTGAAGATGAACATAAGGGAAGAACCGACCAAACATATTCATCCCTATTTTGGATTCATTTCTATTTCGGACTCTTATTTCATATCTGAGATAGATTCGAGAGTGAGAAATTTATTTGCAACATTCAATTATTTTGGACTTCAATATATCTTGCTAGGAATGATTTAAAGATAATTCATTATACTGTATGCTACTTTTACATTTTCATTTTATGCTTTGCAAGTTAAATTATTTGTTAAGTTAACAAACCTTGATGGTTTGGCTTCTGTGTTACTTAGTTAGTGACCACAGAGCTGCAACAAGTTATCAATAATAATAATAATAATAATAATAATAACCTTAGAAACCAAAAATCAACCATAGATTATATATACTATTGACAAGCCTTGATAAATGGACACCATTTATGGAATACTTTGACCTTTTCTTTTAATGAGGCATAGTAAAATAATCATGGAGGCATTCCGTTTCATGGAAAATAATATCTTCAAAGTACCAGATAGCATTTGCTTGCCTTTCTTGAAGCACATGCGAATACAGTGAGCGAAGTTTATTCTAACAAGCCAACTTACCATGGTAAGTATCAAAATTAATATTGTAATGAACACATACTTTGATGACAGCGCACAAATGTGCATGCATCTTGAAATTGGGAGAACTCTCTCTCTCTCTCTCTCTCTCTCTCTCTCTATATATATATATATATATATATATATATATATATATATATAATACAAATCATTTGGCGAATACTAATTGTTTCAAGTGCACTGGATCCAGCAAGGGATCACGTGTGTCAGGGATTGATTAAGATAAATGCAATAAACTGACAACAAACAGTGTGAAACTAGCATCTAACGGGCCTAAGCGCTTTCGACTCTTTGATGAGTCTTTTTCAAAGGCAAATACAAAACGTAGACAAGACAAACAAAATATCACAGAAAATCGTTTATGTTAGCGAAACTTTAAAGTCAATCAGATCATTTATATTCTAGGAACAAGTTTTATATCATCTGCCCTATGTTAAAGACTCCTACTGCTTGCACATTTGTATCATATATTTCTCTCTTTTTTAAAAGTCCATCTGAACCTTGGTGCACAAATTAAAATACATGAAATGAATAACACATGTAATACCTGTAGACCGATATATCCCTGTAATCCACAAACAGAATAGCACAGACCTGGTCGGTTCGCGTTTCTTCCAAGGTTGAATTCGGCAGATACGAATGGTCGTAATATTCCTTGAGAAGCACAACCTGAAAATACAATACAAATACAATAAAAATTGTATGTATTAGGTTGATATTGTGTTCGGTATTCAATCGGCAAAATAGGCAATGTCCAGCTTGTATAACAGTTTATTATTTATACACTGTGATATAATATTTGCATGAAGCATTCGGTTTTAAACGTCTTACTTCTTGTGGGGATTAATACCGAGCGTGTTAATTTTACAGAGGGCAAACGTATGGTTCGAGTATTACCAGAGTTTCAAAGTTTAATGAAAGCGGATTCCAGAACTTCATGCAAGATACAATGATATGCCCTTACACATCCAATTACTCATATTACTGAAAACGAACAAGTATGGTATGCTTTCGAAGCATCGCTGGAAACTTATGGGTCTGCCATGCTATCCGCTTCCCTCCCACAAAGAGCATAATGACTCAAGCATGGATTACCAACGTCGGAGCGTAAATATAAATTAGTTTTTGATGGATGGTTTTCAAACCCTTTTAGTGATCAGAACTATCCAAGGACGCCATGAGTTTCGCTTGTTGCTGTGTATTTTGCTGCCTTTAGACTGCATTAAACATTCGTTTATATATATGCTAGACATAGTTAATACAGAGAGCTACATCGGTCCCTCCATTTGGAATATCTGCAAATTGTGAAAATATAAAAATCGTCCGAAGATCTCTTAGAAAAAAATTCTCAAAGGACTCAAAAAAAGTTAATGGAACACTATATTATGCTACGTTTAGGTACGTATGATACGTTGGTTTCTGACGGAAGTTGCTAACAACGTAGAATCGTTATCAAACACAGAGCATATTGATTTATTTTCAGTTCATTGATTAAATCTCATTCTAACACTTGTATTTCCAAAAAGAGAAACGTAATTATTACAAGTATGATGTCTTCCCAATAAGGTGAAGATCTTTTCTTTCAGCTTTATACGAGGTAGGATACTGGAATCAATATTGCATACAGCATAGAATACATACTAATCCATAAGAATGTAATAATGCATTAAGGAAGTATAAGATAGTTTAAACATATCTTATATAAATGCGAATTTGTATTTGAATTGATGACAAGTGTAAACGACACCATGAGGAAGTAAGACACCTCGACTATTGTATTCCCATACCATTCCGTGTGTTTGTACATCCCATGCTATATTAAAGCAGAGGGCATGAATGATATAAAAGTCAAAATCTTAGTCATTTCATTCATCATTGTTTACGGTCTAACCTGAGTGTTGCCATTTTATAAGGTCTAACCTGATTGTTGATATGGTGTCCCAAACACTATCAACGTGTTTATGTGAGCCAAACATATCCAAAATTGGTATTGTCCTTCCTCCGATACAAGATCGTATTGTTGATTTAGAATTTCAGAATATACATTATTGCTTAAACTGAGCATTTATAATCGACATCAAATATATTTTACTGCTTATTGATCAAAATGAAGAATATACGTGGTAATAAAATACACACGCGACTTGACATGATATCTATTTTTGTATCATATCGTTCCTTCTCATTAAGATACAACCTTACCCATGTAAAGTAAATGCTCATATGACTGTAAGTAGCCAACCCAAGCTTCTCCTTTCAAAGCGATTTCATCTGTAACTGTCATTGTTGCTAAATCTACAGCAGGGACGGCAACGGTCCAATTGCGTCTGCTACTATTACAACGGTGTAAGGCTGTTATCCACAAGGATGGGCTTGGAGACTCCATGACTTCAAATTCTGAGTGAACTTCATCTGGAACGGATAGATAAATAATTAAATAGATGCTGAAATAAACCATTACTATATATCTGTTCTGGGTTTGATGGCGCTTTAGTCTGTCCTAGCGGCTATCGTACATACAGTGTATCATAGATCCCATTTAAAAAAGTAAGTTTTTCTCAAACGTTGTCAGTATTGATTCAACACATATACGAGGATTGAGTATAATGTGATCCAATAAGCATCTGTGGATTATGTCCCTTGAAAGTATACCACATTTATTCTGACTATTTTAAAAGTTATGGAGAAAGGCATTAAAATTGGACTACGTTCTACTCATATATGAATAATCCTTGGTGTAATGTTCAATGTCTCAATTAGTTTTCTATTAATCTTTCCCTCCTCACAATACATTTCTTTCTGTTGAATATTTTGTACATGAAAAAAATTTCTCAGTTGTAGATCTGTCAGGAAATGTATCATTGTTGCATGGGTGGAGGGGATATTACAATGAATGCAGTTTACTCGAATAAACTTTTGTTCTCACGCACAATATCTTGTATCCAAAATGATGTTAGTGTTGATGTGTGGCCGAATTGTATCCAGTGCTCGCCCATACCGATAATAGCGGATCTCAACTCTCTCTGCGTGGGTTCGAGTCTCGGGATAGGCTTATAAGGGTGCGTGAGAACGTGTACAAGTAGCTTCCCGTGGTGTCGATGGTTCTTCCTATGATTTTCCCAGCTTCTTTGTCTAACAATTATATTGGCCGCCGTGTGTAGTCAGTCTTGTGCTCAAAAATATCAAAAATAGTATCCAGCCTACAACAGCAACATCGTCCACAACAACTACAACAACATAATGGCAAATAATTGATTGCAGAGGGCCACATATACACAGAAGCACATTAAAAGCACTTAAGGCGCATGCGGCTCCTTTCTAAAAAAAATCAAACAATAAAAAACAAAAAAAAAATCTTGAATTGTACGCAAACGTTCGTTTTGCACTTATTTATCGGAAAAAGTTCAGAAAATATCTGGGAACATATGTTCACTTATGCGGAATGATCCTGTTGCAATGTATATATGTCAGGAAGTACAATTTCGTATGTTTTATGTGTCAATTTGTAATTGCACAGTTGTATATTCTGAGATTCCAGTATCTTCTCCATAATTTATAACATTACTAAGAGTGAACAACCCGGGTTATACGTAAAATAGTACATGTTCGCCTTGCAAATTTGTAGGGAGTTATTATTTGTGTAATTGCACCGTTCACTATGTATATCAATTAAGATATATATTCAATATTTTCAGCAATGTTTCCCTACAGACAGAAATTGTATTTTTTTTAGCAATTTTCTCGCCTTGATAATTATGTAGTAGGTATGACTCAGAATAGATGAATCTTATTTTGGAACCGCCTTTCTGTGCAAATCATTATATTGACGCCATTTCTATATTCTTTGCGACTTAAAAAGTGTTGCATATAAATCATTCCTCTCATTTGGTTTCTGCTTTTCCACACAAAATTCAAATTGTCACTATGGCCGTAATTGTGGTGTTGTCACCATGACCAACCACAGGTAGAAAACTGTAGAAGCTACCTCTAGAAATATTTACATACTATCTAGGCTTGACAAAGTCACATTTTACATCTGAAATGAATTATTACTCTGATGATGAAATTCCTCGATTCATTTATGTGGTCGAATATTTCAAATGTACGACACACTTCCTTTGCGGTTTGTGGTATACGCGTGGAGACGCTTGTTTTAATATAATATCAACACTGTATTGTCTCCAAAACATCGATGGTTCTAATCATAATTCGGGCATCTGATAAAGACACCCACCCCAATATTTGCTACAAACCACATATTTAAAAATGCATATTGGTGGAACACTAAGACCCTTCATCAATCCAGGCATTGTAGCATGAAGGAAATGCGATCCTACCCCAAAACATCAAAACTCTTATGAAGAAAGAATAGTACGGTACATATAAAAGGAACCAGCATTTAAGATATATGTATTCCAATATATAGTTTCTAAAGTGAAAGTCGTATTTCGGAGGCTACTTTTCCCGCTAGGAACTGTGTGCTGTTATATGGCTGTTAGGCACAGTCGTGGAAGTGGATATTTAACTCAGAGTACATCTCAAAGGAAGAGAAAACGCATTATCGTGTCTGGTCTGTGATTATGTTCGCACAAGTGAATATGTATGTGTCCATTACATGTATCTGCTTAATCAGATTTATGAATTTGTGTACGTAGTAATCTACGTTCATTTCAACTATAATTAGGCTGTCTTTCCCTATTCCATTTTCTCCATGCCCCACCCCAACTCTCTCTCTCTCTCTCTTTATATATATATATATATATATATATATATATATATATATATATATATATGTCACATACTTTAAAAATAGCATGGCTTTTTTGCGTTTTGATATAACAATACCATAAGTGCATCCAAATGCGATCCGCCCATGGCGTGTAATAGACACGACCACACCCTCAAGTGCAACAGTCGTATATACCAGATAATCTGAATAGTATTGAATCATGAAGGGTATTGTCCTTAAACGTGCTTTTGTTCCATTAAAACTAGATAATATAGACGTTTCATCGCATAACGAGCCCTGTAATAATCTCCTTCAGACAGATATACACTGTCATTTTCCACATGTGTACGAATTAATCCGGTTGTGATCAGCGACACCTGTGGCTCAACCGATCTCAGTCGAAAGTGGGTACACAAGATTTGATGACGTCACCGTTGTAAACATAAGTAACTAATACCACGCTATGTCTGATTGTATTCTGCCCAAGTTCGCGCTTCATTGCATATTCAAGCGCACCAGCTGATCACCAATATTAACTTAGTATTATTTGTATGTTATGCATGATTTTCTTCTGAGATCCTCTTTAAAACGAGGCCTGCCTATCCTTGTTCCCTCTCGAAACAATTTGGGCGCCACGTGCAAATGTTCTTGTTTTTAGATCAGTCACTAATGGAATTTGTCGAATGCATCACATCACTACTTTTGGAGCACCCCGCAAAAGAAAATGAAATTAGGAGAGGCTTTAATACACATATATACACATTGTTGTTGCAGTAGATTATGTATTAATAGCAGGAAATTGCTTCAATACTCTCTAAATCAATAATTAATTTCTACTGAATAATCATTACCGACGTAAGAAAATAACGACAAAATAGCTATTGTCCATGTTTTTTTTGTCTTTTTTTGTAAATGAAATAAACATGGTATATAATCCCATCTACTCTCTCTCTCTCTCTCTCTCTCTCTCTCTCTCTCTCTCTCTCTCTCATGCACAAGGGGCAAAATACAGGGAATTATGTGGAGTGGAGTGAGCGATAAACGAAACTGAACTTGCACCAAGTAACCCTTAAGAACCTTTGTCTTCGTTGAGGTTTGGTGTACACATAAGAGTGTTCACGGTACCAATGATACAAAGTTGCAATGGCCTGTCGAGACTTTTCTTGGTTAAAAGGAACACACATACTGTACTGTGTAATGCTTTATTTGTTTTCTTCCTATCTTATCAAAACTTATCAATAAGGTTTTAAAACCAGATTACATAATATTAAATTGTCCGAAGGTCCGTCAGCATTTCTATCACACTGTTTGGCAAAGCAGCAGATTAATAGAGGTAAGTCTCTCTCTCTCTCTCTCCCTCTCTTTCTCTCTCTCTCTCTCTCTCTCTCTCTCTCTCTCTCTCTCTCTTTGTTGGTTTGTCAATATATTAGGTGGCTTCCGAAATTTTAATGTGAAACAATATGTATTTAAATCCATATTAATTGATGTTATAAAACATGCAGTAAGAAATAAAAACAAAAAAATCGTTAAACATATTACAATATTTGTATTCTTCTTTACAAATAGATGTGTCATACAAATATTGACAAGTTATTGCAACCTTGTATCAGCGGTATTGTGAACACTGTTTTAAATTCCAGTGAGGCGTGTGCATCTAACCGTTACAAAATCCCAAGTTCTTGTAAGTTACATGGAGCAAGTTCAATTTTCTTTTTTTTTCTCTCACTACACTTATTTCCGGCTATCTCTCCCTTGTGCATATAAGAGAGACGGGAATAGCAGAGAGGATTCGATGAAAATCTGTAACATGGTCATTTATTTAAGAGACGGGGATTATTAATATTGGTATGGTCATTTTATTAAAACGCAAAATGATTCATCTGTGGATATTTATCACAGATTTAGAGAATATAGAAGCAGTAGCCTGCTGTTGAAATGCAACCTAATGTTGAATCAATAGTTATATATGCGTATTAATGGGAGGATCACAATTTGATAAACCAACAGTAATGGGATATTTTATAACATGTTGCTTTATACCAAAACTTTAAAAGCCATGTTATTACTAATGTATGTAATAATGTGTGTGGTATATCGGCATATATATATATATATATATATATATATATATATATATATATAGAGAGAGAGAGAGAGAGAGAGAGAGAGAGAGAGAGAGAGATACAACTGCTCTGTATCCGCGGTAGATGAACTTCTTTATGTTAATACGTACCATTTACAAGAAGACTAATTATGATGTACAGTAGTCCCATTGTCCTTTTGGATGTCCTATGTTTGTTAATGAACGACTGCCATGCCATGTTAATTCAATTTCGATCCATGTACTTAACAACTGTGCATGTGTATGTCGTCATTTTATGAACAGTTTCCGGCAGTACTTAAATGCACCATCTCCTGCTGTGCTATTATTCATATCTGAACAAGAAAAAAGAAACCTATTAACGTTCTGGTGCTTTCTTCCGTGTTGTAAGTATACATATACTCGGGATGTGTGACTTTATAGATGTGAACATGAATAGCCACTTTCCTATAAGGATTCTTGTAATAAAAATGTACTGACGCATGTGTCTGGTGTATTCATCCTTAGATTTGCTCATGATAATGATGATACAGATAATGCTGATATTGTCTTTTTGGCAATAACAACGGTGACGAAGACGATTATGAAAAATTAAATGAGATGATTCATGTATGAAATTGATAATAATGCGTAAATCCATTCCGTTTATGTTAGTGTGTTTGTGCGTGTATATATGTTTGTACTTGTATGTCGTGGGAACTTTACCACCATGGGGCGGTCATGAGCGACCAGTTCCAGGTACCCAAACAAGGTTACGGTGAGTCGTCAATACAGTATTATTCTCTGAGCGTGAGGTCTTGGCATTGTGACTATCACTGCCGAGAGTATATGTGGACGAAAACGTGTGCCATGTCTCCTGTACAACAATGGGCCATCATATCACAACGATCTCTGTTAACTCGGTTATTGTCATAGAATCGAAACTTCAGTCACGTGGATCGTGCAGTTTCTCCTTAAAAATCTTTTACATTAGGACACCCGTCGGCTACTTTTCAATCAAATTCAAGCTGATGAGGAAAACCGCCTCCCTCCCCCTCCTCCCCCCCCCCCCCTCGCTCTCACTGTCTCTATGTCTCTCTGTCTCTCTCTCTCTCTCTCTCTCTCTCTATATATATATATATATATAACATAGATAATGTATAGCAACTCCAACAGGGTAACTACTATTTCTGCACGCTAGTTGACTACAGGTATACCGTTATGTAACACGTCTTTATTATTAGATATGAACACCAATAATTGGATTTTATTCTGTATTTAAATTCTGACATCCACTTTCTTCTTTCAGTGACACGGTGAGTCAAAATATTATTATATTAGGTGAATATAACATAGTTTCGAACTCTGGTGAAATTATTCAGTTTCTTGTTGCAATTTGCGCACCATTTGTTATTGTCCCACGTGACTTTGTTTCGTAGTTTACAAAGTCACAGTCGAAACTTTGCCAGTGTCGTACCTAAACTAAAATACTTTAAAATCATTTCGATAACGCTGGGAAATCTTTTGACAACCTGGTAATGTGGTGTATCCAACTCACCCGTGATTTCATCTGAAGAGTGTGGATGCTTGGAATGTCTGTCTGTGTGAGAACCTTTGAGCCTGGGACCATTTCCTGCCATTTTATCCTTCAGTGTTCTCAAGCAGCCCTTGTGAAAACATTTCATATTCTTGGCACGGCGTCTGTACACAGTCCATATTACGCATGAACATAAGATGCGTTACCAAAAAATTGCTTTGTAAACATTCAATGTTGCCTGCAGTTTGATGAGCGTCCACATATTTGCGTGTAGTTTTTTAAAAGGCCATAGTTATGTAGCAAGGTATCTTTGTTGACTTTGTAAATAGTTCCCAAAACTAGACTGTTAAGTGATAGAGGTCGCACTAGGTCAGTGCGTTTACCTAATGGTGCCGTAAAATGGAGAGACGATATGATAAGTACAGAGGCTGGCTGGTGCGTGTTCTCTAGGCAGTTATATTGTTATAGACTTCACATTTAAGGTTAATGACCTTGTGATCTTGGAAAAGATTGTAATATGTCACTGTCAGAGTTATAGGGAGGATAGAAAAAACTGAGAAAATCTAGAAGTTAAGTTAGTATAAGAGAGTCCATTGTAAGATCTAGACCGGGTTGCATGCTACACACTTTGGTGACAGCGGTGTGGTCATTTTTTTCGTAAAGTAGCTGCAAACCCTGGAAAATCTTAAGAATAAATGAAAATGGCGCAATCACGGACAGTCTCGTAAATGATGGATGCACAAGAAAGAATTAATCATGAAATTCGGCAACTGGAACTTGAAATAGAAGAAAGTACACCTATGACTATCGGAATTGAACATCAAATAACGCCATCGAGACCTCTGGAAAAAAATCAAGCAGCCCAAAGAAGATTAGACTTTTTGCAACAAAATAAACTGTGATGACCGCTTGTAACACCACAAACGTTCGACGGTTCCACACCACTGATGGACTTTCAAACACAGTTTAGTTCGTGTGCCGGGATAAACAAATGGACTCAAGAAGAGAAAGGGCTTTATCTAGCAGTGAGTCTCAGGGGTCAGGCCCAACAGCTACTGGGATCTGGAACTTCAGATTATGACAGGCTCATGTATTCACTAGAAAGAAGGTTCGCGCCAAAAAACCAAACGGAAATTTACAGCGTACATCTAAAAAGCCGCCTTAGAAGGTAACATGAAACACTTCCAGAATTGGGACAAGCGAAACGCCGACTCGCTTCCCAAGCATATCCAAAGGCCCCAGAAGAATTACTCGAAACGCTGTCGAAGGAGCAATTTATCGATTCTTTAACTGACAGCGAACTTAGGTTAAGAATACAATGGGCACGCCCTAAAACCCTTGATGGAGCCATTCAGATTGGAGTAGAACTCGAAGCCTTTAATAGAGCCGAACTGCCGCGAAAGGATTTGGGAAGATATGCACGAACCGTGACAATGTCTGATGAAGGGTTAAGTGATATCCAGGAACTTAAGAAAGAGGTTGCGGAACTCAAGACATTACTAAAGGATTTGAAGGCAAAATCTGCAAGGAAAAACGTAACGAAGGCAAGATCTTGTTACAAGTGTGGAGAAATAGGGTATTTCAAAAGAGACTGTCCAAAAAGCAAGCTCAAACTTTCGGAAAACTAGGGTGGGCGCACCCCATGGGACAGGGGTGGGACCGTGATTCCGGGCCTATGAATATAACTGGACAGGCAACGATGAAAGATGCTGGGATGTACCTTCCGGGATCTGTACACGGATTGGGTGTCAACTTCTTAATATACACAGGTGCTACGGTTACCATGATAGCAAAGGGTGTCTACGAGAGGATGGCGCCGGAATATCGACCTCGGTTACATGAGGTTACTGGGAACGTTCTGTGTGCAGATGGGTAACCGCTAGAAGTAGTCGGTAAAGGAAAGTTTACCTTGTCGTTCGGAGGGAAACGTCACGAGCATTGCGTTATCGTTGCAACGATGGGCTTGACAGCAGAAGGAGTGTTAGGATTAGATTTCCTAGAAAAAGTAGGAAGCAAAATTGACTCTGTGAATCACATTTTAACTATTCGGGACGCCATTTTATCATACGATGTGATCAAATCAATTTCGATGGAGTGCGATAGAGTTGTGTTATCAGAGACAATATCGATCCCTACAAGGCACGAAATGAACATTCCTCGCAAATTACAAACAGAAGGTGATAACCACTCGTTCGGTTTGATCGGGGTTGTAGAACCAGAGGGACGATTTGTTGAAAATAAGCAACTTCTAGTAGGAAAAAATACTTATTAGGGCTACATCCGACGATGTCATTCCTCTAAGGGTCATCGACGTTACCGACGAAACAAATGTTGTCCATGCTGGAACTATTATGGGTCTTTATGTACCGGTGGATGACGATTATGTTGGTGATGTTTCTGGAGAATTATTGGCTCAAGTGGAAACCTTCCAAATGCCTGAACACCTGAAAAAGTTATCTCAAGAAACGGAAAAGGGTCTTACATTGGCCCAATGCAAAAAAGTTGACCAACTTCTATGTGCGTTCTCGGGTTTAGTTGCTAAATCAAAAGATGACCTTGGCAGAACCAATCAAATACGTCACAAGATAAATACAGGGGACGCAAGACCAGTAAAACAACCGCTATATAAAATTTCTATTCACTCAAGAGATGAAATTGAAGACCATGTTGAGAGTATGTTAACTCAAGGCATTATAAAGCCATCATTAAGCCTTTGGGCTTCGCCTATAGTGCTGGTGCGTAAGAAGGGTGGAACGATTCGATTTTTTATCGACTATAGAGCAGTCACTCAAGTGACTGTGAAGGACGCGTATGCTCTACCACGTATAGACGACTCATTTATCGACTTTCAGGTGTATCGTGGTTTTCTACCCTTGATTTAATGAGTGGATATTGGCAAGTAGAAATGGAAGAGCAAGATAAACCCAAAACAGCTTTAATAACACCAAATGGCTTATATCAGATTCGTGTAATGCCTTTTGGATTATACAATTCAGGTTCTACCTTCGAAAGGCTGATGGAGACTATTTTAGCAGGTTTACAATGGAAAACGTGTCTGATATATCTGGGCGACATAATTATTTTCGGCAAAACTTTCGACGAGGAACTAAGCCGTCTACAGGAAGTTTTCACTCGATTGCAACAGGCGGGCCTTAAACTTAAACCCTCCAAGTGTCACTTGTTTGCACACGAAGTTGAATTCTTAGGGCATATCGTGTCTGAAGAGGGAATTAAAACCGACCCTAAAAAAATCGAGGCGGTGAAATTTTGGACTACGCCAACGAATGTGAAGGAGCTTCGCAGCTTCCCGTGGTTTTGTTCCTACTATAGGAGATTCATAAAAGACTTTTCGTCAATCGCTAGTTGTTTACATAAACTGACAGAGTCAGGAAGGGCGTTTAAATGGACTAAGGAGTGCGGAGAAGCGTTTGAAATGCTAAAATCTAAGTTAACAACAGCACCAATACTCACATACCCTGACACTTCAAAACAATTCATTTTGGATACTAATGCTAGTGAAAATGGAATCGGCGCAGTAATTTCCCAGGTTCACGAAGTTCCCGAAAAAGTCGTAGGGTATGGAAGTAGGACACTGTCAAAATCAGAGCGATCCTATTGCGTGACACGGAAAGAATTACTTGCTATAGTGTACTTTGTGAAACATTTCAATCTATACTTTTATGGGAAACGATTTCTCATTCGGACTGATCACAATACATTGAGTAGGCTTATGACGTTAAAGGACCCAGAAAGTCAACTGGCTAGATGGCTTGAGATGCTGGCTCAGTATGACTTTGAAATCCTACACCGACCAGACTGCGTCATGGAAATGTGGATGCATTATCAAGAAAGCCATGCCGACAATACGGGAGACAAACGCATGTTGCAAACATTGGAAACTACGACGAGAAAAACGCACTACCAACAGTTGCTGTAAGTACGTTATGTTCCAGAACTCATAATAACGGTACGTATACACAGGCAGGTATGGTATCAAAGCTGCTGGATTCTCAGCACGCCGATAATGACCTATCCATAGTTGGACAGTGGGTGACTGGTGGCTTAAGGCAATGCTGGAATGACGTATCAGGCCAAAGCAATGAAGTTAAAAGTTTATGGGATCAATGGGACCAACTTGAGTTTCACAATGGATTATTGTGCCGGAGATACCAAACGTGTGATGGTAAAGCGGGACGTCATCAAGCTATTGTCCGCCATGAGCTCAGGAAAAGTGTATTAAAATTTTCTCATGATAGTAAAACTGGAGGCCACCTAGGGATTTCAAACACCCTTAATAAAATCAGGCAAGATATTATTGGGTTGGACTACAACATAATGTTTGGGACTGGTGTAGTACATGTGAATTATGTGCAATAAAAAGTCCCCAGGCAAGAAGAGAAGAGCTCCGATGCAACTCTGCAAGTCAGGAAGTCCGATGGATAGAATAGCATTGGATATTATGGGACCGTTGCCAGAAACGTCACTTGGGAATAAATATATTCTGGTAATTGGAGACTATTTTACTAAATGGACATAGGCATCTGCACTGCCTAATCAAGATGCCGTAGCCATAGCCAGTGTACTTGTTGAAGAGATATTCTGCAGATTTGGCCTGCCCCATCAAATTCATTCGGATAAAGGGACACAATTTGAATCTTAAATTTTCCAGGAAATGTG
Organism: Sinohyriopsis cumingii; assembly: GCA_028554795.2. Taxonomy (NCBI): domain Eukaryota; kingdom Metazoa; phylum Mollusca; class Bivalvia; order Unionida; family Unionidae; genus Sinohyriopsis; species Sinohyriopsis cumingii. The sequence continues at coordinate 7,361,960 of CM068832.1, read as the reverse complement.
CAGATTACTGGGTATGGAAAAGACAAGGACAACTGCTTACCACCCACAGAGCGATGGAATGGTTGAAATGTTCAACAGAACGCTCGCTGTGATGCTTTCTGCATATTTAAATGAATATCAGTATAACTGGGATGAACACTTGCCATATTTAACAATGGCGTATCGCGCAGCTGTCCAAGAGTCTACAAATTTCACTCCAAATTTCTTGATGCTTGGTAGGGAAGTGACCGTTCCACTCGATATTCAATTTGGACGGCCACCAGATACATATTCTCGAAATACCTGGATTGAAATCATTTCGGAAACGATGCGTTTACCTCATCAATTTGCAAGGAACCACCTTAACCAATGTTACGCCAGAAGAGATTCTACGACAGTCGATTGAAATGGGAACAGTTCAAACCAGGTGATTTGGTTTGGGTTTATACTCCACAAAGGAAAACAGGACTTTCAAGTAAATTGCAGTCTTGGTGAAAAGGACCATTTCAAGTTGTTAAAAAGCTCAGTGATGTGACATACTGCGTAAAGTGTGGATATAGGGGCAAATCGCAAGTGATTCACGTGGACAGGATTAAATCTTGTAAAGTCCGAGATAACAACGATAATGGGGATGTGCGTCAAAGTGATGATGATATCGATGAGCATGACAATGCTAGCTACACTAATCTCGATGATATATCCAGAAATAAGGATCTACCTTGGCCGTACCCTATGGAAAGTACCGCCTCGGAACACCCGTTACCAACGACCCAGAGAGGACGTCAAAGGCGACGCCCGATCTGGTGGAAAGAATATACGTTTTAGATAGAAACTTTAATTCCAAAATTCGTATGAGTTACTATAAACTTCAGTTGTGGAAATTTAAAAAATAAAAAAAGTGCTGAAAGTGAATACCATTAAGTTAAATTAGGAATTATTTTGAAATATTCGGCTGGATATACAGTGTGTGACTATACATTTAGAACTCTTGAATTATACAATAGAGCTTGCTTATGCTAAACAAAAAGAACTTTAATCGCAACAATTTTTCTTTTATAATGTCTAGTCTTATTGAATATTTTTTGAAGCTTTAAAAAAAATCTAAATATATTGCGGTTTTAGTGTGAGGACACACTTAATCGGAGGCATGGGTAATTTGTAGCAAGGTATCTTTGCTGACTTTGTAAATAGTTCCCAAAGCTAACCTGTTAACTTATAGAGGTCACACTAGGTCAGTGTGTTTGTCTAATGGTGCCGTAAAATGGAGAGACGATATGATAAGGACAGAGGCTGGCTGGTGCGTGTTCTCTAGGCAGTGATATTGTTATAGGCTTCAGATGTAGGTTTAATGACCTTGTGATCTTGGAAAAGATTGTAATATGTCACTGTCAGGAACAATTATAGGGAGGATAGAAAAATCTGAGAAAATTTAGAAGTTAAGTTAGTATAAGAGAGTCCATTGTAAGATCTAGACCGGGTTGCATGCTACAGTTGTTCTGATAAATCTGTAGTTTCTTTCATCGTCGATGCGAACCTCACGTGACAGTGTACTCAAGAGATGGGTAAGACTTACCCCTGCAATGATGGCTTTATCCATTTACCTTGATGTAAGACCCCACGTAAAGCTTTCTTTATGCAGGCTGGTACATAACATGTCTTCCTGATACTGATTGTGAGACAGAAAATTCTCACAAGTTGGCGAGAAATGGTCCACACCCCGTTGCATGTCAGACGCAGATTGAACATTTTAGGAACATTTGTCTCCAAACAGGAGATCACACACAGTCACTTCCTGTAACTTGGTCTTTGCCTGCAGTCTCATCAGATTGATGAGTTTGTAATCAGTCCAAGATATACTATCATTCCAAATGTGATAGGCACGGAGACCGTCAGTAAACATGGCCGAGAGCATCATGCAGAAGAAAACTAGGTCCGGCTCACAAACTTGCTTCACTCCATTTGCGACTGTGTATGATTCAGATACCTCACCGACTTCTAGGCATCAGCCCATAATGAATGGGATACATACTTTTCTCCAGCAGAATTAAGGTGAGTTGCGTGTTCACTTGTATAAGTGGAAAATGTATATATCCGTGTACAGCGGGAATGAAATTCCCTGAGTCCACATTGACTGGAATGGTCAGGTAATGTATGTGCCATGTGCAAATTTTGTACACTTATGCTGGCATAAAGTCCTCTCCTGGTAATCTGTCATTTTGACAGCAGGTCAAATGCTTTTTCAGTTTTAGCTTGTTCCATAGGATTAGCTAGTGATGTATGTTTTGTCACTTGGGGAAGTCGATCGACTGCTTCCACAATGATAGATGTTTGTAGCTTGAAAGTGTTGTGAAAGTTATATGCCCATTTTTGTAGTATATGTTAGCTGTCAGTGAGCATTCTGACGTTCTCAGTACTCAATATTGGAGATGTTCCTTATGAGTTCGGCCCGAAGATTATCTTACAAGCATCGTGCATGCCTTGCTGTTCAGTGATGATTCTTGCCGCTCTCACACTATAAATTGGACATTACGTTTGATGTTGCTGAAGGCTGTCCTCTTTAGATGATGACATCCAGCCTTCTGAATAAATTGTTAGATATTTCGCATTCAGCAGCCGAAGCATATAAATATAGTCCCCAATGTTGGTGTTAACTTATGGTGGGGCTGATCTTTGTTCTAGAGCAAAATCTTCAGCTGTCTAGCTTTGAGACTGTTTGATGTTTGGATATCTATGCTTGGTGTTGAGACCATGTGTCTGAAATTGGAGGTGTGATATTTAGCCGTAGAGTTAATGGAATGGATACAAAGTCGTAGGACTCGGTGGATTTTGAATAACCCGTGTGCTGCTGTCGGTGATGACGTTGGCCTGGAGGAAGATAGCGGTTGTCTCGCTTTGACTGACTATAGCTAAGGGACCCAGGGGTTCACAACAAGCAAAGAGAGCTCTTGATGGAACCTCGGACAGAGTGAGATGGTCCTCTTGATGGAACCTCGGACAGAGTGAGATGGTCGGGCTCCAAATGGTAGCTCCTTGATCATACGACAGAGCGGTAGAACTGATAATTCTTAACGGTAGTCACCATTATGATCTACTGCTTCTGTTTTTGTGAATGTATCAGTGTCACAATTATAATTAGAATCCAGGTGTATCTGGTATCTATATTCGAGTGAAAACCACACACACGCAGACACACATACATACATACATACATACATACATACACACACACACATAGATACATCAATGTTTATAAATATTTAATTTGCATTTTTTTAAATTTCTTTAGTATTTCATTACATGCTATTGTAGTGTAACATTGTATGTTGGACTTGACCTTGTCCAAAACTGAGTTCATTTTCTGCTTGATTTTATTCTGTAAACAACTAAAACATAGCTAAATTTGTATGTGCATGTTTTCAAAACCAGAAATAATACTAATATAAGTAAATATATTATTTTGGGTCTAAGTCTTGAATTTAGAATTTGTATTTGACATCATCATTTTTTTGGTTTCTAATAATAATTAAAAATTTTATTTGGAATACGTCAGGATCATTCTATAATGTGATTTCCGGATAGTTAATAATTTTTGTTTTAGAAAATACTATTTGTGGCCTGAGGTTAAGTAAAAGACTCTATAATCTTGTCACTGCATGGAAAATACATTCGTGTTGTAAGTTCTAGTACAATCAAGTTTTGTGTCTTGTATTATATCGGGATGGAATCTATTTTCCTGAAATTATTGAATTCAATTGATTATTTTCTCTTTAACTACAAAAGCGTTACGATAAAATTCTTGGATAGAGACATTGAATTGAATTTATAGTAAATTCAAACCTGGAATTATATTACTGTGATTCAACAAAAGACTTTTGGCCCATCAATACTCTAAAAGCTACCACATACACAACATCGCCCTCAGTTTTGGAGTTTAACTGGACTTTTACTTAATTTTATTCAGGACTATAAATTGTTAGGACTTGAATCTGTAATGTTGTGCAGCCAAAATGCGTCTGAAATAAAGGTAGTCAAACTTGATTAATTCTGGGTCATTGAGAACTATAATGATGCTTAAAATGTTTGATTGGCTCTCGTTCTCAAGATATGATACTGGGTCAGTATATGCGACTCTTGACATGGGAATGGCGGAGGATAAGTGAGTTATATAGGAAAGGGATCGCAATTTAAACCAGAAATGACTGTAGTACATCTTTGACTGGATCTATTAATAAAAATATGACTGTTATTGTTTTACGGTACCTGCGGTTTAGTTCAAACATTGAATAATGCGTCTTAAGCTGGTATTGCGTCATACATGATATTAATTGCATCACGTTAATCCTAAAAGTCATGGATGATGCAATCATAACTAAGTTTACATCACTCTTCTGAACAAATTTTCCTATATCAGCTCTATAAATCATAATGTCGTGTTCTTTTATTTGTCAGTGTTTAATTTTGCAAAAGGAAACATTTCTGTTTAGCCAAAATGAGCAGAGATTGCCGCGTACTTGTGTAAACAATGCAGATAACTTCTGCTATGATTGTGGTGAAATGTATTTTGCATCACAACAGCTGAGTATAAACACTATGCTCAAGAAAGCCTATCACCTTTATTGTTGCTGAAACATTGGAGATCGGGACAAGAGTTGGGCCCCACATATATGCTGCAATATCTGTGCAACAAATCTTCGCCAGCGGTTGAACAGGAAAGATAAATATATGACTTTTACAATGCTAATGATTTGCAGAGAGCCAACAGATCATTTCAGCAATTGTTACTTCTGCATGGTGCCTTCAGTTGGGAAAGGGGTGTCAAAAAGTAGATTTGGACTGCACATTATCCTAACATTTCATTAGATATACGCTCATTAGCCCATACAGAAGGACTGTCGGTTCCTGGTGCACCAGAATGATTCTCACTTGAGTCAGACGAGAAAGAGTAAGAGGATGAAACTTCTATTCCTGAATCATCTATGTCACATGACTAATATTTCCCCCATCTCCTGAAATACACTTCATAACACAAGATGCACTGAATGACCCTGTCAGGAATTTAGAACTATCCAAGAGTAAGGCAGATCTACAACAATGGAATCGCCTGGCAGGTGATGTCAGTGTTTCTATGTCCTGCGACCGTGAAAAAGTTCTTGTCCCATTCTTCTTCATGGAAGGTGATCTTCTAGCCTGCACAACATCGATGGTATGATGGCAGCCCTCAGCTTCGTTCGTGATCCAGACGAGTGGAGACTGTTCATTGTTTTATCGAAGACGATTCTTAAATCTGTTTTGCTGGAAGGCCAAGGACAAAACACAAGCAACTTTCAAGTACCTCCGTGGAAACTTTTCAAGGTTAAATGAAGCTGAGAAGGAAAGCGTCTTTGTTGGTCCTCATATTAGTAAACTTCTTCGATATGATTCATTTAACATTGTACTGTGTGGCAAAGAAAAGACCGCATGGAAAGCATTCCATTTAGTGGCAACACCTTTTATCGGAAACAAGAAGGCAGAAAACTACATGGAGTTGGTGGTAAACCTCCTCAAGGCATACAAAAGTCTTGGTTGTAACATATCACGAAAGATAATTGTTCTGTACTCTCATCTAGATTTGTTTCACAGAATTCCGGAGCAGTGAGCGACGAGCACGGCTAGCGATTTCACCAGGACATAGCAAGGTCAAAGATACGCCGTCAGGGCAATTGGAGCCCAATAATGATTGCAAATTACTGCTTGACAGCGACAAAAGATGATCCGTTTAATGAATACAAGAGACAAGCCAAGATTTTAATGAATACAAGAGACAAGTCAAGAAGCGCCGAGTAGATTCTGAATAAGGACTAAACTATGTACTTATATATATACCTAATATGTTGTTGCCCTTTGTTTCATAATACATTGTATTGATATAACCCTTTTGATGTTTTTTCTAAAGTGTTACATAAACAGGACAGGGGAAATATTAGATTGAAACAACCATAACTACAGGAAAACATCTAGGTTTACATTAATGATTAAAATTGTATTATCTACACAATACAAAGCAAAAATGTAGTAAAAAGGAGCCTTCTTTGCTACAAATTAAGTTCCCAACGATCGTATAAGACTGGTCTACAATTTATTTAAAAGTAGTCTGCTTCAGATATAAAAGGTGTTATATTTTATGGAGTTTAATAGGTTGAATTCAAATATGACAATTAAAATAACTGATTTGCTATTGTTTCCAAGATATTCAAGTTTGTGTATTTTACTTCTATCTGCACAGTACAAATATTATTATTATTATTAGTTATGCATCAGTGTAGAAGATGCCTGTTTCCCTTTTCTCATGTGCCCTAGTTTCCTCTATGTATATATATGAAGCAAGGGCACATATTGTAAAATGCACACATACACACACCTATACATATATATATATATATATATATATATATATATATATATATATTGTAAAATCTTCGCTACGCTTGGTTCTATATTCAAGCGATTCTCACAATTCTCATGTCTTACTTGTGGACACCTCACAGTCCCGTACCAGGCAAATTTAACTACCTGAAACTTTAGAAAACCTCCTCGTTTATCCGAATTGTACACGAGTATGTACATGTTATATGTCTTATATCATTTATTTTGTGTACGTGGAATTCCCTTAAAGCAAAATATAATATCTATTATGGTTATTGTGTTAATTTTGGGATTCTTAGTCAGATTGAACTCTTTACTATCTATGTTTTGCCAAAGCGTTTATGTTTGGGATCATTTCCCCCATCCACCTCCCACTTTTGAAATATGATCCCTGTGGGTGAGTTTCCTTGCCTGATCGTGTTGTTTACCTGAAGCCATACATGCGGTTACACAGACGTGCGGCCCACTCCCTGGTTCTGGAGGGCACATTCCATTATCATCCTAGGTCTGCACTGGAGATCCTTACCCTAATGGTCTATTATGCAGTATTGATGTACATTATTTATGTGATGCAATATTGGGTGCATATTTGTTGTCTACAATTTGTATTCCTGGGTAGTTGTCAGGTGACTGGCACTAAAGCCATCTATTCCTGCGTAGTTGTCAGATCACTGCCACTAAAGACATGTATTCTTGTGTAGTTGTCAGGTGACTGGCACTAAAGGCATGTCATTATTTCAAGTTGAATGTTTGTAACCCCATGCAATTCCCCACAACCACCACCACCACAATAAAGAAGAACGACGTACATGTTTTACAGGTTGTTTTATTATACCTTCATAGTGCGTTTGTAATACAAACGAATTTGACATTATTGTGTACATTACGTCATATTCGATATGAATGACCTACGAAAGATAATTCGAATACATGGACTGTTAGCGGAAGGTCCTAGTTTATCACAAGTAAATAAACACCTGGCTATTCAGGTACAAACCTTGAAGCCCTTCCTTTACATAAACTGCTAACTGATAACGAATATTCGACATAAATTGCACATTGTTTATTAGGCGTTAAGTCTAGCCATATTCGTTTAAAATGTATGCGCCATTCTTAGATTTTCATATTAAATGTAACAGCAACATATTCTGAGTGAATTTTGAAAACAAAATGACTTTTTAAAATGTGTATGGGCTACTTTTTATTTTCTATATTTTTCTCCAAATTTGCCATCGACTTTTCTTGAGCTATCGAAAAATCATTATCTTCTCTTTCTAACCATGACTCATACCTTTAATTAATCGGTGATCGGAATTTGATATATGACTGTATACGCAAATATAATGATATTTCACAAATATATAATTTCATCCAGATAATATAGTTTCCCAACCTTGAAGTTGAATAGGTGATGGCGTTAATCAACAGCGTGTATTCTTCGTACTGTAATGCATATATATTTTATATTTTGTGTTAACTTTTGTCGTTGCTTGTTACTTGAAACAGAATGCTTACGTAGCTAGTATTCTTACATAAATGTAAGTTGTGAACATAATGTTTACGTAGCGTTTGAGTTCAAGTCCAGTTTTGTTTACAATTAGCTGTGTTTGTTTTCTATTGGATCGCTTCTTACTCCTTTGCGACGTAGATCAAGTTAAAATATGTATAATACGGATATGGTAGGCAAATTATAAATTCATACTTTAGATCAAACACATTTCGGAGGTGTATTGTTGGCATAAAATATAGTTCTAGAGGAATCAGATACTGAAATAATCATTTAAATTACTAATGTACTCACTTACTATTTTACTTATACATACTACTTTGGACAACTGTGATTTCATTGAAAGACATTCTGGATTGCATGTGTACATTAATGTCACTCGATACAAGGAAGTACACACACACACACACACACACATATATATATATATATATATATATATATATGTATAATTTAAACTATGGAAATTGCTGATACCTCATAGATAATATAGTGTCGAAATTACCAGGAAGAAGGTTGTCTTGTGAAGTATGGTTCGATGTGAACACAAGTAAATGATAGTCAAATTTGATTGCACGTTTTTCAAAATCAGTGCTAATCACTAATCTGAAAGGATTTTATTCTTACTATGATATATAGTACATCAGAGTTAAGTGACTTTGGTTTGCACGTCATTAATATAATGAGCATGATGTATGTACACGATATTAACGGTTGAGATCCAAGGTTCAAGCAGGCTTTTACACAAAGCAACTATATGTGTTGTTCTTATTGTTACAGAATCAATTAGAAAAAGAAAAATTGTTTATAAAACTACTTAAAGCATTTTATAGGAACAAAACCCAGCAGCCGATAATTTTGCTAAATAATCATGTTTTAATACAGATGTCACACAATCACTCTCGTAACAGCAAATACAAGAGGTATATCATGCAATAATTGTTCGCAGATTAACTAATACCTAACTTCAGTATGTGGAAAGCGTAATATTTTGAGTTTCGCATAGATATCGATGTAGATGTGTGCAATTGACCAGTGCCGTTTAATAGTTGTTCGATTGTACAAGTCATGCAAACAGTGTCATTGCCGTTAGTATAATGTGTTGCTACGGTAATTACAAGTATTGGGTTATAAGTAATATCTTTGTGTGGATACAATTCATGTTTGCTTCAAGGGCAATCTACAACTGTTTGAACAAAAATACATATCTACATTTTTCTCAAAACTTCCAAAATCGTTACATACCTACCAAATACCCTACCAACCTATACAGTTATCTTTCTGTATTCACTGACGTAGATATACTTGCCTAAGTCCCCACTCATTTAGCTAAGAGAGATTTGTCAACGGAAAAAAATATAATTTAAATAGCTCAATTGCCCGTCGTAGGACCGTCGTGATAAAAGAAAGTTTTAACATAAAAATAAAAAGCAAAAAGTACTTTTGATCGGCAAGTTTGAAAGAAAGTTGATAGATAAAAATAGGTATAAAAGAAATAAACTTGGGATCGGCGAGTTTCCTACTCGCGACCACCTGTTTGACATCCGGAAGTCGTTAAACAAAATTTCATCATCAACGTTAACATTAACAAAAGTAATAACAAATTAAAAAAACAATCATGTCGCAACGGCTCATCTTGGCCTGATGTATTTTGTAGGGAGAGATCTTAATGTTAATACGGGCCTCCAGATATATCAGAAGGATTTCACAGCGTCGTTTCTCAAATACTATTTCTAATTATAAAATCAGGATTAATTAGTCAGCCGTTGTTGACTTGCATTTTCTAGCTCATGTGCAAAAAACAGCAGTTATGACGAATTACAGAGTAAACGCTGTAATAGTGTGGGGCAAAACACTACTTCTTGAAGGGATCAGTGCTCGAATGAAGGTCGTTAATACTCGTATGGAAAATAAGTAACGGCTTCTGACTATGTTGTAGTGTGAACTAGCTCACCGTGTGCAATTGATCATACGCGTGTCAGCAATATAAACATGCCCAACAACACGTACAACCGCGTAAAAGTTACACTGAGTCAAAATTAAATCACAAAACTACGATTGTCCTCGAGAAATAACTGGAGTAATACTGTGAATATCAAGCAGCGGCTGGTCGGGGGCCAAATAAACTAGCACAAACCGAGAGAATGATGATTCATTTCATTGAGGCATGCAAACCAAGCTATGGAATGGAAATAATGCTATCCGCCGTTTAGATCAAAGAAACGTCCAAATGTGGTGGAATATTCCACTATCTCGCAGCAATACTAGCACTATTAAAAATGGAAGAGCAGCCGCCAACGCTGTTGTACACGCCGTATCAAAAGCAGTTGCCCTTGGTGACCCAGAATTTGCAGGGAATAAAACAGCATAAAAAGTAATGGGGGAGGGGAGGAGAGTTGGCCGGGAGTATAAACAAAAGGAGGCCTAGGATGAAGATTAACTCCAAGTGGGTGTGAAAGTGCCTTGCTGGGTTTTACACTTACCTCCATGAGTAAGGTCAAAGAACGCACAACACTGTAATATTTTGATTTACTTGCAACGGCACAGAAAGTAAGAATCAAGCATTTGAGAGGTTTATTTATACGCGATAAATTTCTTGTCGTGTTTATGGACAGTTTGCTCAAATACAAACTTGCAATGTCAAGGTGACCGATATCATTGCTGGAATGTCAGGGTCGGTCGCCAGTAATTTAGCCCGAATCAACATCAACATAGTGTACGTGCCTCAACCAGATGGAGGCGAGAAAACCACATACGTGGACGTTGTGAAAACATGTAAGGGAGAGCTGAACAAAAGGTTGTCAAGCGCAGAAATCCAAATTATTGCAGAGACAACTGATTACGAAGAATATATAAAGGCATTTACCCGTTTACTTAGCAATGTCATCGACAACTCTAAAACCATCGATGAATTATTTGGAAAGCCCAATGTTGTTGAACAAACCTTGCCCATATTGCCACAAACTTAACCACGCAACAAAACGTAGTAATGTTAAAGCCTTACAGTCTGATCTAGAAATTGGCAAGATTGATATAAACACTCTCACAACCAGTTGGGTGTAGTTGATAAATCAATTAGTGATTTCCGGGACGATAGTAAACCCATCGACGAATCTGTTGGAAACTCCAATGAAATTCTATCGAAACTTTCTGGTATTGCCAACAACCTCGTCACGTTGGAAAGAGCAGAATAGCATTTTATCGTTACTAACTGAAATGCATATGGCATGTAACAGAGTAATTGCCGTTTGTGAAGAAACAAATCCAGACAGTGAAAATTTACAGATAGTGCCACGTGACTATCCTCGTTGGAATATCCGGCGACAAAAGCGCCAAATAGCATTAAATCGTTACAAGCTGTTCGAGGTCAAACTAAGTATAAAGTCAGAGAACTTGGGGATGAAGTTAGTGCTCTCCCTCCCCCTAGTCAGTTTAAAAACTATTTGGGAAAGCAGCGGAAGAACCCAGACAAACCCCTTTGTAGTGGCTTGTATGCAAACCAATATGGTTATTATCTTAATAAATTGAGTGATCGGGATAGCGGCAATCTACGGATTCATTAAAAAGCTGCACCTGAGACACCGCTCGATTATTATATAAGAACCTTGAGTGATTAAGAGACGGCATACCACCGACCATAATTAATGAACTAAAATTATCTATGATCACCGACTTCCACGTGTAGTTCAATCTGGATCAGAGGCGTGGTTGGGAATAAGACAAGACGAATATTTTAGTTTCTTTTACCTGAACATAATGGTAATTATCAAGTGTCAATACACGGTCAGACACAATTCGTTATTAGTGTCCAACGCGCCCCCACCCCCGTCAGATACACCGCCGTTAAGCCCAAGAGATGGTTAGTAAAACTGGAAGAGATCTTTGGATTTGATCCGAGCGGGGAAGTAGTTTGAAAAGTTATTGTGTTTCTAGCAGTCCTGGATGACAAAAATCTACCTCAAGCAGACAATGTTTACTGTGTGGAACTTTCTTTTACATAACATCGAGCTTGCGGTGGGAGTGTCACGGCACTCCAATTAGAGGTCAATACTTAGAATGCCAGAATTAGATTATAATGGACCCATAGCAGTTTCGACGTAATAAAATCAGGGGCACAAAGACTCAAATGCGAACGGGAATCGACAAACGCCAGCATATACTCTAGCAATATAAACATGTAAGTAGAATCATTGATGTCACATATGGTATATCGTCCGCGGCCACTGTGAAGTTTGGTATAACTGGAATATACACCAAATTGGCCTTCGGGGGTGCAGGTTGGAATATCCGCTGGTGTTGATTCTGTTATCGCTGGAGCAGTCAATACTATTGGAAAAATATTCTCCAGGAGAATATTTTAGCATATTTATAATTCTCTTTAATTAATACATATACCCTGATTTATAAAATAGGAATTCGGAATGACTGTGTAGATAGATGAGAATTAATTACAAGTGTGTCTGCTCTGCACGAGTGCATCTAACACCAACTAAGTAGCGGAAGACAACGATGGACTAAATTCCTTATATAATTATTCACACTGTGACCATGAACAATGAATAATGGGTAAGTCACCAAAGAATAGATCAATGAAAACATATGCGATTTTATTGCTAATAAACAGCATCAACATCATGAATAGCATACACTGTTTCAATAAAATCCTCAAATGTGGGGTGGGAGTAAAGTGCCGACAAACCCTATTTCTGTAATATGCTGTTGCATACAATGTGTGAAGAAAAGTAAGACTTCATTTCAAATCCACACCAACAACATATTATGTTTTCGTGCTGACAGCAAAAGCAACAAGCAGATGGGGATGGCGGGTGGTGAAACTACGAAGAATTTTAAGTATAATATCCCAGTTGTTACTTTTTCAAACAATTTCCAACATACCAGGCATACAAAGTTTCAATAGACTTACCCAAGCGATGAAAGGAGTTTATATATATATATATATATATATATATATATATATATATATATATATATATATATATATATATATATATATATATATAATTTGTAACAAACGAAATCCCTTTGATAACCTCTCAAAATAGACGTCGCTCAGAAATAAGGCAGAAACATCGAGAAAAATGTTATTGATTAAATAATTTAATGAAAATTGTCACACAGTGCGGCGCTAGTGGAGAAAAGACTCAGTTTTAAAACATCTTTCTTTAAAAAGAAAACAAAATATTTTGCTCCAACGTCGACAAGAATAAAAATGCAAAATGCTACTGGTCATGTACAAGTACCTAGTCTACATATATTTCAAACTATAGCCACGTACCTAGCCTACAGATTTATTAAACTATAGCCACGTACCTGTCCTACATATGTATTAAACTATAGACACGTACCTAGCCCACAGATATATTAAACTCTAGCCACGTACGTAGCCTACAGATTTATTAAACTATAACCACGTACCTAGCCCACATATAGATTAAACTATTAAACTATAGCCACGTACCTAGCCCACATATAGTTTAAACTGCAGCCACGTACCTGTCCTACAGATATATTAAACTATAGCCACGTACCTAGCCTACAAAGATATTAAACTATAGCCACGTACCTAGCGTACAAAGATATTAAACTATAGCCACGTACCTAGCCTACAAAGATATTAAACTATAGCCACGTACCTAGCCCACATATATATTAAGCTATAGCCACGTACCTAGCCTACAAAGATATTAAACTATAGCCACGTACCTAGCCTACATATATATTAAACTATAGCCACGTACCTAGCCTACATATTTATTAAACTATTAAACTATAGCCACGTACCTAGCCCACATATATATTAAACTATAGCCACAAACCTAGCCTACATATTTATTAAACTATAACGACGTACCTAGCCCACATATATATTAAACTATAGCCACATACCTAGCCCACATATATATTAAACTATAGCCATGTACCTAGCCTACATATTTATTAAACTATAACGACGTACCTAGCCCACATATATATAAAACTATAGCCACATACCTAGCCCACAGATATATTAAACTATAGCCATGTACCTAGCCTACAGATATATTAAACTATAGCCATGTACCTAGCCTACAGATATATTAAACTATAGCCACGTACCTAGCCCACATATATATTAAACTATAGCCACATACCTAGCCCACATATATATTAAACTATAGCCACATACCTAGCCTACAGATATATTAAACTATAGCCACATACCTAGCCTACAGATATATTAAACTATAGCCACATACCTAGCCCACATATATATTAAACTATAGCCACATACCTAGCCCACATATATATTAAACTATAGCCACATACCTAGCCCACAGATATATTAAACTATAGCCACATACCTAGCCCACAGATATATTAAACTGTAGCCACATACCTAGCCCACAGATATATTAAACTATAGCCACATACCTAGCCTACAGATATATTAAACTATAGCCACATACCTAGCCTACAGATATATTAAACTATAGCCACATACCTAGCCCACAGATATATTAAACTATAGCCACATACCTAGCCCACAGATATATTAAACTATAGCCACATACCTAGCCCACAGATATATTAAACTATAGCCACATACCTAGCCTACAGACTTATTAAACTATAACCACGTACCTAGCTTACAGATATATTAAACTATAGCCACATACCTAGCCCACAGATATATTAAACTATAGCCACATACCTAGCCCACAGATATATTAAACTATAGCCACGTACCTAGCCCACAGATATATTAAACTATAGCCACATACCTAGCCTACAGAAATATTAAACTATAGCCACGTACCTAGCCCACAGATATATTAAACTATAGCCACATACCTAGCCTACAGACTTATTAAACTATAACCACGTACCTAGCTTACAGATATATTAAACTATAGCCACATACCTAGCCCACAGATATATTAAACTATAGCCACATACCTAGCCTACAGATATATTAAACTATAGCCACATACCTAGCCCACAGATATATTAAACTATAGCCACATACCTAGCCCACAGATATATTAAACTATAGCCACATACCTAGCCTACAGACTTATTAAACTATAACCACGTACCTAGCTTACAGATATATTAAACTATAGCCACATACCTAGCCCACAGATATATTAAACTATAGCCACATACCTAGCCTACAGATATATTAAACTATAGCCATGTACCTATCCTACAGACCTCTAGCCACTTACCTAGCCCACATATATATTAAACTATAGCCACGTACCTAGCCTAAACATATATTAGAAGATAATGAGAAACTTCTTATTCAGGGAAGGAGAGTCTGCCAAATTTAGTCACGTGGGTAGCGACATTGTCTCCGCTCTTTGCAGATACGCGTTACTAAACAAGGATTTACAGATGAATTGCACTCCTACGCAGTACTTTTATATCAATTATTTAGTCAGAGATTCAAGCTTCACTCAACATATGTCATCCGCCAGAATGATGATAAATCGATAAACTATTTACTTATATGTTCAAATTGTATCGTGCCACGTACTGAAATTTTGTCTTAGTTTATTATTTTGCAGGATCGTAATAAGCAATACAATAATAGCTAAAACGTATGCTAGCAAAATTAAAGCAACACTATGGTAAAATTCAAACAATGAGACAATGGTGCAAAAATTGACATTGATATTTTATATTACTATTCCATTGTGCATGACAATATTTGAAGTAGAGGTGAGATCACTTCAATATTTCTTTTTAAAATGATAAAAAATGTAAAGGTATCTAACATGCGTAACCATAATTAGTTTTACACCCCATTAGTGAAATAGCACTCATTAAGTTAATAGGTTGTGTGTATTTATTCATAAACGTACAATTCATATATGAACAATTCATCTTATACTAAAATGTTCGAAAGGAATGAAATATCAAGTTAACAGTTCAAGCATAAGGGTAAACCTCTCCTTTGGAGCTCCTGTCAAGGCGTTTCTCTCTCTCTCTCTCTCTCTCTCTCTCTCTCTCTCATTATTATTCAACATAATCGTATGCGGCATTTTTTCCAGATACATTAGGTGTCCGGTATCGATCCTGGTCTTGGTCCGGTGATTTGTACGATGCCATGCAGACAGCGATGTTACAGAATTAGCTGGTACATTACAGATTTCAGTTTAGTCAGGTGTTGGTATAATATCATATCTCGCTATCTCATCTTCAGGTGGCATCGGAGTCGTATAGGGTAGTTATCTTGTATTCTCCATTTGCATTCTATGCATTCTAACAAAGTGACAGAGGAGGCGTAACAATTAGATAGCTAAATCTCCATAGGGTGTGAAGATGTCAATCTGCATAGAGCAAGACGACACAATTGTATGTGATGTCTATACAGTCGTGCTAGACATTGCAATTTATTACTTGTCATCGTAACCTCAAATATGTCGTCTTTATCAATTATCCACTAGACATTTTTCTCAAGTATGTCGTCTTTATCAGTTACCGACTAGAATCGTATCTCAAATATGTCGTCTTTATCAATGATCTACACGAAAGTTTTCTCAAATATATTAAATAGGTAGATGCTATAAACTTGAAAACGATGTTGGAACAATGTTGAAAGTAATTACAAATAGTAATAAAATTATTAAAATAAAAACAAATTTTCACAATAAAAACGAGCTTTTGTAAGATTCCTCTGTTACCTCAATTCATGTTGAGTTTCACACTACTAAATTTGCCCAAAACGCTAATAATTACAACGTCATACTCTAGATACAAAATAGCAGTTTATGTATGTTATACAAATATAGCTATGGACCAACACAAATACATTTCCGTTTCATCTTTTATTAGAGTATTTATTTAGAGAATTTATTAAAGCCATGTTTCACGGAATTGTGTGCAGTAAAATATGTATACATTGTACATGAATGAAACTGTAGTCGAGTTTCTTTCCAGCTTACTTCATTCGTGAGGATGGTTTATTTGTAGCCCTATCTATGTCACACTGAGCTCGGTTTGCCCATGGTTTCACGCGAGAAATTCATTTAGTGAGTATCTTTACTAATTCGAGTTCTCTGGTAGTTGATTTTTACCACAAGCAGGTTAGTTATTAAGTAACCTTTCTTTTTTATTACAATGTCAGGAAGATATCCATTTTACGGTGCAGTCTTCAGCTGTAGGTGAAATCTAAAAATGCATTACTTTCTGGATTCTTTCTTATTAGATCAAAATATTTTATGTATTCAATATTTTATAATGTATTTTAAATTTGCAGCGATTCAGATATATGTCACATTAGATATTGCTATGAGGTAAAGTAAAGTCTTTTTCAAATTTCCATTTGTATAACTGAACAAATTTGGTTAAAATGGTCTTTAGAGAATAAGGAGGCTCTCGATGTTCCCTTCAACAGACATGGAGGGACTGACCATGCTTGGTAGCTATCTGACCATTCGACGAGTACAACGTAACCGGAAATTCATCGTGATCGTCAAATGGACTCCACGCGATAGACATGATCCATAATTGATGCAATAAAATTCAATATCGCTATATGAGTTCAGTCAATAATAATTTGTAATACAATCATACTTTGTTTACATTTGTGTATAAATTCTGTACATTGATCATCCAAGTTGATAGATTCATTTGTCATTCATTTTTGTTTATACAATTTTAGTTTCATTTATGCTTTGAAGTTTCATATCCTCCTTCGTTCCAATGAAGGACGACATCATTTCCAAAAATATGAATTGTTGAACTATGTGTGCACCATTATGTTAAGTCCATTGTTGGACTATATGCGCATGAGTATGATGTCAGATTTATTCATCATTCAATTATGCTATAAATGAACATCTCATATGAGTTCATTATCTTTACTAGATATAATTCCATGTCAGCTTCATGTTGTTACACCTAGTACACCTGAGAAATAGCGTAATTAATTTTCGCATGGTGAATGTTAATGTTTTCAAAACACTCCCGATACGTATGAGTCGCGTTGGCCATGTTCTTATATATGTACTATATGATACGTGAAAGAGCAAGATATGCATTTGAAGCCTACAGCTGTACACGGGGGCCTTTTAATAATGTGTGCAGTGGATCCGGCTCTTTCGGATAACGTAGATATTAAAGTGTACACTGATGATAAGTAGACCGGTAGATGAGACCACAGCAACAAGTAGAACGGTAACGTCTAAAGTCGATGCTGACAAAGAAAATATAAATAACATCAGTAAAAGCGGTATTTGGGCATCGCCAATCTCAATAATCCGAATATACAGGTAAATAAATACCTACAATCGGGGCATCACGTTATACCATATCAGGTTGATGACATTTGGGAACATTGCCATTTAGAGACATATAATACAAACTTGGATAAGAAGTCAATCTGAAAACCCTGGTATTTTCCTGCAGATATGTGGTCATATACAGTGTTGGCATCTATGGGACATATACCTTTGGCATATATAAATTGTTCACATCTGACCAGTAAGTGTTAACTTATGTTCAAGTCGATATACACTAAATTGGGAAGATAATTATTGTGGAGGGATTAATTGTGACATTATTGAATCCAATCGTTCTGTTTAGAGATTGGTAAAATATCAGTAGCAGGTTAAATGCGTGTTCTTTTATCATGATTCAGAGAATACTACTATTTCATGGTAATAAACTATTTGACAGCAAATACGGTCGCACGCATTTAAATACGTTTCCACTATTCATAGCTATTCAGTTTATCCCAACATTCGAAAGGCACGATGTCATTGTAGTCTTCAATTATATCACGATGAGCAGACTCGATGGCACTTGATAACCCTGATAACAACAACTGATAAGAATATCGCAGAATAATATATATATATATATATATATATATATATATATATATATATATATATATATATATATATATATATATCGTGACAACTGTGCCCATCCCCGGAATAAAGACACTTGATCACATTGCAAGTTTCTCTCTCTCTCTCTCTCTCTCTCTCTCTCTCTCTCTCTCTTTATATATATATATATATATATATATATATATATATATATATATATATATATATATATATATATGCATATGTCACGTGAATAGGGAGAATAAGGACAAGTGGTACATCCAATGCACGTGTGTCACAAAATGGTATCAATGTGAGAATGTCATTATGGATAAGACTGCTTACATACTTTAAAATCAGTTTTACTTATTGCAACCCCCGAAGTATGAGATATATATCACGCAGTAGACACTTGGAACTGTATTTACCTCATGTAATATGCTGCAATGTGTATTCAATTGTCCGCCTTGTAACATCTTAATATTATAAGAAACTAAATGAATCTTGTTCTCTATGTAACATGAACACTGAGCCATTTGTTCGATAATGCCTTCATACCGACACCACCCAAAACAAGTTAATTAAGTTCATGCTGTTATGTTCGTTCTACAAAAGATTGAGTTTGAAGATGGTTATATGCGTGCTAGATTTACCTTTTTGGTCTTGTCTTGAGTTTTGTTATGTCCTGTTTCCTGTCATTTTCCATGTGTATCAATTATTTTGTACCAACTATTTACTAGATTTGTGCTAGTCTGTCAGTTCCATTGTGTATCTGCTAACGCGTTACTTGCATATAATGGTTTATATTGACACTTTATCTTTTAATATATAAACTGCTGTGTAACCTTTTATATAGTGGTGAAATTCAAAAGAAAGAATCTGCTTTGAAGTAAAATGATATGTTATTTAGCAGAACTGATTATTCTCTTCTGGCATTTCGTCAAATTTTAGGTAAGGAATGGAAGAAGTTTACAATTTAGCAGATCATATGAAACATAGAAAAATCAAGTATAACTTAATTAGCGTGGAAATATTAACGTGATGAAATAGGAATAAATATATTTTATAATTTCTACTTTGAATAATTAAATGCCAATTCTTTTCTTCATGCCAACATATTGTTTTTTAATATACCAAGTACAGATATCGTCTCAAGTTTGTCCGTCTTCAAAGTCGGAATAACTGTTCTAGCTGATTCTGACGCCCTGGATATCAGGGGTATGTCACGGCCCTCTGGTGTAGAGTTCTCTATTTTGGTCTCTAGTTTCCTCCCTATTCCGGAGGAGATAAACCATATAGAGCTGTTTACTGATGAACATTCGCAACTTCAGAATTAAATGTTTAAATAAAACAGCAACAAAAAAATTGGGTTTTGAGGACTAATTTCGGCAAGGTTTTATTTGTAGACATATCTGATGTGTGCAAGGTATAAGTGTTAGTCGTCAATATTGAAGTACGAGGAAGAAGGCACATTTCAGACGTTATATATGAGTCTCATTCATTCATATATCCGAAAAGTACGTACAGTTGAGAATAAGAACAGAGATGGATTGAAGGTAGACATATATGGTACATGTGCCAAGTAATGAAACTGCCTCAATGTTATGTTAGTAATAATGATTATTACTGTATTAATACAGACGATAATATTATTAGTAGTATTATATTTTCACTATTGTTTTTATTATTAGAACAGTTTACTTATATGAACATAATTTGTTGCTATACTCTTTGTGTATTTTTAGGCATTATAATGAGTTTGAATTTATATTATACTAAATCTCCTCTATTATCATTCGGTGTTGAAGAAAATACGAAAGGAGGGACATTTATTACAAAAAACTGATGTCCAGTAGGCGAAAAAGTAACACATTCTTACACACACACAAATAAGCAACTTTATTATGATAAAGAAAGAAAGTATACATAAAATCTTTCTAAGAAAATTTTAACGCGAATCGTCACAGAAACGTTGCGTTATGGAGACTTGAGCTGTCTATAGCAAAATGTCAGCTAGAAATAAATGACAAACAAGTGTATTTTTAAGGAATTATTTATAGATGCATCCTATGCAAATATAACTATAAAGAAAGGCGACATGTAAGGGTCATAGAAAATGATTTCTCACTTTCTCTTCAGTAATTTATTGACAAGGGAAATGGACCACTAGCAAAATGGATATTTTGTTGCATGCGACATGAATTGCAGTGTATCTACAAATTATCTTTTGTTCACTTCAACAATAAACAGTGTATAAAAACCGCAATACATATTGTACGACTACAATAAACAGTGTAAACACACCGCTATACATATATGACGACTGAGCTGTGTTAAGATATCTATTCAAATCAATCAAAAAGATGGGCGGATGATGAAGATCCATCTACATTCTACAACATCACACTGAGATAATACATGTACTTTATCTTGCACGTGTGCATCAGGTAACGATATAAATTCTATTTACAAAGCACAGTGGAATTCGAACCGTTCGCTTAGATTGCTGTTATCTTTTTAGATATTCGTATCTAGTTTACATTAAATTTCAAACCTGTCAGTTAAGATAAAGATGTCCTGAAAAA
Source organism: Sinohyriopsis cumingii (assembly GCA_028554795.2). NCBI lineage: Eukaryota > Metazoa > Mollusca > Bivalvia > Unionida > Unionidae > Sinohyriopsis > Sinohyriopsis cumingii. The sequence continues at coordinate 7,340,643 of CM068832.1, read as the reverse complement.
GTGTTGATGTCATGCTCATTACGAATGATAATTGACAATCAGTGTTTATTTATGGGGACGTTGTTCTTTTTTATTATTTTGCCCGGAGGTTTCAGTAGTAGAGAGATAAAGACAAGTAAACAAGTTGATGTTGATGTTGTTTCTTTCCATTGGTACTGCATAGCTTCGGTGTTCTAACATGAAACAAATAATATGCACACGCTCATTAAACTGAATACAAATTATTACATGAAAATAACAGGTGTTAGGTCCAGGCCAATAGATGTAAAGACAAATGTACGAGTAGGTGGGTAGATATGAATCTAAATGCCTACACGCAATACGAAATGCGTACTATAAATGATATCAATACTACTAGTACTGTCATTATTGTCATTGCAATTATTATTATTATTACTAGTAGTAGTAGTAGTAGTAGTAGTAGTATTGCTATAGACATCATGATTAATAATGATAAAATCGTTTATTTTTGTTCGTTATGTTTACGACACATCGACACATAAGGCCCTGACTGATACAATGGTAGTATTCAAACCTTTACCTTTGATGTCGTGAGTCCAGTGCACTAACCTAAAAAGGTACTAGTTTCTTCTTTTGCCAAGATTATATAAAGTATTACTCCGTATTGTTTTGTATATACCGGATATCGGTGACGTCATTGTTCCTTCTGAAGTTATAGCTAACATCATAGTCTTCACTGCACTGTACTATTTATTTTCTGTGAATAACGTTTGCCCTTTATGTTGGATTGTGCCTTAAGATAACTCTCATTTGTCGTCACCATACAATTGGGATACAGAATCTGAGCGGCAAATCGTAGCAGCATTTGAACCTGTCTCTATGGATTTCGTACGTACAATCCTGATGAAGAGTGCACCAAAGTCATGTGAACTAGATCCAATTCCGACATCACTGCTGCTTGAGTGCCTCGATCCAGTATTGCCTTCACTAACTGATGTTATTAATACCTCTCTCCCATCAGGGAATTCCCATCATTTTTTCAAACTGCCATTGTAAAGCCTCTGCTGAAGAAACCAACACTATACCATAACGATTTAAAGAACTACTGCCCAGTTTCTAATCTCCCATTCATATCAAAAATCTTAGAAAAGGTTGTTCTATTCCAGCTTGTATCTCATCTGAGTTCAACCAGTTTTTTTAGCAATGTATAATCTGCATATCGCCGCCATTGCCACAGTACTGAAACTACTCTTCAAAAAGTAGTTAATGACATTCTCTCTGCTTTGGATTGCGGAAAGATTACAGTCCTCACAATCCTTGATTTGTCTTCAGCATCTCACACAATAGACCATGATATATTACTTCACCGTCTCCAGCATGTATTTTGCATGCATGACCCAGCCTTACTGTGGTTTAAGTCCTACTTGGTCAACAAGACACAAATTGTGTCTGCAAAGAGAATACCCTCCAGCCCAGTTGATCTACAGGGATATTGTGGTGTTCCACAAGGATCTGTTGTTGGACGTGTTCTCTTCATTCTATTCACTCAGCCGCTCTCAAGTGTCATTAGATCATCCAGTGTCTCACCAATTGTACGCTGACAACACCCAAATATACAAATCTAGCCACCCAACTGAAGTTGATGCTACCATCCAAGGTGTAAAGAGGTGCATTTCTGATGTGAAATCATGGATGACATGTAACAAGCAGCAGATGAATGATGATAAAAAACTGAGGCCATTCTGATCACAACAGAAAGTCTTTCTCATTCACATCCTTCACCTCAAACAGTAAATATCAGTAACACCACATTAAATTCACACAATCAGTACGAAACCTAGGTGTCACTCTGGACAGTACTCTCACATTGCACCAGTATATCATGAACATATGCAAGGCTGCATATCTTGAGCAGAGACTCATCACATCCATTCGCGAATGGGTTTTAGTTGATGCCACTAAAACACTTGTGTGTTCATTAGTACTTTCGAGACTGGACTATTGTAACTCAATTATGTGTGGTTCATCTCAATATCTGCTCCAGAAACTTCAAAAAGTTCAAAGCACAGTTGCTCGGATCATACTTAGAGTACCGCGATCAGAGCATACCTGCCCGCTGCTCTGTACCTTACACTGGCTATCCATTCGATCCAGAATCAAACACAAAATGTGTTCACTGTGCTACGTTTCACTGACGGACTGTAGTCCAACATACCTATCCGACCTCACTCATGTGAACACACCAGCAAGAAACTTACGCTACTCGTCTGACAATCGTATACTCATTATTCCCACTATGAAAACAAAGTCATATGGACAACGTTCTTTTGCATACCAGGGCCCAGCAACGTGGAATGAATTGCCCACTTAACTTAGACACATGGACACAGTGATCCCATTCAAAAGTGCTCTCAATACTCACTTATTTCGACTACAAGAACAAACTTAAAGACCTAATAATATTTCCTAACTTAAATATTCTTAGCATGTTTTTTCTAATTTTATGGTGTTTGTTTTTGTAATCATGTCATTATATATGTTTTTTATCTTATAGATGTTGTCTAATGTTGTAAAGCGCATAGAGCTACTAAAGATTAGGCGCTATATGTTATTATTATTATTATTATTATTGGTAAACATGTACAGATAGCTAACGTTGTGAATAAGATACTGACATATCTGCTTGAGTTTGCAAGAAGCTCCATAAAAATGTGTTTCTGTTTTCTCCATGCTAAAAATTAAACATGCATGTTCAACGAAAATGCACAAAGGTTTTTTATGATCTACAGGACCTTTCAAAATGATAAAATTACTTAATTTTGTATGACTAATGGGATATCTTTAAAAGTCTCATAATATTAAAATAAGCAGATATCATTGATTCTCAAATTCTCATTGTTAACGAGTTTTCAACATAGTCCAGCAATTTTAATCACTTTATTTTAATTACCAAACATGACCATTAATTTTCCCATTTGAAACTATATAAAATACTAAAAACGAAAGTCGTTCAATAACGGAGTTCATCGTTCTTCCTATCAAGTGACACAGTATTGTCATTCTGACGTGTGATATAGCATACAATATATTAAATATGTTAACATATAGCATTGGCATTTGGTAATTCCGTAGTCAGATAGCAAACTATTTGGTAATTACATAGATAGCATACCATTTGATAATTACAGTGTCAAATAGCATACCATTTGGTAATATCATTGTCAAATAGCATACCATTAGGTAATTACATAGATAGCAAACCATTTGGTAATTACAGTGACAGAACGCATATCATTTGGTAATTACGGTGACAGAACGCATACCATTTGGTAATAACATAGCATACCATTTGCTAATTACTTAGTCAGATAGCATAACATTTGGTATTTGCATACACAGATAGCATACCCTTTGGTAATAACGCAGTCAGGTAGCATACAATTTGGTAATTACATAGTCAGATAGGATAACACTTGGTAATTACAACTATAACAGTCATATATATATATATATATATATATATATATATATATATATATATATATATATATATATATATATATATATCGACAAGTAAAATATTATAATGTTTCATTACATAGTTTTCGAATGGGGCTTTGCTTTGTTTTTCTTTCTAAAGCTGTGTATATTAGAATGAAGTGACATTGCTTAGCAAGTCGTTTATATAGAGGGTATGCGTTCTTTACAATTCTTTTTGGGGTCATGCGAAGAAGCTGAACACCAGACGTTCTTTGCACTAACGAACTATGCGTGATCGTTATTCAAAACAAAATAAGTAGAAAAATAAAAAAGTATTGCAAAACTAGCTATAGAGGTGTTATAGGAACCTGAAACCTGTACCACTCATTTTGTTAATGTATAGTATTTTAATACAGTCCAAGCACATGAGTAGCAACAGTTAACCAAGCAGCATCATGAGAGAATCTTTCTCACATTAACTCTTAGGTAATTTCAATATGTGGAAAACTCATTATGCTGAGTTTCGCATGGATATCGACGTTGACGTTTGCAATTGACATGTTCCATGGTATATTCTTTGTCCTTTATAACAGTCAAGCAGCCAGTGTCATTGCCCTCAATATGATTTGATGCTAAGGTAATTACATTTGCATTGTTAAGTTGGCTAATTAAATAATAATTATTGCATTATCTGTAGTCTACAACCTACCAACCAAAATGTTTACCTACCGACACACTCGCATATATATATATATATATATATATATATATATATATATATATATATATATATATATATATACATTCCCTAATTATCGCATTAATATAAGTTAATATCCAAAACATGTGAACACAGAAACACACATGCCGTTTTATTATTAACGATTTGTTGTTGATGATTTTGAAGTGAAGAAAAATGATGTGATTAATCTACTTCGGACTTATCTTTAATTTATTTGGGAAGTTGTATACACAGCTCAGTACCAAATGTACACTTTTCTCAAACGTTGGAAAGAATAGAGGGGTTAGGTTATGTTGTCCACATGATTGACTGAATCGGTCTAGGAGTAAGATTGAGCCTTGAAACTTGGGATATAATTATGGGTAGTCCATATATATGAGCACTGTTTTTTTTATATTTTTGGATCCATATCCCGGATGTAAAACGTACGTCGCTACGTCGGCGGGAACTCATATGTATATATGTTTAATGGCAGACCTGGTGTTAACGTTAACGGAGTAAAATGTGTTTCTGCAGACATATAGTGGCACGTTACTATGTATCTGGTATTATTAAATATATATTTCGCTATTACTACTTGTTGTTAATTGTTCACATCATACAGAGACAAAATGTATGAAATCATTAACTCCCTGTTTATATGTCAGTCTGTCTATCTGTCAGTTTTGTATTCTTCAAGAAAGCAATATTTTTTTCACCATGATTTTACATTTCTTTTTTTACGTATTTTTCTCCCCGACAGCCTCATAACAGTCCATTTACACAATATACTTTCATCATTTGAAAGGTTGGGTGTCTAGATCAGAAAAACTAATTAAGCATTAAAATAGCAGAGGTCGCCCTAAAATGCACAACATGTGTAAAAGATGTATTAGCAACACTTGTGATGCAATGATAAATACATCACTGTTAGAAACAACGAAAATTACAACCCAATTCTATGACATTTTAATGTAAAGATCTATGTTTCTATAAAATTGTATTCGAAAACATCAAATCTCATTAGTTAGTACGATACATTAGACCCCACGTTTCTGTTGTGTTACGTTTAGGCTCTTACAAAACGTAACAAGAAAAGAGTGCAGACATAAAGCTTTGTAAAATTTAAATAAATATTTTTGTCCCTATAAAGAAAAGGTAAACATGAGAAAAACGTTATGGTTCTACGAATCAAATCCTAATAGAATCCAAGAATAATCAAAGAATTAATTCCTAGTATTAAAAGGTCCTAATGAAACTAAGGTCTAATCCCGATGCAATCCACAATGGAAGGCGATGATCTATGCTCTAGGCAGCGTCGTACTGATGTGTCAGCAGTTTTTTCTTGAATCACAGAAAATAATATTCAAGTGCTTGAATGTTGTGTAAATTGTTATAACTGTCTTTGTCCAAGAATTAATTTAGAGCACAACTATTTCCAGTGAAAAATAATCTCTTAGAATCTAAATAATTTGAAGAAAAATAAAAATCTTCAACTCAAACTGCTCACAATTGAAAACCTTTAAGTGTCAAATGTTTACAGCTCGACTGCCCATGTTCACTTTAAAAAACAATTATACACTAAAGACGCAAAACAGATTACCGTATGAGCGTCACGTGATCACTCTTCTAGAACAATGTAGAAGCTTTTTACATGCCTAACATTAGGTACTCCCTGTATGGCCTTGACTAAAACCAATGATTTTTAATCTGGGAAAGAATTTAAAATTAAAAACAGTTTGTGTACTTCAAATCGTACTAGGGGCCCCGAGTGGCCGAGTGGTCTAAAGCGCTCTCCGTTACGGATCACTGCCATCTCAACTCTGCGTGGGTTCGAGTCTAGGATTCTTCCCGGGGTTTTCCTCCACCATGTATACTGGCCGCCATGCATAGCCTATCATGTGCTGAAAAATGGTGTTAAACCCCAAAACAACAACAACAACAAACATCAAATCTTACTGATTTCTGAATCAAGGTCAGGAAATAGATCAGCAATAGGTACAAAGTTTATATTATTAGTGCTTACGAAAAACAGTCATTTAAAATAGAACTGAACTGATTTTCTGGAAAATGTCAAATCCAGTAATTTACGTTACACTAGCATGTAATGGAATATGGAATTTAAAAAATTAAAACTAACAAACACACAATTAAATTAAATCAAATATAACTTAATCCAATATGCATAACACTTCCCCCATAAAGAAAAAAGACAGATTTATATGACAACGCTTTCTTTTTGAAATGGATTAACTATATGTGAGATTTGTGTATAAAAATATAACATAAGAATAACTCTTATGAATTATATAAATTGTGCATGAAATAATGCATTTCTGTACACCTGAAAGTGCATCTGCTATTAAATTTTCTTTCCTCTTGATGTGCCTGATATCAAGATTATATTCCTGTAATAACAAATTCTACCTTAGTAGTCTTTAAATTTTATTTTTCATCTTGCCGATGAAAGTAAGGGGCTTGTGATCACTAAACACAATTGTAGAAAAAGGAGTTGAACTTATGTAAACTTCAATGTGTTGTAATGCCAATATCAGAGCCAAACATACATTTTCGATTGTTGAATACTTTCTTTGGTGCTTACTTAATCTCTTGGAAAAATAGCACAGTGGATTATCAACACCATTTTCGTCTTCTTGAATCAATACTGCTCCAACCCCAACATCACTTGCATCAACAGACAGCTTAAATGATTAGCTGAAGTTTGGAGTTGTAGGAACTGACGCGCTTTTAAGTATGGCTTTTAATTCATCAAAAGCCTCCTGACATTTTTCAGTCCAAATAAACTTGTTTTTCATGCTCAATGAATTTGTCAGGGGTTCAGCAATTATAGAAAAATTGGAACAAAATTTCCAATAGTTTCCAGCCATATCTAAAAATAGCATCAGTTGCTCTTTACTAACAGACACAGGGAATTCAGAGATAGCCTTGACCTTAGCATATATAGGTTCAACTTGTCCATGCCCCACCATATGTCATATCAATGTAACACAAGCATGGCAGAACTCACTTCTGGATAAATTAATTGTCAAACTTGCATCAGTGAATTTCCGAAATTTCGCTAAATGCTCTTTCCAGGTGACTTTGCAGATGATGACTTCATCGATGTAAGCATCACAATTATCTAGACCAGAGATGATCATATTCACTAGACGTTGAAATGTACTTTGCGAACCTTGCATCCCAAACGGTATCACTTTATATTGATAAAATCCATCTGGAGTCACGAATGCCGAAGTTTCCTTTGAGCTTTTCGTGAGTGGAATTTGCCAAAAACTTTTCAGAAGTTATTAAACAATACTTAGCTTAAACAAAACAGAGGAGATTCTTTATATACATCGTATATGCAGACGATTTAATTATTAGTAATTAACTACTGATTAGTTACAAGATATTCCCAATATTATTTGGAGTGGAATTTAAAATCAGTATGGAAACTGCACAAAATATTTGTTTTTCCTAGAGAAAGTTATGAAATTGTACGGTCCTATCAAGATGAAGATTGAATCTCATTGCACATATTTATGATAGATGGTAGATGACTAAAACAAGGCACGCATTGAAGGTTATGCTGACTGAAGTATTTAAACATGATAAAAAATTCATGTATTTAAATTACTTCATAAAATTGATTCGAAGATATACCACATTTTTTACTATTATTTGTATTATGGATGTTTAATAAGTTCAAGGATAAAGAAAAGCTCATTTTGCAAATATATTCTTCATATGTCTGAATCTACTCCGAGCGCTTTCATGCATCATGCGTTAGGCATAATTAGTACACTGTATATAAGATGCAAATATCTACTGACATTTTGGTTTTGAATGAAGCCAGAAGACAGATTTCGTAAAAGATACCGCAACCTACAACGTGAAGCAAATGTTTGTTGTTGAGCTGACAAGGTTAGAATACTTTCATTTGGCTATATTTATCAATGTCTGTTGCAAAAGATGACAATATGTATATTTTGTGCAAAATCTCTAACGAAAAAGATTATGTGTCAATACATCATTGACAATGAACTTCACTTAAAAACATATCTGAAAATGTTTGGATATAGCGACTTTTGTTACATAATTACTTTGCTCAGAACAGGTATCTCGAAAATTTAGGTATAGCAGGATATGTGCTATGAAATAAGATTGTATCAAATTTGTAGTATTCATACTGAAATTGAATTTAATTTTAGAACCAAATGTCTCAATGTATTGATCATTAAATAAACACTATATACATTCTTTAGCATGCGAAATTCCGAAAAGTGTCTGAATTATATACAATATGACAATATGATTCATTTATCATTGCTTATCAAACAACCTTGAACTGTTTTATCATCAGCTAGATATATCAACTTCTCACCCATGCGACAGAGACATCTACTTGTTTTGCCACCTTACTTTTCTTGTCTCAGTCTAGTCATCTCAAACCAGTCGTCTCGGTCAAAGTGTCCACGCTCTCAGAACTACTTTTAAAGAAGAAACCCTTGTTGTCTTCTGCTGTACATGACGTAGTTCTACTAAAATCAAACAGCAACAACAACAGCAACAAAAATATATAACAAAAACATAGTAACTTAAGTTAAAGCCATGTTTGAGAACACACCATACAAAAATATTTCGACAGCGACAAAGACAAACACATATGATGTGAGCATTTTTGGTATTATCCTTGTTCGTTCCACACAGCGTGGCCATTTTAATCTTATATGCAGTCTTAGCTCAGTACAATTTTAAATCAGCTTCCTTAAATGTAGCTAAAGCTACCTAACTAGTTTTAAATACTTCTTGTGTAACAATATCGTTTTATTATTTACAATATAACTTTTGAAATTGGAACTGATGAAAATAAAGCAGTTTCTTGTAATAAATATTAATTATTTATTGTAAATTTCATATAACATCCATATATTAAATATGATAATACCTCATTATTATGCGACGTTTGATGTTGTTATTTTTCTTTGCTCACGCGTATGAACTATGTACTTCGGACGCAACGGTAACAGCACAGCCCTCATTAACATATTTATATTAATGCGCCGCATGTAAACATTGGACGTGAACAGTATTGAAGAATTATTTTTAATTTAAAGAAAATATTTGGTGAGAAAAATAATCTACATTGAGGTTTGGGCCGAGGCAAGGAAATCCCAGTCGCGGGTTTATAGTATATGTCTCCCCGCTCGAGCAAGCCTCGTGGGGAGACAAATAATATAAACCCTTGACTGGGATTTCCTTGTTTCGGGCTCAAACCCCAACATAGATTCGATATATCCCAACAAGGACTCTAGATTTACTAGCATCTAAATAGTTACTGTTACATTCTCTATATAAATTAATAACCCAACAGCTCCTGTCACATATACTCTAGACACACTAATAGTGTAAACGTGACGAAAACCTTGAACTTTAACTTACATACAATATTGTTGATGCACCTGAGTCGATTAGATAGTATGTTATCGTAACAACAAATATTACATTACGTAAAGCTCTCTCTCTCTCTCTCTCTCTCTCTCTCTCTCTCTCTCTCTCAGCAATCTTCGCAGGCCATGGGTGAAAGTCTACGAAAATGTAGCATAACATTATTTTCTCCCGTCACATGCGATGATATCTTGATATCTCTGGATGATGATACTGGTAGTTAAATGGACCAACATATAAAGAGAGATGGGATATAAGAATAACACTACTGTAGTAGTGAATGCGGATACTATGGGCTCTATAGGATTTCTTTGTTAAAATGGGCCACTGTAATACAGGGTCTATGAAAATTTAACATGAGTGGGATACTCTAGGGTCAATGGGAATTTAATAGATTGAATGCATAGCGACAATGAATTGGGACTGTCTAGGGTCAATAAGAAAATGAGGGGGGTGATGTCACGGTACAGGACACTGGAAACAATGTTGCAAGAGGCTGACCTGAATCGGGCAGAACAGTATGGCAAGGGGCTGACCTGAATACGCACTACTCTTGGAAAAAATAAGGACGTAGAGATAGAGACTTGGTTAGAGACAGTGATGGTGATATAGACAGAGACATAGACATACATAGATTTATGAGCATAAATCAATCACACAATAAACGAACTAATAATTGTTCTTGGCAAGAGAGAATATACATGTTTTCTAGACATATGAGTCGCTATGAAAAGGGTCGTTCAGCTTTATTCTACTTTCTCTCCTCCCTTTTTCTTCTCTATTAGCAAAATATATTCTCCATGATATTTATTGTATCCTTCTTCTTCTTCTTCTTCTTTTTCTTCTTCTTCTTCTTCTTCTTCTAATTCTTCTTCTTCTTCTTATTCTTCTTCTTCTTCTTCTTCCTCTTCTTCTTCTTCTTCATTTTCTTCTTCTTCTCATTCTTCCATCTTTTATTAGCTACAACGTGTGGAAAATCCTATGGAAAAACCCCAGTATATATGTATATCCTTAACCAGTGTGACGATTCTATTTAAAAGCTCTAGTATATATTTTTAGCTACAACTTGTGGAAAATCCTCTGGAAAAAACCCAGTAAAATATTTATAGCCTCAACTAGTGTGACGATTCTATTTAAAAACCATAATATATAATTATAGCTACAACCTGTGGAACGTCCTATGGAAAAAAACAATGTTTATATGTATAGCCTCAAACGTTCTAGCTTCAGTGGCTTCACTGTAATAGATACATGGGGAATAATGGCAATAGTGATGCAAGGGACAAACCTGAATACGTGCTACTGTAGGCAGGTAGGTAGGTGAAATGAATTTGATAGGGACAAAGGGAGTTTTTAAGGGACAAAAAAGACCAATACACATACACACACACATACATATATACATACATACACTCCAAACGTTATGTGATAGCTTAGAATGTAAACAAAGAAGATGAAATTTCACGAAATAGAATATCCCTTACACCACAATAAATACAATCAATCACATTAATTATACTATTTAACAACTCCTAAGTACACTATTCCTAAATTATCTTCTTTTTAATCTCAGAATGCTAACGAAGAAGATGCAATCTCACAAAAAAAGATTATCCCTTACACCACAAAAATAGTATGCATCACACCACTATGGTATCCAACATATCATACTCCCTATCCAAACTGCATTGCGTTCGCTTAGAATGTAAGAGAAGGAGATGAAATATATCCCGTACACCACAAAATACTATCCATTACACCCACTATACCATCCATCATATCATACTCACTATTCAAACGCCTTGTGTTAGCTTAAAATGTAAGAGAATGAAATAAAATATACTACATGGAAAAATGTATGTGTATATTTATAGTCACAACTTGCAGGAAAGTCCATTTAGAAAAAAAAATTGTCTCTTTATAGTCACAACTGGTAGGAAATTCTTTTGGAAAAACCTAACATTTATTTGTTTCTACAACTTGCGGAAATTCCTATGGAAAACCCAGTATATATGTATAGCAACATCCTGCGGAAATTCTGATATAAAAATACGTCTGTATTTAAAGCCTTAAAACGTCTAGGCTCAATGAGGTCAGGGTTCTAGACAATGGGGAGCAATTGGCAACAGTGTTGCAAGTGGCTGGCCTCAATCGGTCTGTTACTAAATAACAGTGTTGGAAGTGGATAACCTCAATACGCGCTACAGTAGGTAGTAGATGAATTGAATTTGATTAGGAACAAAATGATGTTATAGGGACAACGGTAGTTTTATAGGGATTAACAAACACCTACACAAACACAAACACACACAGACACACACACACACACACACACAAACCCACTCCAAACGCATTGTGTTAGCTTAGAATATAAACGAAGAAGATAAACTTTCACAAAATAGACTATCCCTTACACCATCAAAATAGTATCCATCACACCACAATGCTATCCTGCATATCATTCTCACTATTCAAAATAACATGTGTTTGATTAGGATGTAAGCGTGACAGCTAGAATGACATCTCATGAAATAAATATCCCTTACACCACAAAAATACTATCCATTACACCAACTCTACCATCCATTATATCATTTTCACTATCCAAACGCACCGTTCTAGCTTAAGATATAAGTGAATGAGATAAAATCTCACAAAATGACTATCTTTTACACTACTAAAAATAATGTGTGGAAAAAAACGGTAGCATCTAATTATAGCTACAACTTGTGGAAATTCATATTCATAAACCCCAGTCTGTACTTATAACCTCAAACTTTCTAGTTTCAATGACGTCACTGCAGTCGACACTAGGGGAATAGTGGCAACAGTGTAGAAAGTGACTGACCTGAATACTAGCTACTGTAGGTAGGTAGATGAAATGAATTAGGTAGGGACAAAGGGAGTTTTATAGGGACGAGCAAAGACCAACACACACACACACACACACACACACACACACACACTCCAAACGGTATGTGTTAGCTTAGAATGTAAATGAAGAAGACGAACGTTTACAAATCCGGTCGACCAGAGTAGGAAGGAAAATCTAGCTGGAGCTAAATGTATCTATGAGAATTGGTACACTGGTTGAGACAGTTTATATCCATTGGATTTCTATATCTATTTTATTTCCTATAAAGTGTATTTTAGATGTTTCTAAGTATACTAACTTAACGTCTATATTGGTATGTCGTTAATTTTATATTTTATTTTATTTTTCTATGTATCGTTTGTTTTATCTATTGGGGATCAAAAGTGTAATCTTTGCCAACGCATGGCGGATCGTCTGGGGCTGTGTTTTTATTCTTAAATGTATATAACATATTATTGGTGTAGACTATTGTAGACTGAGTCTACACTTATAATTGTGTATATCTGTAAATATGTAGCGCGTGTCTAAATTTAGGTACGGTTTTTAATGTCCCCATATCCTTAATTGTGTCACTATAGTGTACCTTTTCTATGTCACTAAATATGTCTTTATTGATATACAAGAGACATACAAGAGATTTACATTAAGTTTAAACAACTAGGTAGCAAGCCAGATTGACGATGCTGACGGAAATTAAAGAGCTTTGATGGCCAAGTCGCTGGTTTGAGGAATTCAATCGTGCTGAATTTAAATTTTGTGAGAGCTACTTTTGGAGCGATATATTGTTTTTGTATTTAGGTACGTATGATTTGTTAAAGGTTTGGGTATGCTGTTTGTAACAAGTGGCAGACATACTTATTACAGTGTTGCTACACGTAACATTGAGTGATACATTTGGTTGAATATTGGTCACATTGACCGTAACATCCTTACCATATTTCCTATGTAATTTTTTATGTTTGCGATGACTCGAGGGAGATTCGTTTATGAAGTATGTACCTAAGTGGATTTACTTAGTAATGTGAATGTCATCCATGTGAATAATACACTTGTAGATGACATGACTGAGGATCTCCAAGGAAAGACAATGTGTTCTTCATCGTTTAAAGGATGGTAAAGAAGGAGAAAGGGTTAATTTTGAGACAGCATTATCGGTGGTATGTGAACTTGTGGATATGATATTATTCAGCTAGTTATTGTTATTGTTGTGAAGGATTTCGGAAGAGTATATATTCAAAGAGGTTGAAGCGAAGATTTACTGCAAGATTACTTTATTTAGGAGAAATTAGAGTAAAGACGAAATGGACTGTTAATTTGACAAAGATTGCTACAGGAGAGAAAAGTAGATTTCATTCTGTATGTGAGACTGCATTACGCTTTGGAATCAATACTAATTTGATCTACATGCGCTGCAGAGAGAACGGAGTCATTGTTGATGCAGATGGTATTTATTGGAAATGTGAATTTGCAGCAAAGAAAGCATTATAATCTGTGGCAGAAACATTAGATGATAATTTTGAATTATGAAAGACAGAAGAAGAACAGGAAGAAAAAGCCAGAAATGTGATAAACATTGAGATTAACCTGCCTTAACGGATGATGTGGTTTTAATTTAGGAATAACATATATTGTAGTGATTGATAGCGAGCATACAGAGAGGCTATTAATCACGGGATGACATATATATATATAATGTTTAGGATAAAAATATGTATTTGTATTAGGATTAGAAATATGTATTTTTGGGGTGATATAGGTGGATTAATATGGACATGCAAATGTAAGGAAAGTTTTAATTGTCTTGAAAACAAATTGTGATGTGGATTATGGTGAAGAATATATTTGTATTTAGCTTATGGTATTGGAACTTTGGCTTGAGAGCAGTAGTTGCCAGAATAGTTTGACAAGTGATTGTGATGAACAATGGAAAATAAATAAAATTGAAATGATGGCTTACTTTTGCGATGAGGATTGCGGCAGCGATAAGGCAATTATTTGGGCATGGAGTTTATATGTATACTTTCTATATTTTATGTGATAATTATAGGTTATTTCCTTTGAAATGTAGATTGCTGCACAATGTTTGAAATGCGAAATGTTGACCTTCTGTAGACTGTAACGTCGATGAACGTTAAGCTATTTACACAATGAAGTCAATTTCACCGTATTGCTACATTCTTCATTTAAGCTTCCTTCCACGTATAAATCCTAAGTGTCTTTTTATTTCTTTTTACTCACTATGAGTGTTAGTATAAAATCTCAAACAAGAAGTCCAGTGAACAATTTCAAACTGAGTCAAAGTATGTGCAACAGTCGCAGAACTACATTTCCCAGCCGATGCACCAGTCGGGGATGTGACGAGTTCACTCCCTCCGTCAATACAAATTTGCCTATAGTCTATCTTATCTCGGTTGTAAATGTACCCTATTGTATTTGTATGTGGTATAAAAATAATAAATAAATAATATTTACGCTGTACCTCTGATTTTATCAATGGTAGTATAATTGTTTTATTGAAATTAAATTCGGCAATTTTCGTTACCATTTAATGAATTATTGATATACATCGTTGTACATCAAATATATGTGGTATATTCTATGAATATACAGTTTCGGTGATCTTTACAACTTCTGGTTGATTATTCTCAATGTGTGTAATACATTAGAGAAGTACAACATTATTATGTTAACCAAAGATGAAATATATTTAGGTTATTGTTACAACATATAAAGTAATGGTTGAATACAGTCACCTACACTTCAGACACTGAACAGCTCCGTTGGCCTAGTGGTTAGAGCGTCCGCCTCGGATGCGGGAGGTCGTTGGTTCGATCCCAGGTCGAGTCATATCATAGACTTATACAAATGGTACTAACAGCTGCCTCGCTTGGCGCTCATCATTAAGAGGTTAGTGTTAGGACTCGTCGGCCTGGTGTTAGGATGATGTGACTGGGTGGGACATCATGCTACATGTCTGCGGCAAGATGTCCCAGTGCTAGACATCACTATAAACTGTCACACTGTAGACATCGTAGCGATATGACTGAACTCTTTTAAAGATACGATAAAAATCCAAATCACACACACACAGAGTCCAGACACTGCATTATAATGAACCTACATCCATAACTCATGAGTCTTTTGCAAGCCAAATGCAAAACCTTGACAAGACAAACAAATAAACCACAAATACCGTTGTGTTTGCAAAACGTTACATGGCTCTTTCTACAGGAATTAAACCTTTAAATTTATTATGTTTCAACTAGCATTATTTAAACTTGGTGCGGAGCTCAAGAGTGGCTATAATTGCTCCGTATTGATGACATTTATTCCTATCAGTCGAATAGTTTGTTTGTTAGTTGGTTTGAATGATACATTTAACACGTTATTGACCTATTCATGCACGAGACATTACGACCAAAGCAGTAACTACTGATGTGATATCAATGTTGCCAATCCTGTAGGCAGGGAAACCGTCACTGTTTGAAAGAAATTAGACATTTCGCTGTAATAAGCAAACTATTATTGGATTATAGCCTGGTATTATACAACATACTTCCACGTATTATTCACAATATACTTCATGAACTAAAGCAAATGATTTATATATAATAATCATCTGAGTAACAGTTATTTCAAAATACCATTCACAAAACCCTGTAGATATCAAATAAAAAATTCTATGGTTTATAAAAGAACAATTATAACACTGTTTTGGAAATCTGGCACTATAGTTGCAGACTTAAAGAGCAAAATTATTATTATTATTATTATTATTATTATTATTATTATTATTTAAATATTATTGTTATTATTATTATTATTTATTTTTTTACTTTGTTATATGCAATCATAAAAGAGTTCATATTAGCGGATTTATTTGTTTTCTTTTTGTTCTCACTAGGAAAATATTTTTAATCTTTGTTATCTATTTCTAGAGGGACACCTATACGCATGTGTTGGTTCGTTTTCTTTAAATATTTTTCTTACATTTATTGTTTTATTTTGTAGTTGCTAGATTGAATTAAAGGTAAATACAAATAGTAAAGGATTTGAAAATCAAACATTTTAAAATTATACAAATCATATGTCCATAAACTCAGACACAATCCATCCGTCTCTTTCATAAGTCCAGGATCGAGATGGAGATCACGTGCCTGTACAATCTGATTGTGGAGGCACATTTGTCGTTGTAAATATTAATAAAATCAAGATGTGATCGTACAATTCAATATAAATTCTCTTTAAAGTAACATATGGCACGGTATTTAATGTATTATTCATTTGAATCTAATAAGGTCTGACCGTTTTATCAGTTCACGTTAAAAATCCAAACAACCAGCATCTTGCATAAGTGCATATATTTCCTATTCGTTTAATATTTACAACTGTAAATATGTCAACGAAGATGGCTGTACCGTTTCCGTTTCTTTCTTCTGCATAGTCTGAACTGCAACTTTTGCATAATAAAGCTGAAGTGCAAATGTAACAAAATACAAACGCTTTTACAACGCTTTTGTGATATGTTTTACAAAGACACGCACTGAACCATTTAGTGAAACAAGAAAATGCAATCCAACTGTAACATTAATTTTACTACACTAGCTAGTAAAAATGAGGTAGTATTATATAAATAACGCGATTTTTTATTCCGTACTTTGCTATAATGATTAATCAGATCATTAACTGATGAATGCCGTTGTGCACACAATTGTATAAGTGTCACAATGATTCCCTATAACTGTCATCGAATATAATGACTACAGACGATCACAACAAGCCATAGTCATGAACACAAATAGCAAATAATACAGACATGCATGTAGCCAACAGTTACAAATGATATAGATATACATAACAATTGTGTATTTAGTCAAGGACATTTTGGCTTGTATTATTGCGATACATCAAAAAAACCGATAGCACATCGCCACATTCAAGACAATTGGTTCATTAGCATATTCTTGATTACAGGCACATTGACATATTCAATAATGGAATTTATTTGGACAATCACTGGAACTTCATACATTGGGTCTCGCGATAGAACTGTTAAGACTATATGGGATTTAATATACAATATATAATCTTTTTTAATATTTTTAACTTTGTATTATTGTCTTATATGGAAATAAATATTTGTTGGTTTTCGCTCGTTTCTGTTACTTAGTTTAAGGTCACAGACTCGTCACAGCATATACATGAATATATATATACATATATATATATATATATATATATATATATATATATATATATATATATATATATATATATATATATATATACGATGCGCGCTATCTTTTGCAAGTTGTTAGTACTTTATGGTCTTCAACGAAGTAATATAAAAGAGCCAGCACCAATAAATTTAGTAAAATTCAATTTATATTTATTTGCCTAGAAAAGAAGGTGAAAAATTAAAAGAAACTCACGATATTGTTAATTAAATCCCAAATAGTACTCCAAACTCTATCGCAAGTCTAAAAGTAAAGAGTTACATCAATTTCCATTGATGATGCCGAATAGATTCGAATATTGCGTGTACTGACGTACTCGTAGCCTTGAATGTACTAATGTGTCAATTGCCTGGAATGTAGCGATATGTTAGTATTATTGAGTAACACAGTATTATAAACCATAAGGTCCTTGAATGAATTCACAATAATTCAAAAGTATTATTTAGCACTTTGTGATTCCAATAAATACTAATCCGAATAAATAATACTTAAGAAGTGAACGCGACAGTAAGACTAATTCCGCTTCGGATGTCCAGATATAAATGAGTAATTTTAAAGTAAATCACATTTATATTAAAAGCGCAGACATACAAATATAACCTGGTTGTAGGTCAGATTCCTTTCTAAAGCATTTTACGTTATCAACTACATCAGGAACCCCCAAGCGATAAACTAATGTCCACAGCACAGATACAGTTAATTATGCTTACTTCCATTTATGATGATCTGAATATTTAATCCATAATCATAGAGAAATATTAGCTACGTATTAAAGTTTTACAAAATAAATGTCGCTATTAAGGTAGACCCGTAACATGGTTTTGGACAAAAGTCAGTTTCAAAATACAGATATACATGACACATAACCGTAGAGAAATCTCAACAAAAAGTCAAATTTAAAGATGCATGACGCAGTGCTGTATACATTTTGATGAGATACCTCTTCAAATTGGATAATTGTTGCATTCCTTATTTATATTTTATAAACGATGAAAGCATTACGTTGAACACAATGAAAGAGCGCAAGGTATTGAATCAATCTTTAACAATGTAAAGACAATACAAGATAACCTTAATATCCCAAATAAACAAAGGGAAGTTTAAGAAAGGAAATATCTCACAGATGCATGGACATTGTAGCCTGAGATTTATGGCGAAATAAATCAAAATGCTTATTAAAGATATGTAAAGTTGGGGACACCGATACTTATGTTCCTGTTTGTAGAGATGTTATTGTAAAGATCCTTCAAGGAAAATGACAAACCATTGAGATAGTTGTGAAAATTGATTTTTCTTATATAATTTTATTTTCTTTAAAGCTAATATCATACTTCATAACAATGAAAAGGCTACAAAGTTCAAAATTGAGTGTAATACAACCCACTTCACATGTACAATAGGGTTATACATAACAAATCTATAAATTCTTAAACAATTTTTGAAAAGGATCTTGCTTTGGACAAATCTTGTAAAGTGACTAAATGTTTGACCTCTAATCAAACAATGTTATTCCCAGTATAAATAAGCAGATGTGGCATATTAAGGATATGGGTGAAATGCAGGAAGCTCGTCTACTGTTGTCATAGCAATGTGTAAACTGAATAGCCTGTGACATCTGTAAGGTGGTTTAGAGGAGCTACAAGTACAAGACGAGGCCTCAAAATTTTCAGCTGATTCAAGTATAATATATCTGATCCAGATCAAAAGCACAATTAGTGTGGCTGGATATCGTAAACGCAATATCATTATTATTAGTTAATTTCTGTTTTTCATTCAGCAAGGTCTTTAATACATTTTGTGAAAATATATGCAATGATGATGTAGAGGGGGCCTGGTGTTAATTTCCTCTTGACTCCAGAATGTCAATGTATGCATGCCATGATGATATACAGGGGGCCTGGTGTTAATTTCCCCTTGACTCTAGAATGTCAATGTATGCATGCCATGATAATGTACCTGGGGCCTGATGTTAATTTCCCCTTGACTCCAGAATGTCAATGTATGCATGCCATGATGATGTACAGGGGGCCTGATGTTAACTTCCCCTTGACTCTAGAATGTCCATGTATGCATGTCACGGAATTGTGTAGGAGTTATATCAATATGTATATGTTGTCAAAAATGTACTCGGGGTTCGTTGCCGCGTACAGCGTCACCCGAGGGTGGTATATTTTTTTGGCTTAGTTATTTCGAAATCATGAGCGAAACTCAGACCATGCTGCACGAACAAATTGCTTGCAGCGGGAAAACTAAGTACCTAGCTGCGCATATCTGTCACAGCTAGTGTACTTACAGAGCAAAATCTCTATAAACAAATTACATTACGCCAAGTCTTGTCAGGACGCTTACCCCTTTACCGGAGCAAATCTCCAGCTGTAGAGGTAATTTCTTTATTATTATTCGTCTATATGACAGAATTGTTTTTATACTTTAGATGTTTTAGAACCTTAATGTTTCAAAAAGACTTCTATCTGCAAACATACTCATTGAATGCAGTAGCTAACTAGCAGGAAACATATGAATTCTAAATTCTACGGAGAGTCAATACCTAGGTTATACATCGCTATATATTATAAATACTATGGTCTGGTTCGAGTTAGCTATTTGTTGCAACCGAACAGACAAATTGAATTTAATTATACGCTGTTTGCATTAACCGATTAATGTATTGGGTAATGAATTCATGTGCGCGCATGCGCTACATATATGACTGAAGAAGTACTTAAACTTGTCATGTGTACTACACGGTTTAGTTATCATTTTAGCTGCCTAAATGCCATGCCTTGTATATGGTTTGATGTGGAGTCACCAGCTGTAGAGCTGCTTTACACATGCCTGCCATGCCTTGTACATCGTTTGATGTGGAGTCACAGAACTCTGTGGGGGTTCCTGTGACGTATACGCTGTGTTTTGGTGACGTTGGGTCGGAAGAGTGGACTGGTTTTCTCGGTGCGAAGGACCAGGGCTTCGCGACCAACGGGTCTGTGATGTGAGGGATCCTTCAGCAGACCGAGAGGAGCGGACCATGCGTGGGTGCTTCTCTGGCCATTTACTAGAGCGCGTGGAACCGGAGTTAACATCTTGGTCGTCAAATGGGCGCCACGATAGTTGTAGTGTTCCATGTTATTTCCACAACTGCATTTGTCATTCGTTCCTATTGTTATGTCGTTATATCAACGATCGATAGGTTCATCATTTCATTCATTCATATTCCTATTTCAATATCGGTTTACGATCGATAGGTTCATAATTACGCGTATTGCTATATCGTTATGTGAACGATCGATAGGCTAATATCATTCATTCATATAGTTATATGAACGATAGATAGGTTCATAATTACACGTATTGTTATATAGTTATATGAACGAACGATATGTTCTTAATTACACGTATTGCTATAACGTTATGTGAACGATCGATAGGCTAATAATTTCATTCATTCATAGAGTTATATGAACAATCGTTAGGTTTATAATGTTATTAATTCCTATTGCAATGCCGTTGTGTGAACGATCGATAGGTTTATAATGTTGTTCATTTCTATTGCACTGCCGTTGTGTGAACGATCGATAGGTATGTTATTAATTCCTATTGCAATGCTGTTGTGTGAATGATCGATAGGTTTATGTTATTCATTCCTATTGCAATGCCGTTGTGTGAACGATTGATAGGTTCATCATTTCATTCATTCCTATTTCAATATCTAGTTACGATCGATAGGTTCGTAATTTGCACTGCTTTTCAATATCGTTTTATGAACGATAGGTTAGTAATTTACACTGCTTTTCAATATCGTTATCTGAACGATACATTCAAGACTCTTTATATTGGAGTGTAGGTCAATTTTATTTTGTTGATCGGTGATAGCATTTCACGTTTGTTTTGAAATTTCATTCGTTAAATTAATGTGGAGTTTTGTTTTCTTCGTTGAGTTAATTGTTGATAGTTCCATGTTAGGAACTTTATAATTTTCCTTATCTTTTGATTATAATGGTGTCAGATTTGTTATATGTAAATTGCGTTTATAAATAAACATCTTGTATACGCAGTTGCTTTTGGTGTCTTCCCTAATCCAGTCCCAACCCGGCTTCATCCTGTGACAATGCATGCCATGATCATGTACAGGGGGCCTGATGTTAATTTTTCCTTGACTCTATAATGTCAATGTATGCATGCCATGATGATGTACAGGGGACCTGATATTAATTTTCCCTTGACTCTATACTGTCAGTGTATGCCGCCCGATCATTCACTATTGTTGGTGTCATCTTTAGTTTTTTGTTAAACTTTACATAACTTGTTCTCACTATCCAGTGAATTTCAACCGAACACATTTGAAAAATGCATGCGCCTCCTCCCCATCGTTTTATACCTAGTCCTTGCGAGTAGACGCATCGATACGCGACGCGCCGGTCTTTTATCCTCTGGTAGTTCGATTATTTTGTAAATAACGCTGGTTGTAATGATATTTTCACGATATGAAGAACAATTTAAATTTGGAAGTAACATAGATTAGATCATTGGATACGCCTGGAATTGCACACACATTTAGCACTGAAACACCAAAAGTGACAAATTTTGGTGCAAATGCATTGCAGTGTTTCTGATAGACACATACAAAAACTACTTAATAGTTTTGAAACAAATGTGAATTTGCGCTATAAGAGGAAAAGTGATTGTTTTGGTAAATTGTTAGCCTAAGATTTATTGATTAAATGTTTAATTTTACTTTCAACGAAGTATCAAAACGAAAGAAACACTTTGCAAACTGTATAAACCAGTTTTGTGGTTCATAATTTGAATTCATACTTCGTTGGACTTGTGATCGTTTATTTTTCTATTTAAATTCAACAGCATAAACAATTAAATAAACTCATAGTTTAATAACGTTGTTTTATTTAATCATGTTTTAATTTCATTCGAAAGGAGCAATGATACAGAACTGTGATTCGTGATGAATATCTACAGCCAATCAGAGAAAAAAAATTGTTGTTTAAACCACGCCCACTTCCCGGTTCAAGGTGAGGCCACCACTTCAATTACAAAATAGAAAACCATACTTGTACGATATAAATCGGTACCGAGCATTTTCTTTTCAATACTCTGGGTTTGACCTTCGTAGTTGAAGATGTCAGCAAACAGAACTCAAACAAAATCCTGGAGGGATCTATTTTCTCCATAAAATATTTTCATGCCACCTTCTATCCCTTTTATCATGTTCTCATCATCACGAAGCAGAATAACTTTCAGTACAATCTGTTTTCTTCACTTTTATCTGCTTTAGGCATAACGCCTAAAGTTGTCATTTTCTAAAAGCGATATATACTTGTTAAAGATCGTTTACACGAGGAACGAAACCTGTGTTTCGATTCTATTTACAATTTGTTTGAGTATTATTTTATGTTCATAATTATTTTGTAGACGCATTAAGGGTCTTTGTATTCTTCTTCATGTTGTAATATGTATAAACACGTTATACGCATACTTCATTGTAGTATAATTTAATTTTGATTCCATGAGATAAACGCACTGCTTACACTTTGTTAGATTGTGTTTCTCCGCTTCATGTCATCTATGAATTAAGGCTTATCACATTTATACTCTCGTATAAAGTTACGTTATTATTATTATTTGTTACTTATAGCTATCATTCATATATATATATATATATATATATATATATATATATATATATATATTTGTTTGTTATTAATGTTGTTGTTGTTATTGTTATTAATGTTGTTGTTGCTATTGTTATTAATGTTGTTGTTGCTATTGTTATTAATGTTGTTGTTGTTATTGTTATTAATGTTGTTGTTGCTATTGTTATTAATGTTGTTGTTGCTATTGTTATTAATGTTGTTGTTGCTATTGTTATTAATGTTGTTGTTGCTATTGTTATTAATGTTGTTGTTGCTATTGTTATTAATGTTGTTGTTGCTATTGTTATTAATGTTGTTGTTGCTATTGTTATTAATGTTGTTGTTGCTATTGTTATTAATGTTGTTGTTGCTATTGTTATTAATGTTGTTGTTGCTATTGTTATTAATGTTGTTGTTGCTATTGTTATTAATGTTGTTGTTCTTATGATTGTTGTTGTTGTTGTTCTTATGATTGTTGTTGTTGTTGTTATTATGATTAATGTTATTATTATTAGTGCTTTCAATGTGAATATAGCTCCCATATGATAAAACAATCGTCATATCATATGCTTCTATTCAACTTAGAGATTCATCGTCGTCATTTTGAATAGAATTGTCCGTGAAAGATTAAATTTCATTGTAAAATATCACCTCCCCTTCAATCTGCTAATCTGAAGTCCACATTGTTACCTATTGTAATATATATATATATATAATGTATGTATGTGTGTGTACCTGCCTGTGTGTGTCAGGTGCTGCCTATTGTAGCACCCGATATAAGTGTTAATTCTGAGAAAACGCCTTTCAGTATATACGTTCTTACAAGATACTTTTGGGCAAAGAATACTGAGTTTCGCTTTAATAGATCCCCTTTTGAACATTTGCTTGTGCCTTTCTCAAATATCATCTTGTCATTTTTGACCCATTCTGTTGAAAGATGTCAGATTTCCTACAAATATATATCTTGACAGTTGTCAAATGTCAGTATCGTGAAGTGACGTTTAAATATTAGGTAGGATAAAAGGGGTTGAATATGAAAATAGAGGCGGGCAGAGACAGATAGACACCGAGAGAAAACTAAATACATGTCTAAATTTTTTTTATAAGTGTACTCGAGTCTTGTGCTGGAAAATACATATGTTTCGGGATAGGAAGAAGCAGGCAATGAATTCATTAGAAAATTACTATTTGGCATACTGTTACATCATAATGACAAACACATGCTAATAAAAACAATGTATTTAATCATACACAATATTCACATATTATCCAATATTGAAATGTTTGAAAACTGCCCTTAATACAAGTGCATCGGTTCAAATCGATGCCGTCCTTAAACACTGGTAATATCAGAAATTTATTTCATCAGA
Source organism: Sinohyriopsis cumingii (assembly GCA_028554795.2). Lineage (NCBI taxonomy): Eukaryota > Metazoa > Mollusca > Bivalvia > Unionida > Unionidae > Sinohyriopsis > Sinohyriopsis cumingii. The sequence continues at coordinate 7,315,906 of CM068832.1, read as the reverse complement.
GAAATAACTTTTTCATTTGAGGAAATGGAAATTAGTGATACGGATCAATGGCAAATATATATTACATTTCAGGCTTATTTTTGTTCTACACAAGAATGGTGATACAATTGAAAAACTGTTTTATTTTTTCACTCTTTTATTTGCATGTGTCTTTTGAGCGCAAAGAGACATGTCTCCAAAAACAGCATCACTGAAATGGACTTACTGCTTAGAGTACATTCATTATAAATGAAAAATATAAACCTAGCTTTATTAAATCATACAGTTTCTAATCATGTAACACAGCAAATGGGAGTTATACACAAACGAACTAATGTATGAAAGGATAATACAATTGAATTTTCAATCGGTGTTTACATTCGAGAATGGAAAACGTTTCACATGCCAACTGTTTCACTTGAAATCTACAATGACATTAAGAGATGTTCTTTGATAAGGCAAAGGAAAGTTGAATAACTGGTTAATGTGGCAAATAGATGGAGAAGATATAAATCTGTATTTGTTTCAAATTATTATTACGACCATAAATCGTAATATTTTAATCTCAATTGGAATGAGGGAGTGCCATAATGTGTATTATCATAATTTGATAGGAAAAATATTTACTATCTTGAAAGAGGGGTGTAATTGTGTGTGTGTGTGTGTACTTTTGTAAAATATGTTTACTAATATCGATGTCCTTCAATAATATAATGTTTAAGAATTTAGAATTATCTTCATTTCTTTAATTAAATAGTCAATCTTCATCTTTATTTCATTCAATTTCGTGATTTTGTACTCAGCTTAAATGTATTTAACTACTTTACGATATTGTTATGAAAGCATATTTCGTTCATTCACTTTTGTCTATGTGCACTGAAATTTCCAATTGTTGTATTATATTATTATGAGCAGAGATCATATTAGTTTCTGTTAAAGTATAAGAACATTAATGTCTTTCTAAATTTCAAAATTTCATTGTTAAGTATAAAATAGTTTGTCAGGCGCATGCATGATACAGATGAATGAATCTATGATTGAAACTTTTACATGTAATACATCGGAGTATGCTTAATGATACAGACAAGACATATTAATAAACGTCGACATAAATTTAAACACAAAATTGCTATCATATGGTATAACAACCGCAAATATCTATATCTGTTCTATGTTGTGGGTCTTTGGCATAACCTCACTCTCGTAGGTGCACGCTTATTCCGGATTGTTAGAATTTGGCGTGATCATATATATGTTGATAATCGTCACCAGTATCACTGTTTTTTTCTTGATGTTCGTACGTTATGTCGTACGTATTGGTGTCGGACTCTGGGGTTCTTTCGGCTATTTTTGGAGAACTTGTACCCACTTTGACAACCGTGGCATACTGACAGTTTGTGGAATGTGCGTTATCTTTTTGCCCTGTACTGTTCCCTACACGATCGTTACTATGTTTGATGTTGCTCTCATTCTGTATACATTCGTAACTAGGATCAGATGCTACGTCCCCGTCATTGGTACAATCATTGCTAGTGCCCTTCGTCTTTATTTCATTTTCACCATCGTTGGTACTCACTTCCTTTTCGTTGACGCCGAGCATAGGTATTCCTTTGAACAGCGCAGCTTTGTGATCAGAAGAGTCAGCTGTAGTTTGGACAGAATGCAGCCCTTTCTTTGTGGCGGTGATCCTGCAATTTATTAAGAACAGTTTTAGATAAAACTGTCATTTACATTGAAATCTTCTGAAATTCGATTATATTTATATCCCTTTGATACAAGAACTAGTAGCAGAATGTCCAGTTACTATTACGAATCAATCATGTTTACAACATATTTAAATCTATGCCGAGTGAAATCATCTACATCGACTAATGTGTTTCATTGGGGGGGGGGGGTGTGTGATTAGGGGGTGTCTCATAATTTGGAAACAACATATATTTTGTTTCATTAGGATTGGAGACCTTTCAATAAAGCTATTCCAGACTGTAGAAAGCTCTAGTGAAGCTAGAAAAAATGGAGTATATAAAAATTATGTTTCATTTTATGTTTTTAACATAGAACTATGGTGAATGTATGTATGTATGTACGTATGTATGTATGTATGTATGTATGTATGTATGTGTGTGTGTGTATGTGTGTGTGTGATTTGGATTGTTAACGTAGCTTTAACAATTTTTCAGTCTTATCGCTACTGTGTATGCAGTGAGGCAATTTATAGAGATGTCTATCACTGGGGCATCATGCCGCAGACATATAGCATAATGTCCCAAGTAGTTAAGTGGGATACCCTAGCGTCAATGGGAATTAGCATTACAGAGACCCCTGGGACACTCTAGCGTCAATGGAAAATTAACATGGAGAAAAATCGTGGGACAATCTAGCGTCAAGGGGAATTTAACATGGGAATAAATCGTGGGACTGTCTAGCGTCAAGGGGAATTGAACATGGAGAAAAATCGTGGGACTGTCTAGCGTCAAGGGAAATTGAATATGGGATTTTTTTATTATTTTTTTTAAAAAAAGGGGTATGCAATTGAAAGTCATTCTCCTTTCGAGAAATGTGGGTGGCCATGAAAAGGGCCTTTGGGTTTCTTCTTCTTCTAACTCCTCCACTTCTTCCACCAAGTCCTCACTTTTACCAGTATTCCTTTCTTCTTCTTCTTCTCCTTCTCTGGCATCCAGTCTGGATGACCTATTGCTCGGAATTTCTCCTGTATTATGATCCAATTGTTGTTGAGTTTGTCAAAGGCCTCTTTTTTCTTTAAGTTTTCCTTATCCTTTCGTTCTTTGTTCCACTTGTCTTTGATCTTCTTTACTTCTTCCTCCATTACTTTTCTCATAAGTTCTTCCGATTTCTTAAGCTGGTCTAGGCCTTTTTTGACAAAGGACCACTCTGTCCATTCCATTACGTCTTTCAAAAAGCACCTTACTTCTATCACATTATCCATGGCTTCCTTTAAGTGACCAGTCTTTACATACTCTGGATCTATAAAGCCTCTTAGTCTTTTTACTTCTTCTTCTATCATCTCTTTCACCAGATCCATAGCTAATTTCAGGTTGGTCACTTGTCTTCTGACAAAATCTCGGGTAACTTCATGCTTCCATTCTCGTTCAATCCTTTCCACTGCATAAGCTCCATCCACCATCCAATACAAAATGTCCTTCAACTGGTTAAACAATTCTGTTACAGCTACCATCTTCCTTGTCTTTATTCCGTAGAATGGTTCCAACATCAAACCTTGTGAGTTCTTATAGTGAAAGCGCGGACGTGAAGGAAAACATCCCCTAAAAACATAAAATTGATCTTGCCTAGATCATGACCAAACAACGCGCGGAGGTGAAGGAAAACATCCCCCTACTTTCTCATTTCATATAATAAAACCCAAACTATACTCTCCACATACGCTAAGAAACAATAAAGAAACCCATAATCTACTATTCACACCAACTTACGTGATCAGTTATAAACACTAACACAAACACATACACTCACACTATGAAAAAAGAGTCAGTGTTTATATTCACACTACTCTACCTACACATTGGCAAATCGATGGTTATTTCTTTTCTAGAGTATTGGGGTAGCCCTGAAAAGGGCTGTTTTTTTGTTTTTTGTTTGCTATGGCAATCTTTTAGTTTCTAAGAATGCGTCGTCCTCTGAGGATAGACTTTCTGACGATAGGTCTGCTTCTTCGGAAAGAGAAGAAGAACTCTTTGGTGTCGATACGACAATCGACAAAGCCTCTGTCAAGTTCAAGTTCCTGCTGCTGTTGCTGCTGCTGCTGCTGTTGTTGTTGCTGTTGCTGCTGCTGTCTCTGAAGTCTGTACTTCTCTGTCCATTCTTCTTTCTCCCTGTTCACTTCTTCTCTGAAGAGCTCTTCTATCAGGTCTTCAGTGACTTTTAACATTCTCACATTCTCTATCTCTTCAGCTTTCGGTATCAGACTGTGTCTGACCCTATGCAAATTTACGTAGGCTTCGTTTAGCTTAGCTAGTTTGGAGCATATCTTCGTAGGAGGATGAGTCGACAATGGATGGTTAGACTGAAAACTGCCCCGGTTCTTAAAAGTCAAAGCGCGGACGTGAAGGAAAACATCCCTCCACGGTTTTCGAGCCGCAACGTTCAATGAGTGTCATGAGAGGGATAGTAAGAAATTAAAGAGCATCAAACAAACATTCTTATACCCAAACAAACGACAAAGGCATTTTTTTCAAAATACAACATTTTTTATTCAAAAATCACTTAACACTAACCATCAACAACTCTAACATTTTTTTAACAATAATCCAACCATATAACATCAAACAATTTTTTCAAATCACAAACATTTTTTCAATTTACAGTATACTTTAAACAGGGCTGACAACGTTGTGAATGAAATTGTGATTTCCACTGTTGGAAGTCATTAGGCCATTGATGGACACTACGTTTCCTAGCTTGAGACAAAAGATAAGCATAATGGTCACAAAACCATCGATCTACTTTCACATCGTTTCTAGAAGAACGAGGATCAAAATGAGTCACTAAATGTTCTAAGGAATAGCCCAGGCTGCGATGATGCAGAAAATAGACACAGTACTGTCCACACACCAAGGAATCTGTGCCTTGTAATTTCACATTATTGAATCGGGTGGTTTGAGCATTTCTTCTCATAAAGTCGATGATATCGTCTTCCAAAGGGGGCAATCCGTACGAATCAAAATATTCCACACATCCTTCTTGAGGAAAGTAAACGGCTACCCAGTGGGTTCCTGGGAGATGACTGTCGTCCGTGTTGATCACATAAGCATGATGGTCTTGAGGTTTGCGATGAGGGAGTTCATCTTTAGCACAGACGACAGGATTCTAAGAAGCCGTGTACGAGCTGTGGTTCAAAAGGTAATAAAGTTCCCAGGTATCCATGTTTTGTGTGGTCTTTTTCTTCTTCTTCTTCACAGGTAATGATAAGTGATCAATTCGATCCTGACTTTTTGCTTGAAAATGTCTGACAAGTAAAAGGCGTTTAGATCCGACTTCTTACTCTGGTCAAAGAGAGATTCGATGCGACGGCACTCCAGAGACGTTAATGGAGGAGAAGAATGTTTATCCAAGCCTTTATACCACTCGTTCAACACGAATTCTATTTCGATGTGATCCCAAGCTTTGTCCAGATATTCGTCCAATTTTTCTTCTTGACTTAACATCAGACATTTGTCGTGTTGAATTTGACTGGGATGATCGTTGTGACATCCATAGCACTCTTCCTTGATCAATTATTTCATTATATCTGCCAGGACTGTAGCAAAACAGGAGACTAAATGGGCTTCTTGTTCTGGCCATCTTGACTTCATCATGATAACTTCTTCGTCTTGGGATTCTTCTTCTTCTTCCACGGTCTCCTCACATTCCGTCTCCAAAGTTTCTCCACTAGGTAAAGAGGGATAACAGTCTTCCATGGTTTCCAATAATCTAGAATGACTTCTCTCAAACTGTTGATTTCTATGGTATTATCGAATTCTGCATATAGGAGGACGTTCACCGTGTCTGGTAGAGCATTAGTAAACTGAAGTTCCACTCGAATCTGGCCGGATTTTATAGGGTGGAAATGTCCCTCGTCGCTGCCTTGGTCTGGAGTGAAATCGAAAGCCCACAAAGTATAGTCTCCTACATAATCCTCGTAATACCGTGACTGGTGTTGGTTTCTAACTGACCAGTGGCTTCGTACAGGGACAAGTACGATCTCAAATAATTTCTGTCACCAAACTCAGGTTCGAAAGGTCGGGTACACAAGGTCTTGCCATCGCGACTGACTTCGATTTTGGACACATTGTAATGTTGAAACTCAAAAGGATTTTCCTGGTAGAGTCCGTTGAAGGCTGAATTCTTGACCATATCTTGATCAAACGTTTGGGTAACTGTCCTTGGAATAGATGATCTTCGATCATGGATCGCTGTCCAGCAGGAATGGTGAACGTTTTCACTTCCACTCTTCGTATCGGATACTTGGCAGTCGTTCTGCTCAACGTTTGACTGACGTCGTTTCCCACTTTAGGTAACACTTCCACACGACGCACGTAGAATCTGGCTTCTTGGATGATGGTTTTGTAAGTGGAACCATCAGCAGCCATCAAATGGAAAGGGGCATTGCTGCGATTCAGTCTCAAGCGGATATCCACCCCGTTCAGCAAATACTTTTCTTGTAACCACATGTCCAAATGCAAGCGATCCATCAGTTCTAAACTACGACTTAGATGAATTTTCTTTCGTCGTTCTACAAATCCCGTTGTATTTTGAGCATCCCCAGCAACTGTAATGCAGCTAGTCGCTTAGTCAGGTTTCCATACCACGCAAGCATCCAGATGAGTGTTCTTGGCTTCTTTTCCGTACGTCAAGAGATTTTCCAGGTAGGCTCGGTAAGGGTAAGTATCCATGCTGCTACTGACTAGTTTGTTATTCAAGTACAAGTCCACTTCGCTAAACAAGGAATACATGAAATTATTGACGGGAGCTACTACATCATCATTGTCTATGTTAGTGTTGGGTGGTTCGATCACTTTCACTTTCAAGTACAAGTAACTGCTATTCAGATCGATGTAATCTTCGGGCTGTCCTTTGATTTCAAACTCGATGGGAGCAGAATCCGTCAAAGAGGAGACCGGGTGAAATTCCACCCATTGGGATTCTTGCATCGTCATCATGGTGGGCGGCATGGCAAACAGATCCAGTTCCGTCTTGGAACAAGCGCAAGACTCTCGGTGCATCATTTTTTTCTCTTTCTCAATAATCGAAAACGTCTAAGTCTCGAACGGATCTTCTTTTCTTGGCCTTTCTAGCTTGAAGTCTGGTGAAAGGGTGTTTTCTTCGTCGTCTCTTTCTGCCTTGTCCTTGCTGAATGCCTGACTCGGTAGCGTGCAGGGCATTTATAGGTGTGTATCGTCGGCCTAAAATGTCTTTCCCCGTTTGCAGCAAGACATTTTTGCCTGCCCTCATGAAGGCTTCTTTAGGGTTTTGTTTGTCGATGATGACATTTTGGAGAAATTCTTTGCCTTGCGTCAGTGCCGCATCTTTCAAGGCGTACAATTCGCGTGTCACCATCGGTTTCAAGACTGGGGCCACCGAACGAAAGGCCGATTTCAGCATATCTCTTAAACCGTGTCCTCGCTGTCGAGCAACCCCTCGGTACACTGGATACATGACTTACGAGTCGTGAGAGAACCGTTTTCGAAAATGGAGTTTCACCGTGACTTTTCCTTTGGTGAATGGAATATTTTGTCCCATATCTCCTTTTATAGCAATGTTGACCGTGTCCAAATACGACTTGCTGACAGGCAAATAGTGAGGATGGACAAATTCGCGGTGGACGTGGTAAGTGTTTCCACCTTCCTCGTCAGCGTTCGTGGCAGAATCCACTTTGAAAGGAAAGACACGCAGTAACGGTACGGAGGTGTGTCCCACCACGTTGTACTCCACCACATCGGAGTACACAAACATCAAATTCAGTCCTTGGTTCAGTTCTACCGGGGCACGAAATAACTTGCTAAAAGACTCGTTGTCGTAAACGATGGGTAATTCGTTTTTCTTCATCATGGTCATTCTCATGTTCATGTCTCCGCCCAACATGTCAAACAATTCAGGACAAAATAAAATGGACACGATTTTACCCTCCTCAGGAAATTTCATCAGGAAGCGACGAGCTGTTTTGTGGTATTCCAGGGTGACACTTTTTTTGACATACTCCAAAGATTTCAGAAACACGCCATTAAACCTGGTGGCTATGGTGTTGACCAAATGTTGACCAGTAAAATAATAGCCTGGGGGAATGAACAAGTGATAGATAGTCGACTTTTGATTTTTTGTGCCAGGGGTTTTCTTGTCATATTTGACAATGGTATCCAACTGCTGTTGCAATTGCTCGTCATGAACTTCCACATCAAATTTATTTTGATTGGGAAGGACTTTGAGGACTTGGGTCGGGTGAATGATTTCCACTAAAGCCACTTCCCAATGGGCTTCGTGATCTAATGGGATGGCCTGAGGTAATTTGGCCGTGTAACAGCTCAACGTGTTGTTGGGAAACACCTCCATGGAACTGTCGCTGGGTAAGGTTAAGTAAAATTGGTTTTGGTGACTCATAATTCCAGAGTTCTGTGGCTGTCCGAGGGGTTACTGGACGTCAGAGGCGTGTCTCCGTCCAAAATGGAGTTCTGGTTGTGGTTGTTATTGTTGGAGTGGTGACTGGCACTGGCACTGGACACAAGGTTCCCGTGGCTCCCGTTGGAAGAGAATTTCAGGGAGGGATTGGGAAGCAGGTAACCGATGCAACTGCTCAATAAAATGGTCCACAATTGTTTGTCTCCTTGTTGCAAACTCAAATTGGCAATGGCTGCCCCGATGACACAATACACCACGAAGATTTGACAGAAAAAGACGATTTGCGTTTAAGGCACACGTTCTCCACACCACACCCACAAGGGTTGTTTTTGTAAATCTTGCACAGAAGAACTAGGTGAAGGAGTGGTCGACGTAGCTGCGTCTGTGTGAAAAGGCATGATGGTCACTTCTTTTTATAGTCGATGACTTGCGAAGCGTCGATCCAAGAATCAAAACTGGGTGGATATCCTTTCCAACGTACTTTGACTTCTTTGACACGTCGTTTACCCACTTTACGGGTTCTGCGTTCGAGAATGCTTTCGATGTCGTACACGTCGTCTTCTTTTTTGGTCACACGTTGTAACTCGGGCAAATAAAACGTTCCTTTGAGCACTTCTCCGTTCATGTCTTCCAATTTATAGACGGCAGGATGACGGCCATGCACTCGTCCAGTGACGCGAAACATTTCGGTCGTCCAGTTAGGTAAGTAACCTTTGTCGAAAGTGCGTTTGGTTTTGCCAATGCGCACCCAATCTCCTACGGCCAACTCTCCACTTTTCTTGGGGACAGCCCTCGTCGGGGACGTACCAAACAGGCGCTCAAACACCAGCACTTCGTTCTCGCGAGTCACGTCTTGCGGGGCACGTCCGATGCTTCGATGTTAAGATTGGTTGTACGGTTGCACCAGGTGCGGTAAGATGTCGATGTACTTCAGAGTGTGGTGATGCGTAAAATATTTCCACATGCGTTCTTTCAATGTGCGTTGAAAACGTTCCACGATGCTGGCTTTGTTTTCGGGATTCTCGGTGGTAAAAAAATGAATGTTACGTTTCTTTAGTTCTTTTTGGAAAGCTTGGTTCAGAAATTCGGTGCCTTTGTCCATTTGCCATCGAAGAGGGTGACGACCGCTTTGTTTCAACACCCGTTGCAGGGCTCGCACTAACTCGCTGCTCGATTTGGAAGTCAAGGGCACGACCCAGGCAAATTTGGAAAAGACGTCGATGACACAAAACAAATATTTGTAGCCACGACTGTAGCTGGCCAAATGAGAGACATCGGCTAAATCGGCTTGCCGTTGATGATCGATGCCTTCCACACCGGGTGCGACTTCTGTCAAACTTGCGTCGAATGGGTTTGTGTAAAGTGTAGGTAGCTTGTTCTTGTAACCATCGTTGCACTTGAGGTAAACGGAGACTTTTCAATCGAGTTTTGGCAGCACGATACAATTTTTGAACTCCTGCGTAACCTGCAGTATGAGAGGGATCGTAGTAAATGCTGGCTAAGACTTTTTCCATTTTTTGTGTTTGTTTGTATTAATAAGACACCCACTCTTGGAGGATGCTACTCTTTTTCTCTTGGGGTATTTTCTTGGATTGCAATGCTTTGCGTGTGCGACCGGCAATAGGTGTTGAAGAGGAGGATGTCTGAGCGGGGGATATCGGTTCTTGTTTCACTTCTGTCTTCACTTCTGTCTTCACTTTCTTTTTCTCTTGTGATGAAGAAGGGGTGGCCATCATCTTTTTAATCCATCCAATTCTGGAGGTAGGTGGTGTTGTTAACTTGCGTACTTTTTCTGGTGGAGTTTGAAACCCTTCTTCTTCTTCTCCTCTGTCTGTCTTGGTCACTGGTGGTGGTGGTACGGGTACTGGTACTGGTGATGGTGCTGCACTTTTCATCAAGGTCTTAAAATTTTTCAAAGTGGGTAGAGCTGTTTCGTCTAAAGCTTTCTGGTGAAAGAGTTGCAGTCGTTGCAAGAGTTGACAGTACTTTTGCGATTTTTCTGTTTCGGACAAATCTTGGCGATCCATCAAGGACTGCAATTCGTGTTGTAACTGGGACATCTCGCTCAAATGGGGATTGGGAGGTAAATGCGGGGTGCGTTGTTCTTGCCACCGATGGTATTCCATCCATCGTTTATAAGGCACTAAAGCTAGTTTTCGTCCTTCCATGGGGTTGTCAGCGGTCGATTCTGAGATCTTGGGACTTCTGAGGGCCTTTTTATCTTGCTCCCACCAGTCCTCCCAACATGGTTCCCAAGACTCCTTTCAGCAAGGGACCTAACAAGAGGGGTAAAATGCCTCCACGTTGGACCAACATCTTCTTTTTCTGACGAATGGGAATTTTCTTTTGAACCATTTGGCGAAGAACGTGACGATGTTTGCTTAAGCATTGTTTCTGGTGTTTGGACAATGGGATCGTGCCTTTCAAGACGTTCAGACAACATTCGCACACGGTATCGATGACCTCTTTGGAGGCCGATTGAATGAGTTTTTTTCGTAGAGGTGGAGAAGCTTTGGACAGGACAGATAACATGTCCCCATGTTTAACTAAACGTGGTGGTAGTCCTTTCCTTTTCTTTCCTTGGGGTTTTCTGGAGGGTGACATCTTCAGGAGCACCAAAACACTGATACCCCCGACTTAGTCACAGGCCTTTTTTATACTGGAACGCGTCGCCACTGATTGTCTTTACGTCGTATCAACTTCATGACATGCATGACACGTCGTGCAGGGGTACGTAACGGACTAAATCGAGCCAGTTCTTGCTTGGACAAATCCAGTAAACTCTGTAACAGGCCCGATCTTTCTTGAACTTTGATTTTGGGAGAAGGTACTTTGTGAGCAGCAGCCACTGCCACTAAATTGGAGGGTCCTGCCACTGGGGAAGTTCTTTTTGGGGTCATCAACGGAGAAGTTCTTGGTGTGATCAACGTCTCCAAGTACTCTTCAGTTCTCCGAAGTGCCTCTCTTGCGACTAGTTTTCTTCTGTGGGCTTTTCTTTTTCTGGGGGCTTCTTTTCTTTTTCCGGGGTGGTGTCTGGTAAGAGGAGGGTCCCGCCACTAGAGAAGTTCTTCTTCTTGGGGACCTGGACTTTTTCTTCTTCTTCTTGGGGCTTTGTTGGACTTTTTTCTTGGGGAGAAGTTTGGGGGCATTAGGATCCCATCTTAAAAGAGAACGAATGATGACCCCTCCTAGAGTACCGCTCCCTCCAGTTTTAAAAATGATTTGTTTTTTGGTTTGAGTGTCGATGCGGGGATCGGCCAGTTGGACCAAAGCGACTTTGTTTCGATCGAAAAAGCGTTTGGTTTGATGAGGAATCTGAATGATTCCTTGGAGTAATTGACGTGCCGTCACCGTGAACCATCGTAAGACTTCTTTGAGACTAGCTTCTTAGACACGAGCTCGTATTTGTGGATTTTTTTCTCGACTGATGCCATACAAGGCACGAATCAATTTGACGGGAAGATGCGACTGAAGGGACGTCATGTTCACACTGTGTGAGACAGACGAAAAGGGTCTGAGGCTTTTATAGATTTTTTATGTGGAGTGAAATTAAGTCGAGGACGGAGACGTGTACAGGACAGGCCCTCCGTCTTGGCACCAGTGGTGAAACAAGTGGGTACGAAATCGCAAATCCTCGGGGGTCGTAGGTTTCAAATCGACGAGTAAATAGGCGTGTGGAGTTTGAGTGGCATCGTCGTACGCCTGAGTCAGCCAAGGCGTTCCTAACCGTTTGGCTAAGACTTGCACTTGCAATTTATCTCGAGGGCTTTTAAACAAGACCACGTAATGCGCATTGTGACTGATGGTGCGATGGGCTTTACTTTGTTGAAACAAATTTTGGGTGATGTAAACGACACTGGCATTACGGTGATGCCCTTTGTGCGTGAATCACAGTTTAATTTCTTCTTCGTCTTCTCCTAACATGTCGTCGAAAATGACCAAATGGGTTTGACGGGAGTCAGAGACGATGCCGTCGTCTTCTTTAGGAATGCCTTCCACAAACACGATGGAATCGCCTTGACTTTCTCGCAAGAGGCTGTACGCCGATTGCCACTCCTTGTAACACCACACGATCATTTGAGGTGGCCGATCGATCAAATGATGTTTATGTTCGATCAAACGTTTGACGAATTCGGTTTTGCCTGAACCGCTAGGTCCAGCAATGAGCATGTTAAAGGGATGGCGAAGATACAAAGCCTCCCAACTGGCACGATCTAAGTGTTCGTCGATGACTTTGACAGTAGAGGAAGAGGGAGTAGAGACAGCAGAGGTAGCCATAGTGTCAGAAATGTCACTTCTGACACGAAAACAAACAAGACAAGAGTTTATATACTTTTTTCAGAACATGTTTATTGAATGTTTCAAACATGAATACGAAAGACAAAAATACATAAAAGCCAAAGGCTTAAGTACAAGGATAAAAGGCACATGATAACCATTAACGTGGAATAAACACAAGTGTCTGTACAACATGTTTTGGGTAATGTTCTAACCAGTTCTATAGTAGGTGGTAAGGTCACACAAGTGTCCTCCCGAAAGGGTCTTTCAGGCCTGTCCACGACAGTCCTGTCCTGGGTGACGGGTTCTTCTGGCACCGTCACTAACACGGGTTGAAAAGTAACTTTTTTCCTTGAACAACTCTCGTGCATACTGGGCCACTTCTTGGGTCCAAGCCTCAAAATCCCATTCTTTCCAGGCACGGACATCTGTCCAGTGGGGATGTAAGTCACAAGCTACACACACATCGTCATACACGTCTTGGGTAGCTAAAAGTTGACGAATCTTTTTTTCCCGTAGAGGTCGAGAAGTATCCAGATGAAACCGCAAGGCTTTGAGCAAAAGGAGTTTTTCTTGACCATTTAAGGCCATGCGGGTATGGTAAGTACTGTTCGTAAAGAGTCCACAAAGAATCGGCTGGTAAACGAAATCCCAGAAAACAAGTCACTAGACACACACTACTTGTCGACCCAAATTGAATGGATACAGTTCTTGTAATGATCGATGGTAATGATCCAAGGTTTGAATCTGGTCATTGAGTTCCTTCCACGGAATCTGTTCAATCACTTGTGACATAATCCGTGGCATGGCAGCCTGATTTTATAGTCTGTTTGTTTCGGAAGCAATACAGCTCTCGGTAAATCCTTTCTCTCAACTCCTCAGGCAAGCCCAAAATGTTCTCTTGTAAAGTATCCATAAGTATATACACTGTTTTTGGAATCCTTGGGTGGTGGCCAATAGCCTCGTTTACCTTTGTGCCTGATGTAATATCCACTCATAATCAGTCTTCTTATACTTTGGAACAGAGCACAATTTAAAAACGGTTCAATAACTTTGACTTTGCGTTTCACTTGTATTTTGATCAGTTCTCGGTAAATGCGTTCTCTCAACTCCACAGGTAAAACACGAATGTTCTCTAGGAAAGTATCCATGAATAGGTCATACTAAATCCTCTTTGGTCTGACACAAGAAATGTACTCTTTGCACAGACATGGTTTTACTTCAGTGTCGAACTTAAATCGTTTAGTTTCTAATTTACACATTACAATTCGTTCAGAAGTTTCCTCTTTCACTAAGTTGACATTGTGAACAAGATGTTGGTAATTCGTTAACTCTTCCTCTGGAATTCGATGCAGTAAGTTTACAATGTAGTAGATAGAATCATCCAAAGCAAACCAATCCTTTTTAAAACTAGGGGATCGTTGATCAATGTCTGTCCAATGGAACACTTTCAATTGAATCAGTCCTTGTATAGGTACCAGTGGTTCAAGCAGCGGTGACGTAACGGATGCAACTGTTCTTTACGTTTCACTTGTATTTTGACCAGCTCTCGGTAAATGCGTTCTCTCAACTCCACAGGCAAAGCACGAATGTTCTCTTGTAAAGTATCCATGAACAGATTCTGGTAAGTCACTTCAATGTCTCGGTCCTACTAAGGGTAAGTAATGACAGTTCGGTGACCATCGAGCATGTTCTACGTAGGCCGAATCTTGCGGTTCCCAGTGGTGAAGTGACACAGCGCAACTGAACCACTTGACTTTATATCCTTCGCCCAAGTAGAAAAATCCGGCTCTGGCTAATTCTTCGGGGGTCGGTCCTCCCAGATACTTAGGTCATTTTCCTTTGAACGATTGAAGACGATTTTCAAAGTCGCAGTATTCCGACAAACGCACAGGGAACGAATATTCGTCTTTCACAGGTTCGTTTCGATGAGGGTTGAGTGACATTGGTAGGAGTTTGCTCAGGGCTGGATGACGTCCGTAGGGGGGTAGACGTGAAGGTGAACTTTCCCCTTTAAAACGAAACCCAGTAAAATGTCCAAGAGGACGAGCGGCATCACTTTCGCATCCCTCAGGTTTGACACGCACAGCATCACTTTCCATGATAGGGGTCGTGACACTAAAGTTCCCATGATATTTTACGGCATCGCTCAGGTCACAACGTACAGCATCGTACCCGTCGCAAGGCTCACAATCGCATTCCACTTCAGAAGCCCCACACTTGAATTGTGCCTTTCTAAACAACCTTTTTGTGTTTCTCTGAAAGTATTCATCTTGTTCGCTCGGTTTTGGTAGTCACAATGAACTATCGATCTTGCCTAGGGTTCCTTTTTATATACAGACCAATACCGACGTGTCCATACGGCAAGGTGAAATGATTGGGAAGTCGAACTCGCTTCTGGTACACGATTTGATAGACTTTTTCCAAGGGCCGACTGACGATGTGGTGAGTGGGTAAACGTACAATCTTGTTCGGTTGATAGGTGGTCACTTTAAAGTTTCCATCCTCTCCCGATTGCAAGGCTTCTTTCAATACCCCAAAGTTGACCACACGACTGGTACGATAGTTCAGAGTAAGTCCTTTCACTTTGCACGTTGTGTGCACTTCTCCTTGTGGGTCCCGGTATTCGTAGCCGTAATTTTTGGGACCGCCACTGACGATACTTAGAATCTTGTCGTCGGGATGCTCGTCTGTCCAGGCTCCTAAACGGTCTCCTTCGATGTCAGGGTGCTGTTGACTCGGGTGATGGATGTAAATGCAACTGTCCGTGTCAAAGTACAGGACGCGTTCCCCTAACAGTTCTAAAGCTTCGTACAATTTTAAGCGAGCATGGGCTGTCACGTAAGCCGCAATGATGACATTTCCAAAAGGGTCGTCTTGTACAAAGTCCATATCTTCTTCGTAATTGACCAAGATCAAATCCTCGAGAACGACGTCCACGTGTTTCATGTATTTGGTTTTGTCGTGAATCATCTGGAAGTAGCGGGAAGGTTCTGTCAAATACTCCGTCTTGGGTAAACACGGTCGTTGTGCCATTTTACCCCACAAGCAATTTAACATCACTTTGTCAAACGATCGCCTGCCTTCGTTTTTCTCTATGTGGTCTAAAGTGATGCCTTCTTGTTCCCGGTATTTCTCTTTGAATTTTATTTGGTCTTCGGGAGTGTGACACCAGGAAGGATAGCCGCTGGCTTCTTGCTTCAGTTTCAAAAAGGCATCCACGTAGTCGGCGAAAATGCCTTTCTGAGTGGGGTCACCCTTGTGGTATTGTTCTGTCTTGGGAAAGTGGCAAATTTCGTGCACTTCTAACAGTTGGTATCCCATGTCCATAGCCTTGAACAATTCTACACTGACCCAGGTTCCCGTCAAGGCTCGTTCTTCCTGGGTGTGCTGACAAGGCTGATCTTGGTTGCACGTTTCGGCACAAGTACGGCACAAGGGAAACATCAGTTTGCCTTGACAATGGTGAGGTAAGACGGGATGGTATAGGTTCGTGGGAGGCAAAACTTTACACTTGATCAAGCCTTCGTATTGTCGAATGTTGACCAGGTCGATGTCTTCCGTGAACAATTGCTGGTGCCCTGTAGGAAAGTGACAATATTTGCACACGTAGGGATACAGCGAACACATATCCAAGTATTTGATTTCTTCTCCTTTCTCTTCGTCGGCTTGGTACAGCAAACAGGTGGCATTGGTCCTTCCTCCGTACAAACCATCCCTCGGGTTCAGCGGGTCCATGAACTGGTAACTTTCCACGAGGCGTTTAAACTCGGGATCGGTTTTCATACGGTGATCGTACTCGTGTTCCCACATTTCCACCACTTGGTATCCTTCCTGTTCCATCTTTAGGCGCCGCTGACAATTGTCCTGGTACAAGTCTTCCATGGTTCGTTGTAAAAACTGATTTTTAGTGCTACGATCAGGGTAACAGGCGGGACATCCGTGAAATAAGCAACCGTTAAACTCGTACACAATCTTGGGGTTTTCTAAGTCCCAGCCATCGACCGAATACGTTCCGATGGTCTTTTCACCCCCTCCGTTGCGGGCATGCTGAATCCACTTGTCTTCCTTGTCGCACAAGTAATGTAACCAACGTAGGGCTTTAACCGAGTATTGACGTTTGACAAAGTGGGTCACTTGAGGACTGATGACAGCCACGGTGTTTTCAGGCATGAATCGTTGTCGATACACTAAGGAACACGCTTTGGCAATGGTGCAAGCTTCTTTCAAAGGATCGACCCCTCCGTGTTCCATGAACAGTTCTCGAAATTTTCCACAGAACGCCGTAAAATGTCCACGTCGGAACGACAATACTTTAACATTTCTTCCTGAAAGTCGAAAGGGTCCGAGGCGTGAGCCTGGTACCAAGCGTAGAAAGCTTCTCGTTGTTCGGTACGCATGTTGTCGGGGTCGTAATAGTGAGCCTCAGGTAAATGGGGTAGAACGGCGTGTTGATTGGCTTCCGTACTGAAAAAGTGTGGAAAGTACCCTTTAGCCATTTCTGTCATTCCAAACGTTTTAGGCATTCGACTCAAAGGCATGGCCAAATAGCTCATCGAATCTTTAAACTGTACTTGTCCCACTTGCATGAAAATGATTTTGGCTCCGTTCAAAGTCACTTTAGGACCCTCGGTGCCTTGTTCCGTATAGTATCTGTGAAGAAACTGTCCGTCGTATCCGGAGAAATTGTGAGCCATCACCGTGGCATGACGATGACAATCTCCGTAACGTTCGATGTCCTCTTCGCTCCACGTCTTGTCGATGGGGTCTAAAACCCATTGGGCAAAATCGGCTAACGTGTTCGGTCCCCGAAAGATTTTTTCACGCCCTCCGGGAATCTTGCTGCAGTGAGGGCAATGACTGAAGATAGGTTCCTGAATGCACTTCTCGCACGCTAGATGAGCCACGCAGAAATTAGGAATGTGAATGCCGGTCTCTTGCATGCATTCGAAATCGAAAAAGATTAAATTGCCTTTCTTCTTGTGACCGTCCTCTTTCTCTGGTGGGGGTTGGTATTTTTGCACGTAGCATTGGTGTTCCAAGTCCACGATGTGGTGACAAATGTGACATTTTTTCTTTCCTCGACATACGTGTGCCTTGACATTATTGGTAAGTATGCCTTGTCCACACGTAGGGCACAATCTCAGGAGTTGACAAGGACATTTCTTCTGTGAACCTTGCGTCTTCAAATGTTGTTGATAACAGGTAGGACTGACAAACGTGCGCAGACAAGTTGAACAAGTCACTGGTTCTTCGCTCAGACAGGGTGGAGAGGCCAAACATCCTGAGCATTTCCATCCACAATGTTTGTGTTGCTCTCGATTGTTATAACGATAGTCACATTTCTCACAGTAATAACCGTACCCCAGGAATGCAGTGATACTGGTAATGGTATCGAAATTGTCATCGTGATAATAAACATGAATGTATTTTCCGTCCTTAAAATTTTGGCCTCGAAACAACAGAGGCCCGCGCATTTCTTGAGGGTGCACTTTCAAGGTGTATCGTGGAGCTAGGGCATCTTGCAATTTTTGCATCTCAGGAATGCCACAGGGTGTGTCTTTGGACAGTCCGGCTTGTTGTAGCAGGAGTTCTGCTTCGTTTCGTTGTTTGGCTCGGTCGGATTGTTGAATAGTTTTCCAGGTTCTTTTCCATTCTACCGTGTCGTTCTTGTTGGCATAGGTTCGTCCCACCACGATGGCACGGGCTAAACACATCTGGTCATGAGGGTTGTTAATTCGGACGAGACATGATTTGGTGTTGCGAAGGTCGTCCACCAATAACATCTTTTTGCGTCCTGTTCCTTGAGGAGGAGAGACGTGGGTCATATCCAGTGTGGCTTTTCCATCGGTGATGTCAAACTGGTCATTAGATTTTTGTACGTGTTGAATCTTGTCCATGACTTTGGAAGCGGTCAATTCTGCCGGGGTGCTAAACTCGATCCAAACAGGGGATTTCAAACCGTCGTGTTATATGGAAAGTCTCAAGCGATCGTCTTCTTTGGGTTGACATTGTTGCTTGAGTGTGGTGAGCAAAGAATCCCACACCCCAGTGATGAACACTTCTTCTTTCTCTAACGGTACTTCAGCCTTGAAATCTTTAAACTTCACTGTGTATTTGTAAGCCGTGGTTCTAAATTTTCTAGAGGAGCGCTTTTCCGTCTCTCGAATGGAATAGTATTTTTCAGGGTTGACTAAGGGTGGCGAACTTGTTTTAGAGGGTTTGGATTCTGGTTCACTCATGTCCTCTTCAAAATCACTGGCATGAATTTGTACCAAGACTTCAGCTCTGGTACGAGGCAATAGATCACGTTTCTGCCTCTTACTTTCTTCTTCTTTCTTCTCGAATGAATAGGATCGTTTCATCTTCAGTAAAAAACGTCAAATGACTCAAGTTTAAACACCATAGACTAATTTATAATCATGGCAGACCAGCGTATATAAAAGGGTGTGTGTCTTGGCCTTTCACTATTCATTTCACTCTCTAACCGAGAACAACGATGGAAGGGACTAGCCAAATCGAACGTTTCATCAGAGCTTTGCGAGGGGTCATTAGAAAATTCTCTTCAGACCACCCCACGGACTACTCTCCTTCCTTTCGAGATAAAAGTGAAGATACTTGCTATATCTGTCAGAAGAAAGGGCATTGGTCTTCAGAGTGTCCAGACCGTCAAAAAAGAAAAAAAAACAGGGGCTAAAAAAGACAAAAGTCAAGATACCTGTTATTATTGTCAAGAAAAAGGACATTGGTCTCCAGATTGCCCAAAAAAGAAACAAGAGGAGTCAGAAGAAAAGAGGGATTCTTCAGAAGAAAAGAGGGATTCTTCGGAAGAAGCGAGGGATTCTTCAGAGGAAGAAAGCAGACAGGTGAAGAAAAAGAAACAGGAGAAGAAAAGAAGAAGGGAAGAAAGCGAGGAGGAAGAAGAGGAAAAGCCTGTGACGGTGAAGAAATTCAAAAAACAGAGAGACTAAACAAGGAGACAGAAGAAGTCTATGGACCTTTTAAAGTGCTCTGTTGTAAGTTGTGAATTGGATTGTAACTATGGATAAAAGAATAAATTAATTATATAAGGTAAGTGTCTTTCAGTTTTGATTTTAAGATAATAATTTACACTCACGCACTCATATACACGTACTATAGGGGTAAAATGGTTTTTGAGTTATTGACAATTGAAATTGTATTTCTTTTCGAGAGACGTGGATGGCCCTGAAAAGGGCCTTTTTTGGTGTAGGGGTGAGTTTAAGCAATCAACTTTAACTGCCTTAAGCCTTTGCCACGGCCAAGGCCTACTTCTGGACTGCGTACTGTTGATGATGATGATTTGGTTGAAATCACTAAGGGTGGTACGACAGGCTTAGTCATAGGGTTGACGTGTTTAGCTCGGGAAGGTCGTATTCTCTTCGGTCGTAATAAAGAAGTCTGATACATTTGTTTCAGACTTCTTAACTCCGCTAAAATGTCCAACAGTACCGTGACCGTTTGATTTTCACCCTCTTGTTTATTTGCTGCTACTTCTTCATCTTCTTCTTCTTCTTGTTTTTTTCTTACCTCTTCTTCTTGCTGCTGTCGCTGTAGGAGAAAAGCTTGTTCCGCTTCCTTTTGTCGCTGTATAAATTTCTCCAATTCTTCTTTCTGTCTCTGTCTAAAATTCTCCACTTGCGGTAATGAAGAAGGTGACGAAGGTTCCGGAACAAATTCTTGCGAGGTAAGAAAATCCACAAAATCCCAATTTACCTCTTCTGAAAGTAAGTCCGGGTTCCCTAGGGCGGTCTCCCCTGCTGGTGCACCCCAATGGATCGTTTTCTGGGTTTCCGTCATGTTGAATCACTGTCGCATAGATTGACTGCACACAAGCGATAGCGAATCTATATAGACCACGTGACGTCACAGACTGCTCTCTTCGGATTGGATGCGGGCTGACTGAATTTTTGCAACGCGTGTTCGGATTGGTGAATGAACTCAATCTGTTTCAATCCTCCCTCTACCTATAAATAAGCGCAGTTCACTGCATTGATTCACCTGTTCTCGTCGCTTCAAGATGTGGACCACAGTCGAATCATCCACCGTTGTGTCTTCAATGATGTTTAGGACGGACATGCTCATGTATGTCCGGTCTAAGTGGATTGTTGTCCACAGGACGGACACCAGTCTGTAGATACGTAGGATCTACGTAGAAAGACAAGGATGCCTCAAAAGAGTGCTGATTTACGGGCCAACAGTGAAACGCAGCCTAAGGACAAGAAGAAGACCAATGCGGTGCCCTTTATGTTAATGGATACATTAACATAAACCCGAAGGCCCTTTTCAGGGCCACCCACATTTCTCGAAAAGAGAATGACTTTCAATTGCCTACAACTTTTTTAAAATAAAAATAAAAAAAATCCCATATTCAATTTCCCTTGACGTTAGACAGTCCCACGATTTTTCTCCATGTTCAATTCCCCTTGACGCTAGACAGTCCCACGATTTATTCCCATGTTAAATTCCCCTTGACGCTAGACAGTGCCACGATTTATTCCCATGTTAAATTCCCCTTGACGCTAGATTGTCCCACAATTTTTCTCCATGTTAATTTTCCATTGACGCTAGAGTGTCCCAGGGGTCTCTGTAATGCTAATTCCCATTGACGCTAGGGTATCCCACTTAACTACTGTCCCACCCAGTCACATTATCTGACACAAGGCCGACCAGTCCTAACACTAGCCTCTTAATGCTGAGCGCCAAGCGAGGCAGCTGTTAGTACCATTGTGTGTGTGTGTGTGTGTGTGTGTGTGTGTGTGTGTGTGTGACGAAAAAATCAAGATCATAATTAGGTATTGCCTTAGAACAAAATGGGTAATTGGTTTCTTAGACGCATAAAGCGTTACCTAGGGTAGTACATATTTTTTATTGTGACTGGGCAATACATACATCTCGTAGTAGGTCACTAGCGGCGAGATATCAATATAACACGATGTGTACAGTTACTTATTGTCTTCAGTGCCGGTGTAAACCCTGTGGAGGCCTTTTGGCAGTCGAAATCTTGAGGAGTCCTCTCGCAAAATATTTCCTAATACGTCTCAAATTATACCAAACAACAATTTTAATAAACCAATTTTATTACACAAAAGAAATATTAACAACTATTAATGCTATTAAACAAATTAACATTTTAGGTTATTAAAAAAAATTATAAAATAATTATTGTCACGGGGCCCCTAAAAAGCGTGAGGCCCATAGGCCGGTTCCTACTCATCCTATTTGGTAATCCGGCACTAATTGTCTTTGGCAACACAGTGATCGCATGATCTCGTCGATGAGTGTATGTTCTCTTACGACATACTACAGCTATAGGGCTTGGTATGTTTATAGCTGGATGGATGGGCTTGAAGAACCTGAACGGTAAGCGCATGACTCGCAGTGTGGCAGCGTAGCCACTGAACTAAGTTCAACTGACAGTGTATATGCTACTACATGACTGGACGTGTAGAATAGGAATTATGGATTCTAGAAAAGGACAAAGACTATTAATGTGAATTCCCAACTCTGGATAAGGGCAGTATAAACTGTGTTACGTTTACAAGGACATTTGGTTGTATGAACCATGCACATTTCTCCGGAGCATACGGTTATGTGAACCATGCTTATTTTTTCTGTATCATATGGTTGTATGAAAAATGTTTTTTCTTTGTATCATTTGATTTTGGGAAACATTCTCATTTCATATATATATATATATATATATATATATATATATATATATATATATATATATATATATATATATATATATATATATATATATATATAGATAGATAGATAGATAGATAGATAGATAGATAGATAGATATAGATATATATAGATATATTACGATATAGATATAGATAGATATATAGATAGAGATAGATAGATATAGATAGATAGATATAGTGAATGTAAGAACCATGCTCATTTCTTCGTATCGTTTAGTTATATGAACCATATTCATATTCATAGTTAGATAGATAGTTAGATAAATAGACAGATATATATAGAGAGAGATATGTGAATATGTTTTCTTTCCATAACATGTTCAGCTTGGGATTCTTGTATCATATGTAGTGGGTGTTATTTTAAATTTACTTGTGTGTGTGTGTGTGTGTGTGTGTTGTCGCAAATATACATTATTCATTTCATAAACTTCGATTCACTCAAATTGTGTTGTACTTTCACTCGGTCGAAAAAATTCATTCAGCTACAATCCTGTATGTGATTGTGTTCGTGCGTCAGTGCGTAAATGTATATGTGCATTAATGTCCATCTGCGTCAGTGAGCAAATTAGACATTGTTCCTTTTTCTCGATACGGCTATATGTTGTTGTTGTTGTTCTAGGGTTTAACACCATTTTTTAGCACAAGATAGGCTATACATGGCGACCAGTATAACTGGTGGAGGAAGAACCCTGGAAAACCCAAGGAAGAACCACCAACCGACGAGAAGCTACTGGCAGGCTTTCCCACGTACCCACGCTAGCCGAGCCTTGGACTCGAACCCACGCAGACAGAGGTGAGATGGCAGTGATCCGGAAAGTTTATCGCTTTAGCCTCCATGTATATTGTTGGATATTGCAATTCAAGCGTAGTGTATTGAGTGTATTTCCTCGTGAGCAGACTCAATGAATCTGTAAATATGTCCTTTTGGTAGAGTAATAATAAATAAAAGAACATTGCACGTGTTTATCGGGTTCATTTCAAATTTGCAAACATAGACAGCAAATAACAGGTTTGCAGTCTTTTTCATTGTGAATTATTTACAGGTTGAAAATATTTAAAACATATTTTGACGTGAAAGATATGTTCCTATTAGAGATTGAAGTCAGTCTATAACCGGTTTCTATCTGAAGTTTAACGGTTGCCAGAACACAATAGTTTAGGATACAGTCAGATGCCGAAACATCATGGTTGTAATTAATTTTGTAACCTGTTTATTCTTATAAATATCATTAAATAGCAATAGTAAAACAAAATACGCGTTAGATTAATCAAGAATGGGAAATGGTAAAGAAGCAATTGTTGTGCTTTATAAAATAATTGTACGATATTGGACATACACAAGCTTAAGTAGTTGAAATATAGATATGTATCTCCCGACAGGCTTCAGTATTTGTAATACAAATGATACATATATTAGAAAAAAATTTGCAATAATCTAGTTTAGATCTGTTTCCAGTTTTACACGGGAATTAGCATTCAGGAGATGTCATAAAGCCACCGAATATTCCTTGTCTGTACACAGAGAGGATGTGATGCACGAACATTATAAATTGCCGTAATAAATTGAAACAGAATGATTGCAATAATAAAACAACCTTGATTCCCTTTAATATAATTTAATAGTGAACATACATATCATACCATTAGCTTCATTATTATTCCAGATTCTCTAAATGTGCAATAATGTTGGAATGAAACGACATAAATATAAGTGCTCGTTACTCTGATGGTATTATACATTTACTGTTTCAGTTAGTTCATTTTTAAATATATGTATTAATTAGCGTTATCACTTTTCTCGCATCGTTTTTGAAAATTGTAATCTCACATTTCATATTTCTTTTATTTAGATATTGTATATCGTTGTTTTGATCGTGAACCAAATAGGTACCAATGTTAAGAACTACATTGAGCGTAGTTTCCCTTACACTGATTTATGTAAAGTGAAGAAGACTGAACGGTTGCATGCTCCATTAGGACCTATGTATCTGAGAGGTGTTGACTAACATTAAGCTTCGAGAGGTTGAGGGAGAAATGGCTTCTACATGAGAACATCAAGTTTATGAAACTGCCCTGCTTTTGATGCCTGTAACTGAAAATACAGCAGTGATACTATAATTGGCCAAAACACCCTCCACTATCATTGACAGTAGCAGCCGCATCTTCGCAGTCGTATCATCATATTCACCTCAACAGTCGTCGTTATCATCATCATCATCATCATCATCATCATCATCATCACAGGCAAAGAGTCGGTTAATGATCGTATTAAAATGCCTATTCCTACAGAATGATGCGTGGGTGCAGTAGAGTATACGTGACAACCTGTTAGACTTACTGTAGACATTACAGAACAATATGTGAAAGTTTTTATTTACTTACTTTTTGATGACAAGAACAACGCCAGCGACGACTAGGATGGCAAGAATACCGAGTCCAATCCGTCCAACCATTGGAAAGACTGAAAAATGCAGATAAATTATTTGACATAAAAAATAGATTTCAGTTGCATAGCTAATATATATCAGCTTCCTACTAAATACATGAAAAGTTGATTAGGTTTACTCATAATGTGAAGATTAAACGTTGTGCAACATCTCAAAGGTGATTAATTAAGGTGATGAGTTTATAAGTCTTTCGATCGCATTCACGGGTTACTAAAGAATACATACTATATGCATATAAAAGGCAAAAGGAAATACGAACACTTTGCTTGCTATGGATGATGCTGGGACACTTTCAAATTTGTTATATTGGATTCAATCGGTAATATATTTGTGTAAAACTTCTACGCTGACCAATTCACACGTTATGACACTAGGTCTAAATGTCTATAACAGATTCAACCAATAATTGTTGTAAAATTAACAAATACTTTCTTTCTCTAAGCGAACACCTACTTGAGCTACGACGCAATCTATTCCTTTGGGAAACCAAACTTTGCGGTGGAAAGTGTATACTCACGATCTTTATAACAGTTTAAATCATGACAAACGTCATGCAGACAACACTCCATTCACAACTGTCAATCACGGTAATGACATAAGTGTGCTATTCAATATAAATTAATTACATATGACATGCATCATACATTAATGCACATACCAGGCACTCTCGCGATTAGCGTGCTGCCATAGCGAAAAGTGTATATGCTCCTGCTTCATAAAAGTGTTCACATCTTTCGAACACGTGACTGTTAGTCCAGACATTTAAATATTACCTAAAACTAGTAAACACGCCATTTCGATAGGTCAGTATAGTGTTTAGTAAGCTTTAGAGGTGAGATAAATTGTATGACAGCGGAATCAGATCAGATCGTATCGACCGGCTTGGTGTGTCTGTGGGAATTAAAATAATAGTATTAGTTAAATATGCATTTGTCAAGACTTTAAAACGAATTCTTTTTGCAAATACATCAAAGTAAAATGAATGTAAGCACCATATGTTTTGTAAACAGAGTTTATACAGTCTTTAAAAGTGTGTTAATATATTAATCTTTAAATGATTTATTATCCTTTGACAGATGTCCTTGTATAAAGAAAACGGCTGTACACCCGATCCTGAGCGTAAGTTCTCTCTGCCGATTACTTCGCAACAATTATTAAAGGTTTAATTTAAGCCAGTTTTATCAGCAGATTTATGTGCTGTTTTATCTTTGAATATGTGTTCTTGCATTATCTTCACGGTTGTTTATAATGTTAACACATTGTAGGTTGTACTTGTTTAGTAATAAATAACGTGACGTCATTGTTGTGTAGCTGCGTCAATTATGTCATTGTTTATAAAGCGATATATAAACAACCTCTTTAAATTTACTTACAACAACTTTATATTAAAAATATTTGCGAGAACAGGAAATTACTTTTTGAAGCTTTTAAAGTTTAGTGATTTTGGTTCAGACGGTTTGTTTTGAATCTGACTCCTTGAAAAATAAATACTGTGCTATAATGTATGAAGACAGGACTAAATAGTTACTGTTGCTATTAGTATGTTAATAGACTTGATGATAAGGGACAACAATATCATGATAAATTCATTTCAGTAACAACGTTAAGGAAACACATTAGGTAAGGCTAGAGACAAACAATTGTAGACGAAAAGAGCCTTCAAGTTTTTAAAATATAAGACGATGAATGAGTGTACACTATAGTACGATGTAAGAGGTGCGCACATCCAAGAGTTACATGGTAAATGAATATTCTGTACGTATTTGACGTATGAATATTAGCTGTTTTAGATTGATGTTACTTTAATGGTGCTACAACTGTTAGGTTTTAAATCAAGTGACATAAATAAGTGAAGCCAATAAGTTTTGTAAAGTTAAAAAATATATTCTTCGTTGAATTGAAGAAAAAAGTTTAAGATGAACTTACGTTATTGTGTATTTAATCCCAAACAATCCAAATGTTCTATCACAAGTCCAAAATTTTAGAATATAGCATATCAATTTAAATATTAAATGTATTGATGCTCCATCAATCTTGATGTATCACAATCATATAATCTAGAATGTCTTTGAATGACTTCACAATAATCCAAAATGATTACTCACAAGTTAACTCTGAACAAAATAGTAAATAATTCCACTGAAAAGAGGAATTAATAACTTTGTCAACCACATACTGATTTACTACTTTCACTAGACTTGCGACACAATCAGATGCACAGCTTATGGATCACTAGATGTATTCTAGAACATTCCAATCGTCGAAATAATGTTAGGCCTTGAAGTAAAATCGAAGTCAATATCCTTACAAGAAACAACTAAAGAAGAAATATATACCCCAGGTAACGGGCAATGTCAAGCATACGAAGTAAACTAAATGTGCATAAAACATGACAATATAGAACAACAAGTTACGTCATGAACATTATTATTGTGTAATTGGATTAATTCATTATATGCTATGATCTGTTCATGATGAAATAATACAAATAAAATTAGAGAAAGTATTATTACGATACTGATCAGATATGCTAGTGCAAATAATGTGAATTCCACTGAATATATTCTCATCGGATATGGTGGATATATTCTCATCGGATATGGTGGATATATTCTCATCGGATATGGTGGATATATTCTCATCGGATATGGTGGATATATTCTCATCGGATATGGTGGATATATTCTCATCGGATATGGTGGATATATTCTCATCGGATATGGTGGATATATTCTGATCGGATATGGTGGATATATTCTCATCGGATATGGTGGATATATTCTGATCGGATATGGTGGATATATTCTCATCGGATATGGTGGATATATTCTCATCGGATATGGTGGAGATTATGTGATGTCAAGGTCAAGATTTCTTTGAGCCCACAAATAATAGTTTGCTACAAACACAATTTCAGCGAATAACAGAAATAGGTTATATTTTCAGGAAAAAGTGTAATTAACCAAATTATGGTTTTAATCAGTTTAAGTACGGAGAAAAGTATAATAGTCAAAACATGTTTAGAGCAACAGATCTTAATAAAATGTTAATTTATGATTTCTACTGCAGCAAGCTAACGTGAGTATGGCTCTTCCCAGATTATTGAAGGATAAATTATGTTTATTCCAGTTCAAGACTGGTGTGGGTTAAGCTATATAAGTTATTCAATTAAAACAGTAATGGTAAGATAACGTGTATACGCAAAGAAATGAATAATGTTAAATACTGTGTATATGTATTCTCTCCTTGAAAATACAACCTATACAATAGTATAATTAGGACATATATATACAAGGACAACATGATACGTTGATGGATGCAGTTGTGTATAAATGCTACAATGACAGAAAACAGATCTAAATGGCAAATTTACTAAATCGGATACATTTTGTTTGTTTGTGAAGTCTAAATATCTTTAGGTATGTATTGATTAGTTAAATCACTACAAAATAGGTTTTATATTAGGTGCTATTCAAGTGAATTTTAGTCAGTACGTATAAACAATTGTTTCCCTATGGTAATGTATTTATTTTGCCGATAACGGTCATTACATGCTATTAAAAAGATATACAACAGGTTAAACTGGCAAGAATCATGAAATGGAGAAGTAATAGACTTTCACGGGCAGATCATCTGATTTACACATATCCAGGTATCACTACCTTCCTTAAGATTGATAAATTTGTGCAAAAAGGAAAACAACAGTGTATGATAGTGATTAATGATTTACACTGTATAATTTGTGTTTCATTGAAAGCTCAGAAATATAATTTATATATCGTTTGTAACATACGAGAACATAACTTCAACTTGTGGAATGCGATGTCATAGCAACATTTTTGAGAGTGTATTGTTCAGATATTTAAAACGAAAACGAATGAACAAAATTTATGACATTTGAGTTCCTATGTTAATATACGGCTGTAACAATTTATTGTTTTAATTGGTTACGTATACTGTGTAGGTATTGCCTGGAATTGCCGATAGGTTTAAGTTATGTTGATATCTGTGCTTTTTCACAGTCATTATTAGTTGAAATTCCTTCCTTAACAGTTTTTATGTACATGCCTAGGTCATCACCATTGCAACGTAGTGTTACAGTTTTATTTGAATCTTCATTCCTATTATAGTAGAATATTTTGATTAAGGTTCAATGCCCGACAATATCCGACAATAAACTCGATTCCTTGTAAGCAAATTGACAGTTTAGCATCTCTGTTATATATTTATTTTGCACAATTTGTCACCTTTGCTGTTGCTCCTTCAGTTAATTGTAAAGATACATTTCTAAAGTCTTCAAACATATCACACGACAACGATATAAAATATTTTCTGTTGTACCCAAAGTATTAAGGATTTTAAATCTTTAAAACTAACTGTACCTGCAGTACTGCTGGAATCTGTAGCTCCCTGTGTGATAATAACAGTAGCTGTGCCAGATTTTGTGCTGCTCGCTACAAATGTCCATGTTGGGGTACTGTTTGTGGTACTTGTAAGATTGGCAGACGTTGTCGGCTGTGTGGTTGACCTGTAGAATAATGTTGTGTTGCTGGTCGTTGGCGGATGATGAGAGATACTAGTTGTGGATTTCGTGGAACCTTTTGTCATTGGCTCCACTGTGGTTGCCATAGGTATTGTAAATGTTGTCGTTGCCGTAACGGAACTAGTGCTTGGTGATGTCGTGATGCTAGGTGTTATATATTCTTGTATGCCAATGACAAAAATGAATAATTAATGAAATGGCTTTTGAATCGTTCAATATTCTTTTTGATGATAATATGTTATATAAATGAAACAGACATTTGCAAAGTCCCCAAATATATTCCATACTTCTGAAGCCAATTTTCATGTTTCGACACAAATGAATGTTATGTTGTTTGTTATAAATGTCTACATATTCTCAAAGTTTTCAACTGGATTTCATTATTTTCAGGAACCAACTATATATTGATGAAATGTAAATAAATTTCCAATCTCGGTACTTAAATATTGTCAACCCCTACAAAAGGCAGGCCACACTTTATATTAATAGCGAAACTCGAAAAGATCTAATGAAGGAATATGTTTATTTACTGTCCAGTGCAACAACTTAGGTCGAGGATACGATGCTATTAGCTTTCTAAACTAGAGGGAACGAAGCACATTACTTATGATGTTTGTTAGTCATGGTCTTTCCTGAGAAGGTATATAAAAATGCAGGCATGATGCTGAATACTAGATGTTCCCTATTCACGAAAATATATCGCCTTCTAAAGAGATGGTATAAAATGCATCCTGAATGAAGTGGTACTCAGGAGACAGAATTAAACATGTAAGACCTAAAACAGTTCTATCAACTACTCATCCATTGAAGAACCGGTCATGGAGCTCTAAGAAAGAATGAAACTTCAATATGGGTTAGCATGGGGATAACTGCTAGAAAATAAACTTCTCGTTTAAATAGGTAACATTTATTCTAGGGCAAGATAAGTGACACGTGTTCTCTCTTTCCTTTCAAAGAGAAGAACACATCCCCACATTAGGGAGAATATTATCTCTTGACTTGGGGACATACACGAAATGAGACGGAGAAGAACACTAAAGGAGGATGATCCCATGAGAATTAGTAGAAACCCGACGCCTCAAGAACCGCCATCCACGTATGTTTTGATGACGATCTCCCGATTTTGACATTATCTATTTAAAATAGGAAACTGCTATATAGAGGTAATTGGCACTTCACTTAATATCCAGTAAATATAATTAGTCGAAAACAAAGTATAACGTTGTATCAGCTAATGCGGAACATTTTGATATTGACTATTAATTATCTCGTCGCCCAAACTGTTTATAAGGGAAAACAACTACTGGTTAAAAAACTTGGAATGAAAGCATTATTGTATGATGCAACAAAGACCTAATATTATGTGCAGTTACAATGAAAAAAGGAATGAGGTAGGTAAGTAAGTTAAAATAACGTGGATTTCGCCCGTTAGGGCACGTTCGACGGTTTATTCCAGCACAGCTGGATGTTTAATTACTCCTGGGAGAAGGAATTGGTGCCTCATCCCCAAACATTTATATGCTCACGGAACACTGATTAATTTGTTCACAGATGGTGAGACTAATTCGTCCCTAACGACCTGAATGTAGGGCCGTCATGAGTAAGAATGAACCCAACACGCACTCATGATTAAAAGTTGGAATCCAGTTGCGATTTAACAAAGCAGGTGTCAACCCAAGCAGTATTTAAGGTCTGCTACGATTGGTCTGAGCGATGACGTCACATTAGGACACCTGGTTTTTTGACAGGTGGAAATGGTCCAAAATTCCGTCGATGTCCGAGTGAGGTCAGAAAGAAGCCAGCCATGGATGTTGTGTACTCACATAAACGCCAGCCCGTACTTATTTCAAATCTAGTCCAGTTTTGGACAACAAAAGAATACCAATAATGTGTTAGCCACCTGTGCACTTAGTCTGAAAAGTTTCCTACTTTTTAATTAATCTATCAAATTCTAGTACTTAGTGTACGTAAAATGCCCTAATTGTCCTATTTAACTAATATGTCTAAGCGACATATAAACAGTTTGGTCACTGTTAGGTCACAAAAGGTTTTAAGATTGATGTGGTAATCCGATGGATCAAGTTTGTGTGAATATAGTTTTATCAAGGATGGATACCAAGCAATAATGGTTCCCTAATGATAAGATTCAATTTCTAAGACCTGAAAAGGGCTCTTTATGCCAGCAGCCTAAGGTATCCTTCCTCTCATATTTCAGTCGCACTACGTTGTTCTTTGTATATCTCTGTGCGAATCGCATCGTACTCATAGTAAGCTGAGAACGCAGTGGCATATTGCAGAAAGGTAGAGAGTGAGCAGTCCTTATAGGCTATAGGGTAATGCGATAATGTGCGTTGAGCAAATAGCCATTGCTGTGTGTAGGGTTTCTTCTTGGTTTGAAGTGATATCCAGGCCATATACCTGATAGAGCTGATTAAGTGTTTGGGCTTTTTTTCACCATCTGTCAGCTTGTCTTGGCAGCCCAACAACGTAGCGCATTGCTCAAACGTTATATCTTTTTTATCCTCGTCCTTCCCTCCTTCCGCAGCTACCGTAAGCTCTTCTGGCTGCTTCTCAGTCATTGTGGTAGCTTCCCTTGTGGATATGTCCATCTGTGTTACAGCATCCTTCCTTTTGTTTGGTTGCTGAACGTTAGTCTTGGTAGAGGTGGATGTTGTTCTAATCATTTGGGACACCTTTACCGGTTGTTGTTTGCCAATGTATACCGCCTAAGTTAGAAGCAAGAGTAACGGAGTGGCTAGCCTCCTCGTTGTGGGCAGGATTCCTTCTCTGGTTACTTTTCTTGGTTTTCTTCCATTTGGCAATACAAAAGCCTCTCTCTCCGATATAAAGGTATGCACCCTTAGTGTTAGAGTCCCAGACTAATAATAATGTTGTTCTTCTTTCTCCAGCTCTCAGGCTCCAATTTGAAGCTGGAGATAAACCAATAGCCTTAATGGCCCTTATTGTCAGAACGGATATTGCTGCGTTTGCCCGTAGCCATCTTGGAGCCACGCCTTGCATGCTTTGTACTGCAGTATTAATTTCCATCACTGTTGCTTCTTGCTCTGTCTCAACGCGAATAAAGGAATGAGGTCATTTGTGTCATTTATATACAAGTAAATGAGAGCCTAGACGTGACGAATCGAGTGCATTGTCCAAGGGCGTCATATTTGTCACCTATCGTCTAAGCACATCAAGAGGAAATGACATGTCTTTGTGTGGACCCGAACCAATGATGCTGCCATAGTATCCATTGCACATTTGCAACATGTCTATTGGCACTCATCAGATCGAACTCATCGTCATACATACACTGACCAAGGGGCTGATAGACTCATCAAGTATTAGAAAGTGAAAATCCAGAAAATTATTTCAATTTCATACACTATTTATATCACAAAAATATTAAATAAAACAAATAATAGAAATACATTCCTATTCAAATATATTCATCTTACGCTCCCATATCTCGCTTTAAAATAAACAAGTAGTAATATACGATTCAAACTGTGCAAGGTGTTTATTATATAAGCCATAAGAGTTCTATTATAACTGGAACTAATATTAAGTACAGTTAATGTTAAACTCGGAGTACTGTTATGTATATTCATAGTATGCTAGTGAATTTTTATCATGCCGTATAAATTTCAAGTTCCAGAATAGTAACAATGTTCAATTAATAATCACTTTCTTTTTCCTCTGAACAGTCCAAACGAATTATTTTCCTGTAGAATAAGAAATACGTAAAACGTAAAACATGTCTATAGACATGCAACAGGAAGACACGAAGTGAGGATGACTATATAATAGAAATGAATTTGACCTTCCAGTTCTCACCTTATATACACTTTCAAATACGACCATCATATTTCACATCATACCTCACGGAACATTTTGGGGCCCCGAGTGGCCGAGTGGTCTAAAGCGCTCACCGTTACGGATCACTGCCATCTCACCTCTGTCTGCGTGAGTTCGAGTCTCAGGCTCGGCTAACGTGGGTACGTGAGAAAGCCTGCCAGTAGCTTCTCGTGGGTCGGTGGTTCTTCCCGGGGTTTTCCAGGGTTCTTCCTCCACCAATTATACTGGCCGCCATGTATAGCCTATCTTGTGCTGAAAAATGGCGTTAAACCCTACAACTACTACACGGAACATTTTTTACTACTCAATTTATCTCCAAACTTCCTATTCATGCGACCTAACCCTAATATA
This sequence comes from Sinohyriopsis cumingii, assembly GCA_028554795.2. Classification (NCBI taxonomy): domain Eukaryota; kingdom Metazoa; phylum Mollusca; class Bivalvia; order Unionida; family Unionidae; genus Sinohyriopsis; species Sinohyriopsis cumingii. The sequence continues at coordinate 7,282,588 of CM068832.1, read as the reverse complement.
AAACCCCATCAGCCAATGAGATATTACCCCAGAATTGTCATTAAGTTTTATTATTGGGATGATTATTAGTAATTTCTAACATATACGCCAGCATATAATTAAAATCGAATATAAAGAAAACTCTAGTCATTCATAATCTAACTCAAGATATTCAGAGCCTTAAAACTTGCAAATATTTATCAAAACTATGTACCAGAAATTACAAAAATATTGATATACAAAAAGCTATTAACCTTATTCAGCTCAACAGATTTGACCCCATTCAAATCATCACTGGAACGTATTTGGAGTACTCTATACTTTGGACTACTAAAACGATTAGGATTATATGGGATTTAATTCACCAAGAAGTTAGTTATTTTCCCATTTACATTTTCCATTGGAGGCAAATAAATTATTTCTTGCTTTTTAATTTTTCTTTTGCTTAGTTTAAGACCATACAATAGTTGCAGTACGATGTAAGCATTTATAGAAATTATCGACTCCTGAAATTTCATCAAATACAAAACCCTGATGGAATGTGAAGATAATAAGTACACAAGAAAAATGCTTATCCTTGTATCATTATCAGCTTATGTTTAACATACGGCAATACCTACATTGAAATCAGGTAATGAAAAAACAAAAATCAACTAGCGGATGAATTGTAAAAACAACCAGTTCAAAGGCACAAAGAAAAAAATATGTTTCCAATTCATTAGCTCCTTTCCACATATCATAAAAGATAAACATGAATAACCACCTGCCTACTATACTATCAAGACCACTGCAAGCAGAAATATTTTGTTTCAGCCTTATCATTTGCAAATGTTCTTATGTCTCTATGGATGGATGATACTTTCAAAATTCATTCATAGTGGTTACAAAGAATCCGCCAAATCATAATTTTGCTTTGGCAAGCAGTCGCTTTATGGAGATTGATTGTTCATAAAAAGGAAACTCGTTTAAGCCTGAAGAAAGTCAGTTCATACGTGATTTCTTCTTTGGCTTTTGCTCTATCCACATACTTGCAGTATGGTACATTCTGGTTTTTATAGGTTGTATGTGATCTATAGTTTGACGAAATTGTTTTGTAGCTGGCTGGATAAATTCTGTCATTATTTGTCAATTAAGTTATAAAAAAACTTATATATATATATATATATATATATATATATATATATATATATATATATATATATATATATATATATATATATATATATATATATATTCATCAACTGTATCCAAAAACACATTTGCGAGACTATGAGACTCTTTTCGAAAGATTTGTTTTTAGTGGGTTTAGTTCCACAATGTCCGTTTTGGATCAAAATATTAAGATGAAATGCTTTATCCAAGATATTAAAACAGTGTGAAAACCTTGCTATTGTTATAAGTGTTTTAAACTATGCTGATGATATAGGGAAAAAAAACTAATACTCATTATAAATTAACGAGTATAACATATACCAGAAAAAAAAGAAATAATTTAAGATAAAAAAATGAACATAACATAAAAATATAAATGAAATAGAACATAATGTGGATCATTGGACAACGTTTAGAAAAGAAAAATGTTTTAAATAAATGAAACAGTTTTAATCAGATCTCACTATGTAGGCAATCCAATCTTTACGCAGGAAATTATTAACCTTGAAGTACTTAATGTATGAATTTGTACGTTCCTTCAATGGTAATATACATTAAAGCGAAGTGAAGACCTGTAAATATAACACTTTTCATGAAATACCTACAGGTATTTAAGTTTCTCAAACACGCATACAGTATCCAATCGAGTACTTTTCTATTTAGATCTGTATTACAGTAGAACTTCTATACGTTGATCACGCTTTTCCTGATAACGTACTTATAGATGTTTATCACTTGCAGGTAAGTCCTTATAACACAAGGATCGAATGTGGCTATTTTTGCTCTACTTTGTGATGATCAAAAGTAGTTGTACTGATAACATCAACCAGCTATGTTGTGCCATCGTTACATTAATATGTACTGGATTTACCATCAATGCATATAGCTTCTGTTTATATGAAGCAACGAGGTTTGTTGCCAAGGAGACAATAATTATACATAACTACATTTTGTTTTTATGCGTTTACATATTTCTCATTTTATCTTTGTCTGTGTTTTTTAATATAATTTCGAGCTTAAACAACAACATCCGTGCATTCGAATACCATATTATTAATCTTCATATTGTCTAAGGATACTTTTCATTAACTTTTGCTTGTTTAGTATAAATCATAAATTAACATTTGATTTAGATCTATCACGCTAAGACTATCATAAACATGTTTGGCTAACTTGTTTTTCATGTTCGTTTAAATGATTCAAATTACAGTTTGGTTCATGACACTGGTCGTCTGCACAATATCAATTAATTCTGGCATTCTATGAAGTTCTGTTCATCAGTACATATTTTTCGATCGTTCAATTATGTTGATTTACCTTTTAGTTTCAGTTCACAAATAGTCATATAAAAATCCCCTTGACATTGACATCTCATATTTGCCCTTATGCTTGATCTAAGCATCTGCATGAAAGTTACTTTCATGAGGGCTACACTCGTGTTTTGCCGCAGCATATCTATTCGGTATCATAATTTTGACTTTTGCAATTCTTGATAATATCATCAGGAACAGATCATAGTACGTAATTGTAACTACGATTTTCTTAATTATAAATCATCATCATAAGTTACTCCAACTGCACATTAATAGTACCATCGATGTGCATAACCTGTTCTAAAGATACACTGATAAATTTGTAAAATATCTCTCGTAAAAATTTTATATCTTTCCTTGTGGAATGTTCATGCAGATCAAATAATATTCTCAGATATCTAACATTAATTTGCATGTAATTATCTGCTCTACATGCTCAACTATTCTTAACAATTTTGTTTAAATTATAAATAGTTGTAGATCTAACCATATAATACAAGTCTACCTGTTGCTCTACTGGTACCCGTAGCTCTCTGTGTGCTACTACTACTATTACTACTACTACTACTACTAGGAGGAGTAGTAGTAGTAGTTGTACTTTTGCCAAATTCGATGCTGCTCATCTCTGACGTTTCTGTTGAGATATTGCCTGCGGACACTGTGTGCCTGGTAGAGGTTCTCGGTTGTATCGTTCTCGTGATTGCCTTTGTGGTACTTGTCGCTTGTGGATTAGCTGATCTACTAGATAAGGGTGTGGTGGAACCAGTTGTCGTAGGTGCCTCTGTTGTTCCTGTTTTTGTCATAGGTGTAGTAGATGTTATCGTTATAGTAACGGTACTTGTGCTTTGAAGCCCTGTTAAGCAATTGACAAAATATGAGTAATTTACGAGTATTTTAGATTGAGTTGAAATGAAAAATGTGCAAAATATGCATACATACTGTCGATATATATATTTGGTGATTTTATTATGGAGAAGTATAAACTATTCATGTCAAGAGAATCTATATAACATATTGGCGATTCGGCCAATTCTATCCCTGCTACAATATTAAAGGACACAGAAGATGTTGAGACTCTTTTATTACCATGTACGTTTTACTATTGTCTGAGATTTTTGTTCTCCAAAAGTTTTGTTCGATGAGTAGACTAGGTCTTTATTCATATTCCACTCCTTTATGTTAATATGACATCAGACGTATTTTCAGGACAAGTGACTATCGGAACTGGGGATTTCTTTGCCCAATGAGGGTGTCCATTCATTACAAGTAAATGACCTAGATAACGATAAGGTTGTAGTTAATCCACTTGTAACATACAAGGCTTATTTAGATCCGTTTGAAATTAATATCCATGACTTATTCCCTGCTCTTGCAGTTACTATAACTGTGAAAAAAAGAGACCGAAGATGATCAGGAAATTAATCCTTTGACTCACATATTATTTTATATTATTCGTTAGGAAAACTTTGCTCCTGATATTGATTGATCATTGGTAACCTTTCTTTACCACACATTCTTTCATTTCCAAACAGGCTGACAAAACCCAACCATTTATCGTCGAGCCGGACAAAGATCTGTGCGTTTGAAAGTGCTTTTAGCGTAACGGAAACAGCATTACCTACCAACTTGCTTTTTTGTTAAAATGGGATCCTTATGAGCATGTGGTGCAACCAGATCTACCGATATTGACGAGTGGTCAGTGAGTTAATGAATTGATTTGCATGAATCGTATATCCTAGCTTATAGCTCTATTGGCTGGATCATTTAATAAGCATTATGAGTTATTAAAAGATCTTTGATCCTTTTTATTAACATTAAACTAAAAGTAATTTTTCCAAATACTGCAGTTCTTGTCACACTTGTGAAATGGTAGTAAGACCCCTACGGCTCATCTGCAATCAATTCTTGCATTTGATTTATCATTTAGCAGAATAATGATAGACAGTGTCTGGACCTTACCTACGACAAAGTTGTCACCCAATATGTGCTGACCATGATGTTTGTGTCGACAAGATTGCAAAAGGGATTATTAAGACTAAAGCCGTAGTACAAACCTTGATAAATTTCTTTATACATTTTGGACTCCGTCCAATCTATTCAATGGTTTAATTTTATGTCGGGTATTTTCCAACAAACTATCTATGAATTAGATATTCAACAATTTACATCACCTGCATATCATCCTTAACTTCGATAAGACTTTAAAAGAAAGGGATTCCGTCATATTGCTTTCATACCAGAAAGACTTGGATGAATGTGTTCATTTACTCTTGTTTGGTGTAGAAAATTAAGGGTACTCGTCTGATACGAATTTCTCTACAATATTTCAGAAAGCCCCCATTTGTGTCTGAAATTCATATTCAATTTGTATCAGATATATCATGTGATATATCTAAGACCTATATATTTTACATTTACATATTTGAGAAATCTATAGTGAAATCGACAAGCTTTTACAGTGTCTTCTAAGTGCGAAATTATATTTTAAATGCTACGCATGAACGGTTAGTTTCCTTTCAAAAGATGTTCCTTGAGCTCGCAAAACATTATAAAGTGATATCTACTTTTGGAACATGTGTTTCCACTTTATACAGAATCTCAGTTTTGATGTTACCAGAAATATTATGTAATTACCCCCTTTTAGAGAAAAAAGAAGTACATTAATATCAGAGTCTTCCGATATCATATATATTACATTTGTCTGTGTAAACTTCTTGTAATGAAAGTGCTCTGTATCAGGGAGTAGAGTTCACAGTAACCAATATTTCGCTTCACTGTGTGAATATAGGTCATATAGGTTATCGTGCATAGTCTCATAACCCATGACAGTCGGAACAGTCACGTCCTTACACATCGAACGTATTCAGTAATTACTAGGCAATGAAGCAGCTGGAGATACAGTTACAGCTTATTTCAATCAGAAGGTCAATCATATTGAAAATGGAACCCCTGGTAAATATCCAACTTGTACAATTACTAGAGCTATGGTAATGACATATTCTGTATATGATGTTGATGAGGAAACTATTCATTAAAAGAGACACAACGTTTGGTCAGGTTTTTGATGGGTCACATTTGCTCATTGTATGGATCAATGGTGATATATTGATCACAGTGATCCTCTTTGTACGACTGATTCCCTTATTACTAAACAGGTTAACAACCCACAATAGCTCATGGTCGAACATGAACAAGATCCTTAGATCTCCTTTTTGTTTCAGATGTAAATCTGACAAACTAATCCGACACAAGCATCTATTTGCTATTTTGTTATAATGTGCTTAGTATGAAAAAATAGAGAGCTCATGAGGTAACAGCTGTTGACGAGTGGTAAGTGAGTTAACCGAGTGTTGTCCCTAAGTCGTATAAAAATGACATTTTAGTTTCAAACACTAAGCTCCTTTGACTACGACTTATCACAGGATTTCGAATAATTAAACATTACTACTAATATTTATTAGTATCGTAAATTTCGGTCTCCTACATAAGATCAAATAAAAAATAAAATCAAGGCATGACAGAAATGCAAAGGTGTGTCCAGCCTGGTGATACAGTTCTGACTATAGTGTCCACACGTCGAAGTCCTTTTTTCAAAGTCTTATTTGTTTTACAAAGTTAGGACAAAAGTACGTGACTTACATTATATCATTAATACACTTGGGATTTTAATGTATAAGTATTATGTTGGTAGAGATAACCCTGTACATCATTTTGGTCCCACATGTGACCGATATTTCCCTCAGTATTTGCGTTATTTGAGGGGTATACAGGAGTATCTAACAGCTTGTCCAGTTTATTTGTATACAAGTCTAGACTGGTTCGTGAAATTACATTATAAAAACATCCATATACAGCTGCTCTCTTTCTCTCTCTCTCTCTGTCTCTGTCTCTGTCTCTCTCTCTCTCTCATACACACACACATACATGTTGCAATAATGGGACAAGCATACTGCTTGCAGGAAAGAGTAATAACCTGTGCATGTTAATGTGTAAAACAAATAATACGTGAACGGATGTTATAGTGTTATCATATTCTAAAGGCTGGCAGGTTGACATTGTTATATTCTTAGTTTTTTGTTTTGGCTGCAATCAAGGTACACTTTACGTGCAGAAAACAAACATTCAGATGTATTACCACAATACACCCTTGCTAAAATTAAGTAAATTAGTTGTAAGTGTTGACTTGATTAATACAGAAGAGAGAAATAGTTTTAATTTACTAATTATCCACAGATGAACATGTATTACATTTTTCAGGTACGAAGACAACAAATGTAGCTACACACGTACCCAATCATGCGGAACATGTTGTCACTTCATCAACATGCTTCACATCATGTCTGGACAGTACTTTCGCAAGACACAGAGACAAACACACCCTGAGTATCTCAAGCGTTTTCTTCTGAGTGAGGAAGGTAATAACGTATATTTTGTTTAATTTTTAATATATTATTTATCGATGCTGCAAGGATGTAGAGTCAACACTATACCATAAAGTCTGTTTCTCTCTCTTACTGTAAATGATTTTGTTATAGAAATATGATCCAGTATACTATGTTGCCTAGAATGCAGATCATTTGTCTCCGCCCTCTAAGTCACCCACAAGTGTCACTACTGGTAAATCAGTACTTAGAGGACCAGTGATTATATATTTTGAAATTGTGTTTCATGTCCCGTTTTGCTTTCTCTGTAATATGTTATATGTTATAACTATGTCCCACGTGTAATCACTGTGGACATTCTCCTCCCATATATCAACACAGTTAATTATTAATGGACATAGAAAAACTATTTTTTAAAACAATACTGATGTAAATCACCATGTTAATATAAATTATATTAATTTTATTTATAGCAAGAACGTTTATTTTTCCTCAATTAATTGCATGTCTCTGATCCAGAATTGACGGGAACTAGTAGTAGTAATAATGATGAAAACTGGGTAAGTCATAAATTAAATATGTATTTTAATAATCTCTTTCAATCCAGTAATATATTGCAATTTAGGTAAATATATGAATGTCATTGTGAATGCTATGTTTTATTGTTGATTTTTATGTTTCATTGTCATGGGTGTTATATCCTTGCTCACATATGTTCTGAATTAACAGGTGTTGTTTATATATACAAAATATTGTATGTACATTTATTACTTAGGGTACAGTGTCAAATTGTACATTTGTAACATTAACAGCTAGGTCCTTTACAATTTTGTCTATGAAACTAAATTTAAAATATTAAAAGGCTAGGGTTATGATAGCCCACCCCACCCCTGGCACATCTGCTTTGGTGACTCCTTGGGAAAGGCACTTATTTTTTAACATCCTAAGCATGAAACAGCCAATTGTTCTGAAAGTGTTTTTAAGATACCAAGCAACACATTACGAAGCAAATAAAAATAAATATAACAATTCTTACCCTCAGCAAATTTTATGTAAAAGTAAACAAGTCAATAGCTCAATATTTCTTAAGCTGCGGTCATGGACGTGAAATATTTATTTCAGTGGCCAGTTATTTTTTCATTAAATATTTTAACAGAATTAGTGTTGATTTATTTGAACAATTTGGATGTTGATGTAGATATAGGGCGATATATATATATATATATATATATATATATATATATATATATATATATATATATATATATATATATATGATGGTCAGTCCAATATATATATATATATGATCTTCTCACTACGTCAGCTGCAGAAGAAGTGTCGCGAGCAGCAGACGCCCCTCTATATTGCCTTCATAGACCTGGCGATGACATTAGACCTTGTTAGTCAGAGTGGACTCTTCAGACTCCTGCAGAAGATCGGCTGCCCCCCACGTCTGCTTGCTGTCATTATGTCATTCCACGAGAACATGCACAGCACAGTGTGCTTCAATGGCGCAACATCTGAAGCATTCCCAGCTATCAGCGGAGTCAAACAAGGCTGTGTCCTTGCGCCGACGCTCTTTGCCATCTTCTTCTCCATGCTTCTCCAGTACGCATTCAAGGACGGCAGCGAGGGAGTGTACATCCATACCAGGGCTGACGGCAAGCTGTTCAACACCGCCCGCCTCCGTGCTAAGACTAAAGTCACAGAGGTACTCATCCGTGAATTGCTCTTCGCCGACGATGCAGTCTTGACATCACACACGGAAGATGGACTGCAGCAGCTGGTATGCCGCCTCTCCCATGCTTGTAATGAATTTGGACTGACCATCAGTTTGAAGAAAACGAACGTCATGGCGCAGGACGCAGACACCCTTCCCTCTGTCACCATCGATGGGTACAACTTGGAAGTTATCGAGAACTTCACATACTTCGGGTCTAACATCTCCAGCTCACTCTCCATTGATTTTGAGGTGAACGGCAGGATTGCCAAGGCAGCAGCAGTTATGACCAGACTTAACCAGAGAGTCTGGAACAACCCCAACCTCACAGAGAAGACCAAACTGCGTGTCTACCAAGCCTGCGTACTCAGCTCACTTCTCTACAGCAGCGAAACATGGACCACCTATGCAAGACACGAGAGGAAACTCAACATCTTCCACCTGAGATGTCTGCGGCGCATTCTGCACATCCAGTGGCAGGACAAAGTACCCAACAGAGAGGTTCTAGAACGCGCCAACATGAACAACATGTTCTCCATTCTCAGCGAGAGGTGCCTTCGCTGGCTTGGCCATGTCAAGAGAATGGACCCAGGTCGCATTCCTAAGGACCTGTTATATGGGGAGTTAGCAGAAGATGCACGACCAACTGGACGACCACATCTGCGCTACAAAGATGTTTGCAAGAAGGATATGAAGACGGCAAACATCAATAACAACCGTTCCAGCTGGCGTCTAGGTGTCAGGCAGGGAGTTCAAAACGCAGAGGAAGAGAGAAGAATAAAACAAGCTGAAAAGAGAGCTAGAAAGAAGGATAAACAAAAGCTTACTTTGGAGCTACGCCATCGTCTCCCGTAGACGGACGAATGCCAAGATATATATATATATATATATATATATATATATATATATATATATATATATATATATATATATATATATATATCACGAGATAGAGAGTAATTAAACAGTGGTATTGTACTTTGAAACTTTTTTCTTGAGTATATCGTTTTGCATATGCTGCACTAAATGTTGGATCTGCATGAAAAAGATAATTATTAGGATCCACATGGTTATGTAACAGACCATCTTATATTGGAATAAAAAAGTAAGTGATCCTGAGATGAGAATTATTTTCAGACTCTGCGTGTTACCCAGAGAATACTCACCAGACTATCTAACTCTTTTATTAACTCCTTTATGGTCATACTTGTCAGCTATTGCATAATATTGGTAAACGGAGCACAAGAGTAGTTTATTGAATTGAAATTATTCCTGCAAAAAAGGCCTAAGAAACTGGGAATCTATTTAGGTTTTAATGGTTTCTACTTACGCACGTTTTACTTTATTTTATCTGCCTTTTATAAGGTTGCCAAACAAATAGACAGTGTGGTTTTGTTACAACGGTCCAAGACATCAAGAACCACTTTTGGATTTCATGCTGGCTGCAACTAGCTATGAACGAATATTTGTGAGATTTCTGTCTTTGTATTTTGTTCAGATAAATGTAAATGTTTGCAACTGTAAAATGATAAAACACTTTTGCAAAACAAGTTTTAGTTGATACTACGTATGATTTGATTTCTTTGAATATGTATTTTATCCATGTTTATTGTTTACCCAGTCTTGTAGGTATATAGTCTATGAGAATTAGTCTACCTGAAATTTCAGAGTACGTGGAATATTGAGGGAGCAATGCTCTAATGCTGAATGAGAAGTTATGAGAGGTTAGCAAGTGGACTTTTGTCACACAAGTTAATATTTTCTTTCAAACAGTTCAAAAAGATGCTATAACAAGAAAAGCGGCAGATGGTCCGTTTCTCTTGGAATGAGAATAATACATTACAACATCAAGGAACTTGTACCTAAAGTTCTTATCCATCTACGTGGGGTCAAGCAGTGCCTGGGATGGACGAGATATCTCAAGGAGGGTCATCTCAGGAAGATTTAAAAACCTGGCTACTTAGTAACTGCCATCAACGTAAATTTTTGTGAAGATCGTTTCATGTTGACATTAGCTACATACAGCAGGTGAGACTTTATTTTCCAAATAGTAGCAGTTGGAAAAAAACAAAATCAACACCTGCAATCATTGAAAACTGTATATATTGATTATTTCTGATCTTGTTGCCCACTCTGTTTATGGGGCAGACATATACTAGTGTTTAAAAATCTGAATGAAAGGATACTCGTATGATGCAGTAAAGCGGTAATATTATTTGCAGTTACAACAAAACAAAAAAATGTCACTTTTATTTATTTATATTCCCATTATTAAACACAAGTATCGGTGTTCATGCGGGCCTAGAGGTTAAGAAGATAGTATACTATCGAAAAGCATCGGGATATTGTCCATGTATCTAATATGCACAGCATTAGGAATTACAGTTCTCTCTCTTGACCGCAGCCTACCATGTTGATATAGAATGAACTGCCTGTAGGAATCATGTATATAAGCACTCATCAAGGACTGGATTATGGCATCTATACATAATGGCTATGGCCGGGAAAGCCCATTCCAGGATTAGAACTTGAAAATCCTGAAAAATTATTCCAATTTAAAATGCAATTCCTAAATGCAGACTATGTACAAATAAAATCATTAATATAAATATGTAATTATTCAAATTTCCTTCAAATTACATCCACCAGATTCCATTTTAAAGTAGGCATGGATCAACATGAGATTCAAATTGCACAAGGTTTTTATTTGAATATCAAAAGTCCAGTTACAACTTGAACTGATGTTAGGTACAGTTTACGTGTACTTTTGTTTGTTGATGTACGCAGTGGTTTGATTTGTTCTTCAGAGAGGGGAAGTTTCACATTCATATGCAGTTATTACATGTGTGTACTGTGAAGCTCTGTAATGTAGCCAATATACCTAACCCTAATTCTACAGTTATTAAGTACCTTTTTGTGATATATATTGAATACATGGAAGCTCTAAACGTAAGTGTAGACATACTCAAGGAATACATGTACGTTCTTGCTAGAATTAAAGAAATTTCATTTTTTTTATCACATCAAGTAAAATTGTTGACACACCCATTGCATAAAGTTGTCAGCTTGATATAAGCACGGAGAGTCCTCTCACAACATGAACTGATATTAAATACACTTTACGTTAAGATGGGTAACTCCGTTTAATGTTACCTATGGACACACTATGCATTAATTGTTATGCTTAGAGATTATAGGGGTCATTCGGAAGACAACATAATAAAAAGTAAATATGTTCCACTGCGAGGTTTACTTTGTGGTGAGGTAATTTCATTTGAGTGAACATGTTTTTGTTTCCAATAGGAATTTTAATGTATACAATTTATTGTTGTTGACAAATTTGATGGGATTTGATTTCAGGTTATTGGTTTCCCATTAGGAAATATTGGCTCACGTGATTTCTGATTTGTTGTCTGTTAAAGAACCTGACCTTGTTAACACGTGGAATGTTCTGGAAATTAATATTTGACCCTCATCCTTGTTCGTAAATTGTGTTGTAGTTTTTAATATGAAGCTGGTGAATAACATAAGTATTATTTATATCTTAAACATATGTAGCGGATACAGCCATTTACTTGTTTTCAATTATTGTGTTCAATTACGATTGCTCATTTACTTCAAGTGTTCAATGGAATTACAATGTGCTCATAAACTTAAGGAATCATTATATATTTTGTAATTACTGTGAATTCATTTAAAGATATATAGGATCATATCGTTTGATACATTAATAGTTATCATATGCAAATTATTCAAGGCTATTGGTACATCAACACAAGATGTTGGAATTCATTAGGATCAACACTGCAACTCATTGGAACTAATCTTTACTTCTGGACTTGTGATATAACGTTTCTGGGATTTAATTCACAATACTGGAACATATTGTTACATTGTCACTTTCTATATTAGGCAAATATATTTTTGCTTAATTTTACAAAACATCTTGTTATTTGCTCTTTTTCTGTTACATAACTTAAGTCCGTAGAGGCATACCAGTACCTTGTGAGCATTTATAGGAGTCACAGACTCCTGCAATTGGATCATATGTAAATCTCAGATGTTTCATAATTTGCATTGCATCAAGCAAATTTCGTATTATATAAATCATTTCTAGCAATCACCTGTTCAGATTTGGAAAGCTAAATGCCTAGCAGCATGGGTAATTCAAATTATTGCCATAGTTGTTATATAAATATGATGGAAATGTATAGTTCTTTTATGCCTTCATATTTTTCTAAATTCTGGGCTAGTAAGACATTGTAGGTACCGGCGGAATTTCGTTTAACCGCAATTAGGCTAATTAGCCTGGTCTAATTATTAGACTACAAAATAATATGTTACTGCGTTATTTGTTATCATTCTGAATTGTTTAATAAATATTATAAATAGCTTACTTATATTGGATAAATAAATGGATATTTGTTTGAATTCCACATCTTATCTACATATGTTTAGCAAATGTATGTTTATTTGGTCACATGAGGTAAAAGAGCATCACAAGCATTGATTTGCATCATTTGATAAGAATGGTTGTTCAAATTGCTAGACCAATAGCCCTACATCATTAAAAACAGAGATTCCTAGATTAAAAGGAGACAATTGTTGTACGGGCATCCTTTAATGATCAAGATAAAATATATAATGGCGAGAATTATGTTTGGTGTCAGAAAAGGTTGCCATACAGATGAGATGGTCTCTGTATTTTCTACAGTATTTGTGTGAATGTTCTTTATCAAATGATATCGGGAGTGACTGGCAGTATATACATGCACCTTTCACTACATATCAATACTTGCTTTGCTTCACAAATAAAACCAAATACCCTCATTATTGTTTGCCACATTTCAAGTACCTGCAGAGTTTAGTGAGCTTTATTGTCTTCTGGCTGTACGCATGTCATGCTCCTCTTCCCTTTCTGGTTCTTGCAACATGACTTTTCCTTCCTCTCCTTCTTAAAGGTGATTCTGGACTTGAACTAGAAAAACAAGCAGATTTCTTCAGTCTGAGTAATAACAAAGTTTGCACGTTTGAGTTTATTGAGTGTGTATCTTCTTTACTACACATTATAATTGATAATGTAGGCCAGTTTTCTCAATAATAAATTTTGATAATTTTTAAAGCATTTCATACTTTGACAACTGGTGTCTTCATGAGTACTTGTTAAACTTGTATGAATATAGTAGTAATAGTACAACACAAATTAGCACACCCGTTTTTGTCACTTGATAGACGATTTTAACCTAGATTCCCTATCCCAGTCACATATATTGGTAACTCAACTCCTTACCTACTATACGCAAACTGTACTGGAATAATATGCGTTTGTAAGGAATTAAAATGGGGAAGCAAAATCACCAAAATGTTCAATAATTCACTCTCTCTGTCTCTCTCCCTCTTTATGTATGTATGTATGTGTATATATATATATATATATATATATATATATATATATATATATATATATATATATATATATATATACGTGTGTGTATGTGAATTTTGTTAAATTAGTATTGAAATATATGCATAATCTTTTTGTTACTCCTTCATTTGATGCTGCATGTTTAGATTTTCAAAAACACCTATTTCTGATCTGTATTTTTTAGGAAATGAACAAATTCACTTACGTAGCTAAAAGGAAGGTCACTTTCTAAGAAAATCGGAAATCGAGTATAAAAGGATTTATTGCAATACTTTACAAAGCACGTCATTTAAAATCATTATTATACAACAAAAGCTTTTTAACAATATCTATTAAAAGTAATAAAAGTAGTTCTAAATAAATTTCATTACTTCCTCTCAAAACAAAGTAAAAAGGACAGGGTCTATAAAGGAAAATATCGTACTCACCGTTGTTGAAATGTTGCACGTTATGGAACCGTGTTTATTTTCTACGTCATCGACTTCGGTGTAGATAATAAATAGGGTATAATTATGCAAATTTAGGTCATATTAATTCTTTCCGGGATCTGCCGATCATTGCCGATCACGTGTTTCGAGATGGAGACAGTAGATCGTTACGCTAGTACAAAGATATCGGAGCGCTCGTATTTCATAATTATAAACTCTACGTACTTCAGATATAAAAAAATGCCTTTTGCATAGTATTTATTGAGTTAAAATATATAAATGTCACAAATTCAGTCTAAACTATTGTGCATTTAAGTGCCAACTGTCTTCATGTATCGCAATGGCATTTTGCTAATCGCAATTCGATGAATTAACGATAATCCCAGAATACTTTTTAACAGAAAGTCAATTAGTGATTTCGACAAACAATCCGAACAAATTATTCTTCTGAGATTAAATATAAACACAACATTAAATACATCTGCACACTGATATAGAAATACTGCCATTGCCAGGAAATAGAAAATTAGGACAAAAATCAAAGTCGTTCTTTATATGCATCTTTTGAACCCTATTGCACCTTAAATCGCAATACCTCTCTCGAGGCTTATATCGCAAAACACCCCACCTGACGGACATAGCAACACTAACCACGTAACTTACTGATTCATTGGGAAATTGCCAAACACATGTCATCATTAAGAATTCATAAAATACTAAAATACATAAAATAGTTATTTATAGGTCATTGCAATTAATGGACATGAGCCTAAGGTAAAGACGTAGCTGTAAGTAACAATTGGTAGATGCTGTATGGAATTTCCTTAATATTCTTTTCATATAATCTGCCTTTTTCATTCCCATAGCGCAACTTTATTTTGATTTTGATGCAAACAGTGCACACATGTGTGTTGGTGATGCATCAGATTTATGTATATATTAAACGTGAGTAGTTATAGAGTACCGATACATTTGTCAATTTTTCAAGAAGGCATCTTGAAATTAAGCGGCATACATACATACATACATACGAACGTACGTATGTACGTACATACATGCATACATACATACATACATACATACATACATACATAAGCACGCATACTTACACGTACGCACGCATATACATACATTCATGCATACCTGCCTGCCTACCTGCATGCATGCATACATATATACAGAAGGACAAACAGACATGCATGCAATGTAGAAATCTTATCCACAAGTTAATTACAGTGCAATGTTTAAAGAAACGCACGAGGACCAAAGTGTAATAATGATTGATAGAGAAGAGCAAGTGAACTCAAATCTTACCATTCAAACAAACTGCTGAAAACTTTTCGCTGCAACCCTGATAGTCCAGTTTTATTTTTCCATCTGATTTATAAATAACTGCACAATCAACTAGATCGCTTGGCTTTTCATCAAAATCTATGGAACGAAAGACATAAAAGTAATACATTGGTAGTGGCTACATACATTCAAACGTGGCATACATTTCAAGTTTCGTCGTGTTGCATGCCGTTAAGAATTAAGATGCTAAGACAACACGATTTAGTAAAGAAATGTGTGTTTGTTATCTATTGCACTATTAACATATATAGTGTAAATGGTCTACATTTATGACTATATTCTTTTATTCATAAAGAGAACTTAACCAGAAGTGGGAAAAGCAGAAAATATAAAGATGTTGTTCTTCAAAGAGGAAATTCCAATGTAGTAAGTAGGAACAAATTAAAGTTCAGTTACCGTTAGATATTAAACAGTATATAGCTAAATTAAAAGCTGTGTTCATTTTAAAGCTCTTTATATCCCTCCAATGATTGTGTCAGCTCCAATAATATATACAGTAAATGAATGTATTGATACAGTGTACACAATCTAACAGCCAATTACCTTCGGTGCCAACTACCAGATCGCGAACAAATGATGTCCATCCTGTACTAAGGAATTCTATATGTTGATTTAGTATGACACTCCGATAACTTTCATGACTTATATTTGCAAGATTTTCCGATTTATCATGGCATATCTTTAGAGCAGCATCCCAGGAAACACCTCTAACTACAGCAGCCTCCTTTCTGTCAACGGTACCATCTGTAGTTCAAAAGATGCATATGAGATATTATATGTAAAACAAGATCATACATATGGGCAACAGTGTCGTAAATACACTTGGTGTAACGTTATGCCCATATTATTTCCAATATCTCACTTGAAATAGAGGATAGTGTGATTAAAGGATCAGATTGATAAACATTCTAAATCAAGCAGACCTTAACATCAATCCATTAACTTTTAAGCTAATATAATTGGCTCATGTGATAGGGTTTATCGTCATAATGTAGATATTTCTTAATTAAGCATGTGATTTTATAATGAGTTTTTGGGAATGGTGTCAGGTTTTGGCAGAGGAGTACACTTGTTTGAAAATTGCAGCGATGCGTTTTGAAGAAAAATTACAAATAGAATATACACATTGAATATAGTGGCTAAATGTAAAGACATGGGTGAGCTGCACCTAAGTACATAATGTTGCCATACCATACTAAATGGTTACAATTCTTAATATAGGTACCAATATTTATTACAACTCTCTGGTTATATTTTAACCTGAATCCCACCTTCAAGCTCCACTTACCGAATTTGAGAATATTTCAGGGTTGCTTTGCATTATTTATTCCATACATTTCCAGCCCTATTGTTTGCAACTGCCCGAAGACAGAAACCATTTATATCGTTTATCAGTTGCATCATATTGTATCAGTAGTAACTTCTTCTGTCAGTTCACTGGCACGAAAGTGCTTGTCAACCACGGACTGAAAGAACAACTCTAGGTGTTCCAATTAAAATTAGCAATTCCGATACAACGTACGAAAGTCATGCAGAACCGTAACACCGTTTTGATTCTGACCCATGGACGACCACATATTTAGATTCACACGTGCCACATAATGTATATAAATGTAAGAAAGCAAACTTTTCAGAGGGTTCCTGAATACCGTTAAATCGCAGAGAAGCTTCAGTCGCTTGCAAGTGGCAAATTATCATCTTGCTACAGGTTTGGTTGTTATCTCGTGTTTTGCACTAAGACCATGATGGGTAATTATTTGCCAGGTAAAATGTCACTGAATTTCACTTATTGGGTCCACATCTTTGGTGTCCGCTAGAAACAACATCATTAAATCGGTTTAAGTTTGCATCAAACGGTCTTTTTAAGTCAATAAGTGGGATAGCACAGGTATCCAACAATGTTGTGTTGGCAACACAACTTTGCCTCCATCATTCAAAGGTTAAAATTGGAGTTATAGCCAGCGTAGTCGAACAATATCATCATTCTGTTGTTAATGGATCTATGTCCCGCATCATCATCTTATCGTCAATGATGTTTAGTACATGTTTTCCCTGAATTTCTAAGAAAGCCTCACACGGAGTAAACAACCTAGACATGTCCTGCTATTGTAATTTGTATTGGTCTGGGTTACTAGCCGAGTGCGAATAATACATTGATCTACAAAGCAAATGCAAGTAACCCTACCGTCAGATAACGAATCGCAAGATGTATCATCAAAGGAAGCATGAAGAGATAGAGTGCACGATTGGATTAAAACCTTTTGATGTTATGAAGAACTATCACCGTTGCATACAAAATGACTTAACAACCATTGGCCGTTAAAAACACTCAGAAATAACTTTTTTTCGCTATCTATATGCACATGCGGAGTTAGACGGTAGGCAAAGGCGCACTACTACCCTAGGATTTTCAATTGATTTATTTACAATCTTAGATAGAATTAATTCTCCAAGACAATCAACACGTTCTCATTTAGCAACTGGTGATGAACTCCCCAAATTTTTAAGCAGTTAATTTGTGCAAGAGGAATTGTAGGCCGTCCCTGATAAAATGGAGCTACTACAATGAATTACTACACCAACCACGTTAGGTCATGACTTGTAAATGGTAATTTCATCAGGGACAATCCATCGTTAGGTGTAAAGCGACGATAAACTCACCTTGATTCGTAGGTATACACTCATGTGATGTTTTGGCGACCGAATCATATTTGATTGTTTGTAAATTCACGTCACTCTCGGACACGTTCCACATACATCTCTTGCAAAAGATTATGTTCTGCATTAAATCGACGGAACACGTTTTTGCTTGATCAACATAGGAAATTGAATGTCCCAACCAAAATGTAATGCATTTTGGATT
Source organism: Sinohyriopsis cumingii (assembly GCA_028554795.2). NCBI lineage: Eukaryota > Metazoa > Mollusca > Bivalvia > Unionida > Unionidae > Sinohyriopsis > Sinohyriopsis cumingii. Next base: position 7,263,973 of record CM068832.1, on the reverse strand, counting down.
TTACATTAGCCTTCGTCTTTGAATATTCATATGACTTTTATGTTGGTGTTACTAAACGACGGATGCTCTCCCGGGTACTCGTTGCAGTATAATTATATGCAAGAACAACGAATCGGCATCGGTGTAGAGCATTTGGATAAGATGCTGCAACAATGGTTAAATTGTGTCGTAATAAAACTAGCACGTGAAGAGTTTACATACGTCCAAGACTAACTCACCTGCCAACAATGTAGGTTTTATTAGAGTCAATTTCGATTGTCAATACTCGTGAATGAATTGTCGTATCATATTAATACAATCTATAATGTCTTTGAATGAGATCTCGGTATTCCCAAAATAGATTTTAGTCCAAAATGTCAATCAGCTTTCTTTAATTCCTGTCAAAGAGCTTTCTGTAAATCAGACAACTAACGCCCCTCAAAATATCTCTTAACATAACTGAAGAGTTTAACAATAGTTTCCCAAAGAGTAATGTGAAACAGTAATAAATAATTGTTTAGCAACCCTCATCCTCTCTCTCTCTCTCTCTCTTCGATATAATAAATTCCATCTTGTATGCAATCTAAAATCACGACAAAGGTCATGTAGGCAAAATTGTATAAGTTATATATAGATTGAATAAAGATATCACAATGGCGGTATACCATTCGTAGAAACGTGTGATGCACAAACGATTGTAACTAGACTCTGAATAATGCAACAATTGCAAATCAGCATTGAACAGGCTGTATGAATCTTTGTTATGTGTATGTGTGGATAGTCGTTTTGGTTGTGAACATTTGTTACAACCAAACACATTGACGGCAACATCATGGCTGAGTCATTCAAACTTATTAACATGAGAAATTAGGAACGTTAAGTTCCCCTAGACAAACGTTTACGAGGTTGGTATGTATGATCATTCAAGGGATACAACACCAATTGTTGAGAAAAGTCTATTGTCGCCAATGCTCACGTCAATTACTAATCGTGGTAGAACACATGCTGGTGTTGGAATACAACTCAACTCACAAATATGTAGGTGTGATACAATATGCACTTCAGTTATCACTCATCTTTTAAAAGTCAATCCAACTCTTGTGTTGTTCCTTCTTCCAAGGCCTAGGTAATCTTTTCAAAGTCTTTTTAAATGTCATCATTAATAGCATCGGTATATTTGCGGTTTAAGATTATGAGCGTTTCGCAATAATGTATCAAGGCTGTGGTCTTAAACCCATCCGTGTCAGATGATGTAAGATTACGCAAACGCACATATAAAACAGTATTTGATTTAACTCCAGATTTGCTTGACAGCTGTTAGTTTGATACGGTCTTTGGACGCATTTCAGAAAAACATAAAACCAGGACTTACCTGGTACGTATTTGACAGGAATATTTACCCAATGATTTTATAAATCACTTTAACACTGGTGAAGTGAAGTGTAAAAACCGGTATTTGGGCAACCTCAATAGCGATGCTATGTGTAATACGGCATCGGCTGATTTTTATACGAGCATATTCAGCTGCCTCAGTGGTGATGTCATCTGCAATACAAAGAATCTTGATTATCCTAGACCAAGCGTGCAAGAATTACAAATTGTCAAATTGTCGTTTGAAAGGCGGCGTTGTTTTGGACCTAATAACACATGTATGGCCGCTTCTTGTGTACGTATTATAATTCTTTTCCCACGAGCAGACGCGAGTTGCCTTAATTGAATCCAGACTATTATTCCATTACCATTGCTGACGCTGCGGATGTTTCCTCAACGCTGCTAACATCGTCAGGCATTTATACAACCTCGTCAGGTATATCTACAATATCTGCACTGCGAACCGTCGCCGGAGTGCATGACAATATTCTAGCATGGTCAGGATATATGATTATGTGATTGTAGTCCGATGTCTCATTTAAGACATTATGAGCACCCACCAGAGTATTTGACGTGTTTTCAGTGACACGTTGTCCCATATAGCTCACGTTTTCCATAGCACACACGTTTGCATGGATTACGTGACGATGCTATTGAACATTTTTATGTGTGGAAAGTTTATTTTTAATGGAATTTTCTGTTGTTTTGTTATCTTATGTTTTGCAGCTGATTTGATCCTTTGTCTGTTTCTTTCCTCGGTATATAATGGTTTTTTCTAGTTGTCCCACCCAGCAAGTCATTTTAGTCTGCACCCATTGCTGTTTGACGATTTTATCATGATTAGCTTTTACCAAATTAGATTGTTTTGAATATTACTCCCACATTGTATTTTTGTGCTCTAAAAATATTATACACATCGTAATAGATAATAATTGTCTTCCAATGTTTTTTTTGAGATTGTTCCTATCTATATTGTCACAGAAAAAGGATTTTCCTAGGTGATTTATATTTGGTGATCTTCATCAAAAGTAAGATAAGATATTCAGGTGTTTGTTTTGTTCTTATATTTCAGCATCATTGTAGTGTTTATTCCTTTTGTTATCACTACTAAGTGGTTTTGTCAATGTCAGTTTTTCCTGCACAAAATCAAATAATATATTTCCTCATAATATTAGCTAAACTGGTCATCTTTGATGTTCCGTGATAGTTACTAAGCTGGTTAGTTTACTCGGAACATGTGTGTAACACCTTATACGGCATATTTTCGGCCGCTTTGACATCGCTGTGATGTATTTCAGACAAAAGGAAATTTAAACGTTTTCGTAACGTTATGCAAACTAAACACTGAAATCAGATTAAACCCAGAATCAGATGGACTTGTACATTCTTTCAAAATACTCTACACATTAAAATTTTACTTCATTTATATTGTGTAAATTGGATTCACAGTTAACGTATAATACGAACACAGCTATATAGAACCAAATGTACAGTGTAGTTTGATCAATAATCCGAGTTCTGATGATGCACAGAAATGTACAGTATCATAGGCCTAAATATAACTTGTTAAACAATAAACAGTGGCTGCTTTGTTTATTGCGCGATAAGAGCTATAGTATTGTCGGTTAATGATATAGGTCAAAGTCTTGAAGTCTGATATCTTTCTTTCTATTGAAATATGCCATTGACAAAATATTCAAGACTACCCTTATATAACAGGAATCTATTTCTCATGATAAGAGATTTGATTTAAAACCGAACTATATTGTATTACTGATATCAACCAAATGTAAATCTCACTATATTAGATAAGCCAGGTGAATTCAGACAATTTACAACTGCTCATTTGTTTAAGTGTGACCCATCTTTCATATGGCATTTTTTCCTTTCCACTCCAGAGTAATGGTGCAAAGACTTGAATGAGTTTAACCACCAATACAAAGGAGCATTGATCATAACAAAAATGTATTAGGACTGTCTAAAGTAAATGTTAATAAATTTAATGTTGTTTGATTCTTTTGGAGTATAATTAGGAAGAATCAGTGATATACAACAAAGACATTTATTCATTAATTTCATGCATCACTCCATATTATGTCTGCTCCAACCTACTGTTAGGTATATTTGATAATATTGATATTTGATTTATTTATTTGTTCGTTTGTTTCTTTTCAATTTTATTTAATTATTTTATTCCAGGACATGCTATTGTAATGTAATTTTATATACTGGATTTAACATTTTCCAGAAATGAAGTTCAGTTTTTCGTTAATACAAATATGGAAACTTTGTATCTAATGCTGACCTAGTCTCTGACCTTAATTCTTGATTTGAAGTGAGCAACTATTTTATATTGTTTTCATTCTTTCTTAGTGTGGGATGCATAGAGTAAAATTGAGGCCGTACTGGAACTAGGTGATATAGACATGTAAATAGCTGATATGTTGTTCTAGAAACATGTAGCAATCATTTTGAAACTCTGGTTTCTATAGTGGACATACCCTCATCCGAGCGCCTGTTTGGCGCAGTAGCCAGATTTGATAATGATGTTTTGAGAAATAATTTCAGTTGGGCTTTAAACACTGAGACGTCTAAGTGTTTTCTTTTTGTTGTGACAAGTTGGAGTTTTATTTTTTATTTTTTTCTTCCAATTCTTTGGATTCGAAGACATTAAGTTTCTTTGGAAATATTTGTGCTCAGAATTGATTATTGGACAAAGACAGTTGTCAAAATTGACAGAATTAATAAACTGGAATATTATTTTCCGAAATTCAACAAAGAACTGTAGACACATCAGTATTACACTGACTACAGCATACGTCATTGCCTTCCATTTTGGATTTCGTCGAGACTCGAACTCAGATTCTTTAGAACATTTTATTGCTTGGACTTCTATTTTTTAGTTCTTGGATTATTCTTGGAATTTGTTTGGATTTGATTCTAAAACCGTAAGTTTTTTTCCCATTTTTACCTAAATCTTTTAAGGTTTTTTTGTCTTCACTTCTTTCTTCTTAAAAGAGCTGAAACACTTTCACTACTCAAACTCAAATGTATTAAATACCACTTGATATGATCCTTTTTTGTTTAGGTTCTTACCTTTAGGAATTTATACGTGTGTTGTGATATTATATCATAATTATTTATTTTAGAACTAGAAAATGTTCAACGGGTGATTATTAAAAATAATGTTTAAATGACCGAACCCTTTAGATACTTTTGGGAGATCGAGTATAATTGTTTGTTAAAACATTATGGCATTGTTGTTTCCAACAATAACCAATAATGAACATGTCTCTAGTTTAATCTGGTGCAAACAGGCATAACAGACATAAATTGGAAACGAAAACAATGCTTTAAGACTTTTATTCTCTGCCAATATTGTGCTGGCACAGAAAGATTCATTTTGTTCAAGGTGTGAAAGAATGCCATAAATTAGGGTTATGTACACGAAAAACCTTTGCATTCATTCATTTCATTACTGAATGTTCCATTCACCGTGATATCCATATCTGCTAGAAATTGGCTTAAACCGTTAGTTATTTTTAACCTTTCATCACTTATATTTACTCATAACATGATGGTAGAATTGTTTTTGCCCTAACGATATCAATGTTTTATACAAATGTTTTGCAAACACAGTTGAAAATTATAAATTAGTTTATTGACCAAAAGTTTACGCTTGCACTAGTTTATCTGCACGAATCGAGATTGCATAATACTAACTATGAATCAAATGATGTGAAGGAAAAGCTAAATACAAATTACTACGGATCTCGTCTAGTCTGCAATACTCTAATTGTATGCAATGTATATGCTGAACAATCTTGAACTCTCTTGAATTGACAATGTGGTTAAAACTGTTACTAGAATTATCTAAATTGTTACAAAATTACTGAAAATGTAAAACTTAAAATTAATGAACAAATCAAAATCCTTAATAAAAAATAGTCTTGTAAAATCTAAACTTCTCAACAGTTTTTATAACAGGTTTGTTAGAAAAGTAATACACATATACGTCGTCAATGCATTGAAGTATGCAAAACTGACGTTAGAAATGTTAACAAAGACGTATGTTTATAATATATTCATTCTACGGTCATCCGTGAGTAATTATAACCATGACCTTTTTTTCTGAAACCGCCAGCAGAGATATTTTTGGTATAGTTCGGATTTCGCTCCTGATGTGTTGAGTTTTGTGCTCCGTATTTTTGTTCTCTAGCACGATGGTGTATTTAAATAAACTTCGTGTACCTTCCTCAATGATATATTAAGATTTAGTATTAAAACGATCATACGCTTTACATCTACATGCATTGTTTTAACTCATGCAAAACTATAATACCTATCTATATAATCGTGTACAGTTATCATATTGCCAGACTGCGAGCAACTGCCATAGATTGACGACTAGTCGGGATACAAGTTTAGGCAATGCATGTATATTAACTATACACAGCAAACATTGCTTCTATCAATAACCAGTCAATAATTTTGATATTGTCAGCAATTTCGACATAAATTGCACAAGTCGTTCGAAAAGTGCAGTCTATAGTAACGGGTATTATTGTACCGTTTTCCATGCAAAGTGATCGGTAACCGCTACTGCATTCGTTAGCATGCCAGGTTGCACCAACTGTAGTCTGTGTTAGCGACACACACTTTTCCTTGACACTATTATGGTCCGTAGAGATCCAACTGAAGTTTTTCCCTTCTGAAAGAAAAAATTTGTAGATTAAGCACACAAAAATTAAAACATTCATAAGTAAATCCTCTCGTACAACAATTATTTTTTAATATTCAAACATTTCATATATTGCCAAGATCACTAACGTTTTTGTATAAATATGTGTGCCCTAGATGCGTGTATGGCTTGCTGCCATCATTTGTTGATACTTGGCTAACTCCTGTGAGCAAAATCATTTAATTCAGATCATTATTGATGACCAATTAAAGTCATCAACAATAACAAAGGTGTATTTCATGGCACAAATGCGGTTAATGTCTCTAAATATTATATAGGTGGTAATCAAAAAGGATATGAAATAAATTAAGTTCACACTCATTGCTCTCGATTGTATAGAGTAAGTCTTGTTGACACGTTGATGCACAAACGTGCAGTAAATGGAAAGAGTATCGCTAAAACTCATAGACTGCTGCAATAATATATTATTTCAAAATTCGTAGGAATCAATCTGATTTCCGTTAATTGAATGCCTCATTACAGGCTCTCATATTAGAAGTTATTACTCATATGCATACATTCTGAATTAATGGTCATTTCACTTTGAGCCTTTATTGGCAGCCATCGTTGGTTTATTCTGTGATAGGCAGGAACATAGCGATTTGTTTGTATCTGATGTTCGCTAATTAAGTAAAACAAACAACACACCAGTTTCGTCTACATCCACCTGCATACCATACTAAACAAGCACGTCTAGCAAGACCTGTATGCAAGAACTATGGTATCCTGTGAATTTAGGTTCACAGTTTTGCAGAAAATGAGATGATAATCATTGTGATTTGACCGCAGACATAATTACTCAATAGTATTGAATAAACCCAGAAAACATGTGCGGGAGGCATTGCTCCCAGGAAATACACACACAATATATATTCTCCAGGAGATTTATTCGGCAGCATAAACAGGAAGGAATAACAAAATGTGAGCGTTTCTTACTCTGGTCTTTCATCAAACTAAGGCATGAATTTCATGAAAGAAAACATTCTACCTGAAGAAAGTGTATTATAAATATCATAGCAAATGCATATCATAAACATACCTAATATGCACGCACACAACATAAAATTTTGTATCTGGAAGAGTTGGTTTCTTTGTGCTCTAGCTAACATTTTTAAATGTAATCAATCTGTGTTCATAAACTTGATGAATACAATTTATGAAATAGCAATTTTGCATGAATTGATGTGGAAAACAAACACTATTACCACAACTCCACTTTCAACGCAAGATCTACAGCAACAGCGTTATATTAAAATATCCCCATTATACATCATTGCCAGATTCATTTCAAACTGTAAATCCGGGGAAAACCTACTTTCATGGTATATTAATACAGTATTAACACTGATTTCTAATACATACGTAAGTTTCATACTAATAGGTTATTTTTCCACACATAGCCATTGACCATGAATGATATAGTAAACTGCTTCTTGTTCGATTAGATGTCATATTATAATAATTCAAGGAAGTTGATCACCATGAAAGCTGCATCCTATGAATTTATTTTATATGCAAACATTGAACATGTCACATTATGGAACCAAAATTGTTTGTTGAATAAATTATTCTTCAAGTATAGACATATACAGTGAAGCATTTAATATATCATAGTCAACAGCATATAATTCCAGTTACATTTTAGTTACTCGTACTCACCAACTCCGTATATCCACATAGTCCTATTGTTGCCACAAACAAGACCGCTCCCACATGTTTCATATGAGCATGTTGCATTTTTGATTGGTAAAGCTGTATAAGTGTCGTCTGGTAAACAATAACACATTGCACCCTATAAGATATGGAAACTCTGTCGTATATTACAAAAGTAAATAAAATTAATTTTCGTTTTTTTATATTAATAAAATTCAGTCAACGTATATATTTGGTTTTCTATATAACAATAACCCTGCCGTTCGCTTGATGGTTTTTTGCGTAATTAAGCTTGAAACGTATGTTAATTTTTTTTGGTGGAGAAGATAAGAAACTTCAACAATTGACGATAACGCTTTCATGGTGTGCATTAGACAGAACACTTGACATTTCCTTAATATTTAGAATTTACTAGTTGGATATATATTGAATTCTTAGAAGTCCTATATTATAATTGAATAAAAGTAAATGCTTAAAAAGAGAGAAAATATTTAAAACTTGCATATTTCTTTTTATTTTATATGACTGATACTTAAAGATCAAACACAACTAGTCAAAATACTTTTCTTACTAAAAGATCATTCTATAGTCAAACAAAAAGGACGTATTTAATTTATTTCTATTGTGTATTCATGCTAAAGCAATGCATTTTAGCCAGTACATTTTTTTCCAAATTTAATTATTTTCCTTGAAAGAGTCTTCACATTTATGTTCACTGGTGCAAAGACGTCTATTTCCAGTGACGAACTGTAGCTAGTTGTGTAAGTCTTGAGAATAAATTACCGCTAAGCCAATGTGCTTGAAGTGTTTGCATAGATAGAAGCAGTGTCCAAGTGGATTGTCAACGTTTCCGATACGTTTACCTACTGGTCCTGCAGAAGCACACCCTAAAATACATAAAATATAGCAATGAGTTCAGACCTAGAAAGGAATGCTCTATGTTCGTGAACAAAGTAACGTAAAAGAGTAAAAACTATATGTTTCGTTTAATGCAACAAATAATTGCATAGAATAGACAATACAGATTTAAAGAACTTATACTATTGTGAATTAAAACCCAAATGGTTCTACTTGTTATATCACAAGTGTCTTAAAATAGTTCTTTATTTGCTTTTGGAATCCGAATGTTCATCGAAGACATTGATTTAAAGTTTGAAACGCTGCTGGAGAAATTATGCCTTGATTTACTATCATTTTGATGCGACACCAGAGAAAACATAATTAGTATGCATATACAAAAGTCGGCCTCTGTGCTGTTAACATAGTGTTTGTTTTATTTTATTTTCGATGTCTACATGAAAAGTGATCAAAGCAGCTTTGTGGTCGACAAATGTACGACATTTATTTGCCAATCACATAACTTTTCCAAGCGAGGTGATAAATGTATCAATTTCGTTTTCTAAATTTAAGTATTAAATATATTTGTATTACACATATGTGTAAGTTCTGCCAGCAATAATCTGGAATTATCCATGTAACTTAAATAGTGATGATTGTGTGTTGTCTTCTCACCAACCGCGTACAGGGACGTTGTCCGGTATAACGTGCAAGAATAAATATAGAAAACACTTTTCAGTTTCAAGTTTTCATATATCGTGGTCACTTTGCGCATCTTCTATCTCAGAGTGTTCAATTTTGTACTACCCTTACTAAAGCGTAATAGGTTACTGAAGGTAGTAAACCAAACTAATAATTGGAATCTATTTAATATGAACATGACCTGTTAACGGGTATTGAAGTGGCCGACTTAAAACACTACAAAGCTCATTTCGTGTTTTTGAAAGCAAATGTGGCTTTAAATATTTTACAGTTTTCTTTATTTTGTAAGACATACAATAGTTTCCATAATGGTGATAGTGAACTCTTTACACATCTTGGGTATAGACCTCAGCATTTCTATATCCACTTATAAAATGGTCTTTCCAACCCGGCACCATGTGTTGGAGACTATTCAAAGTCTCATCTCTAAAAATATTCATATTTTCGGTTTATTTGCTCTAGACTTATTCTATGAATTTAAAATTAATTTGATATTATGGTGCTGTTTTTGTTTCTTTTATAACTTTTCTAGTCCATTATGTAGAAACATGTCCAGTCTCAACTCTTTACTCTCTGCTTTGTGTGTTCTTCATAAGCATTGTGATAAGTGTACAATTTTTACTGTGGTCATATTTCACCAACATCATTTGTATAAACAAGTCTGAATTGTAACCTGATAAATTATGCAAGTAGTAACAACGGGTAATCACAATACAACAAAAGTGCATATATAACCGGTACATGAGGCTCAGTAAATGAAAAGAGACATTTGGTGTAACTTCTGTTATTGATGCCTGCTAGCATTTGATGTGACATCTGTTATTGATGTTTCCTAACACCTGATATGTACAATATAAAGCAACAGCAGTAATTAGTCAATATTTGCCCATGAAACTGACGAATCAACATTCATCTTTGAACGAAATTATTCATCTACAGCTTTGAACCACGAATCTTGATTTAAACAGCTCTAAGAAATATGAAGTACATGTGCTTCAGATATTCATATGCTCTGCTTGGATGTACAAGCAAATAAATATGCATACATCTTATAAACAAACTAGTTTATTTTTCACCATGTACACTCATGCACTAGGCGCTTTAGGTTTCTGCTGCTTAGATCTGTTAGAGAATGGACTAAACAAGCAGTTTCGTTCATTTGAAACTAGAGATGATAAAAGTAACGATGTGAAAGTAGCTCACTGAGTCACTTAACTTAATTTTCAAACAAGTAAACCAATGGACATGACGTTCGCAATATCAACAACAAACGTGAATGATGTAGTAAATGCAAATCCCGTTCTGATCATTGAAACAGTTATTTAGAAGAAATAATCGTACCTTTTAACAAATAGGTTTCGACTATGATTAGTGCTCTCTAAGTTCATTAAATATATCATGCAAAAGGTATATCGCATATCGATCGATAAAGTACCATTTTACAAGTCAATCAAACACGAAATTGGTGAAAAAATGCAGCTGAAGAATTTGTTAGGAAACTAAGATCCTCAGAGTTTATAAGTAAAGATGAATAAAAAAATAGTATTTCCCTTGGCTAAATGAACTGTCACAAAACAACTGCTTTGCAATTTTCCCCGTGTAACTATTTTGATAAAATGTTAGACTAACGAGAAAAGACATACACCGTATCATACGGGTCATATCACTGAGTCCCTCCAACAGCGGTCATGCAAGTGACATGATATAAACGTATGTCTTCTTTATTTAGTCATAAGAATTATAATAAATATACATACATATAAGCATCCTGAATTTCCTCAAAATGTCCGTTCTTTGTTTGTTCTGCAAATCAGAATGGCATTTCCCATGTCATGGAAAATCTTATTTACACAGGAACTATCATTTCGACTAGATTTCCAAATGAGATCTCTGTCTCCTTACTGCACTGATCGGACCAAATAAACCCAGTCCATAATAAGCAGAAAGCAGAATTGAGTTTGATCAAAAGCTAAACAAAATTCATCCATTACAGACGAACTTGGACATGTTTTCTTAATGTGTATTCATTGAAAATATGTATCTAAATTTCAATTTTAATTAGACTAAAACGAGAAATGTTTCTAAAGTAATGTCGAGTGCGCAACGAAGTTTAAATGTCTCTGCTCGGGGCAGTAGTACGAGAACACAAACCTCGTTCACGTTTTCCCATACAAATGCAGTAACCAGTAAATATAATTCATTAGACACAATGCAACACTATTAAGTTCCAAGATGGTTACCATGGTTCGGAGTGCCTCGTTAGCAGTAGTTCTTTTAAGCTTATATTCTAAATCAGCATCGATCATATCCTAAATCACTATTAAAATAATTCAACTATTAATTAGAGGTACTTGTAAACATCATGGTTTTGGTTTATATCTTTGGAAAAAATGTTCTTAAAGGTAACAAATTTGTTTAGCTCAACCTTTTATTGTTTGCCCCTGATACATTCCACAGAGCATGAAACTGCAAAGGTATGAACGCTACAGTAATACAAATTCAGGGAAGTAACGCCGTCATACATGGTACTCATTTTATTCCCACACTAGGGAAACCGACACTCACAAACCGAGTTTGGTCAAAGACAATTTTAATAATGTAACCTTCTTAACACAAGTCAGCTGAAGTACAAATTCAACTTGTGTCACTTTCTTAAAAAGTATTTATTTTATGCTAGACTGTGCCTATTGAGTATTTCAAAAAGAATGATTTCGGTCAATGTTCGTCGATAACATTACGAGCGATATATAGTATCATCTCTTTCTTCATACATGTGTGCGTAGACATTTTAGAGGCTTTCGTCCTTTCAGAAAACTTAAATTCATCGTAAAGTACATGTCATCTCTCCTGTTCCGATTTTATTTTTACTCATTACGCATATATAAAAGATACATCTATCATTTTCATAATGTTTTTGTAATATTGTTTACGAATATATATGGACAACCTTCCGTTTTCCACACGGCCTGCCTACACTAATTTCCTAGGGTAATAATTGACATGTTTTCTTGAAAGGCGTAAGTCCTTTTTCTATTATGTAACCATTCTTTTGCTTCATACTATTTTATCTTCTTTGTACAGATCTTCATTTGATGGCATAATATATCAATATTTTAAATAAACTGTTTGATTGAATGGGTAAAACTATAAACATTTGCGGTACTGTTCTGTTTCTTGAGTCATGTATTCAAAGATGAACTCCAAAAGGGATTGCAAAAAATGTTTTCTTTTTGATTCAACCAATGCACTTTCTTATAAATGTCTAAAATTCCTCTCCTCTGTCTCTGTGAGTCAATTTTTATCGACACTCCTCTCCAGAGTGTACCTGATTAACTCCAGGAAAACGTCAAGACCTTTGTGAAAGCAAATTAGGAGACAATTGCATTATTGCATTAAAATTCTATGGGCCTATGCTGTATTAACAATTCCATGGTTAAATGGGAGTCCTTAGGAGTCTCTGATTGACAATAATCGAAATGCCAGAGGCGCTAGGTAGTAATGGCTTGTTGGAAGTACGTTTATATGCCGCGCTATTGAACACATACTAATTCAAGCCAATATGGTAAATAATTCCATGTTATGCCCACTTAACGCTTTACTAAACTAAAAGTTTCTTTCTTCAGAATATCTGCTAGTCGTTCACCTGTTAGTTAAAACTAAAATAATAAAATGTACCCCAGCTTTCAAACTTTCAAGGATACATAGATAAACAAATATTTAATTGAGCAGGAAAGAAATTCCTTCCGAATAAAATAGTTTGGCCTAAATGTACACAATTTAAAGAAACGCATCCAATCATTTGTTTTTTCATCCAATCACGGTTTTGCTTGCGTTCGTTTGTACATGCAAGGTACGACACTTTTACATACCTTTTACACTGAAATATTGATATTGTCTATAGTACCCAATCCAAACTCTTGATACATTTTCAGGGATTGGAATATCATCATCTAAGCTGAGTGTGCCCCAGTGAACATTGACTAAAGCTGGTTTTCGTCCATTGCACGAGCTGATCCAATCCGTTGTATCAGTTGATGTCGTAAAGTTATCCTTTCCAGATACTACCAAATAAATATACATCTCATCATACGTATTACAAAAATGGTATATATATTTTTGAGATAGATAGATAGGTAGATACAGTACATGTTAATGCAGTTATCTGCTAAGAGTAATGAACAATATCATTCAAATATATATTTTGCAGTCTCCGTCATTCTTCCCTTATCCCGTTGTGGATAAGGAGTCCCACCTAAGCACATTTTAAAAGCAGTAGCAAGTTAGAAAATAGATATCGAGTTGAAATCGGGATGACACACTTTAACTAGTGACTAACCTTTAGCAATTTTGTCAAACTTCTCAATTTTGAACTGAATATTCTGTTCATTTACTTTATGAGAATTCATTGTACAACAACAAACATATAATTTAAGGACCAGTATGAATAACGTATGAATACCATCTAAATAACTCAATTGTCGTGAAATTATGGACATGGTTAATGAGAGAGATCTTTCCTCCCAATATCGCTCTATGCATGTCTTCCTAGTACTGGTGCACGACAAAAAGTCATGGCACAGTGTACAGGATTTAATTTTAATCATCCTCAGTCATTAATATGCTCATCTTGAGTTTGGTAACCGTCTTCCTCATTTCGAATATCAACATAAATGAATATGTTATACATTGTCATTTACCATGTATGTACTTGTTTCACTCCTTAAATTAGCAGTGTTACACAATTTCACTTACCTGAAGTTGATAAACTAGTTGTTTTCGTGATCCCAAAGCCAAACAATACTGCAATTAGGACTTTTAAAAAGTCCATGACAGAGTTCAGTTTCAGGTAAATTTCTATATACCGAATTTATCCGGGCAGTTTTGTCATACAAGTTTCAAACAAGCACAAGTTAGCCACATACGATATGGCAGAAGTACTTGAATATTTTCCAGTTATTCGGCGTGCCCAACATTGATCTTTGCATCTTGACCGACATTGATAACGAACAGATAGTTTGCACCGGGACAAATGCCTTTTATCCCTACGTACTAGACGATAATGTTTCAGTTCGTATCGACTCATTCACTAGTCCTCATTCTGGATCAAATATTCAATATACCACTAATCAGACTAACATGTATTAGTGAACAAATATAGCCCTAGAACCAGATTTCTAGTCACTATATAAGATTCAGTAGTTTACGAACAAATCATTGATATTGTTCCGTTAGTACATTCTTAAATGTGATATATTTTCCGGCGTAAATGTAGAACTGCTTATAATCCAACCACAATCAACATCAACATTATATCGACATTATCATTGATTACTGCAGTTACGAACCTGTATTTCACCCTAGAAAACACATGTCAATTGCCAATACTTTAACCGTGTGAAAGCAGTAGACACATGCGGGTAAGAAAAATTAATTGTTTTCTGAATCAATTTAGTTTTAGTTTATTTTTTATGGCGAAACCTGCCATATGGTATTGGAATGACTATAGAGGTAGCCTTCCATTACTACCGCCGTGATATCCATTTGTGGGAACGGCACAAGATAGACCCTCATTTATATCGAGACAAAATAATATGCAGACAGGATAAACATATACCTTCACCCAACAACTATAGTTCGTATAAATCGGTTCAGCCCATATCATCATTATAAATGTATACGAATGTGCATTCCTTGTGACATCAAGATATTCATTTGCACGCACATTTAGTACTTTCTTCACTACTAAGCAATTTAATTAAACTCTAACACGATTCCGAACTTTAGCATTAATTGAATGCCCTCATTTGAAGCACCATAAAATCAGATAATAAATTGAATGTGTTGAAGATATTATATTGGATGTGCATTTAATCGCATCGTAGCTAATTGCCTCAATTCTTGCAATGGAATGCAACCTAATACTGAACCGCCACGTGAAAACAACAACATAAAAGAAGGCACTTCCAGCTTGGAAATATTAATGTGAATCAAGAGCTAAACACATTGTTATGATATATAGCATGGTCTAAAGCTCTAACCTACAAACAGGTAATGCATGTGCACCAGCATGTGTTGTCTTTGCATTTTTGGCAAACCAAACGTTTGTCTCGATCATAGAAATGCTCCCATTTGCAGCCCCATATATCCAGCAACTCAATTTAAATGTCATTCAAGTCATTCAAAATCCACAACCAGGTCATCATATCTAGTACTATGACTATATTTACCCTCAGATGGTGGTGATGCAGAATAAAGCCTGACATTGCATCGTAAAATGGCTTACTAAACTACTAAACTAAAATTTGACTGATATATCATGAAGTAAAAGAACTCCAATTCAGTAAAGTTCTATAAATCGCAAAAAATCAATGCCCCTAAGAACAATATTTAACATGTAAACGACTGATTTAATATCCAACATGCGTAATTTGCGGAAAATAAAGAATGCTGAATTTAATAGATATATGTAACTGCGGCTATGATAAGAGATTAATCGTCCCCTAACCGACATCTGTTATGTATACCTATATTGTCTCCTGGAGTTTTGTCCTTGATCGAGGGTTGTGGCTACCTGAAGTTTGTCAAATAAGTAAATAAGATGTTAACTTGAATGTCGATTCAAGATTGAAAGATTTTTACGAGTTCGTAGTTTGTTTTTTTTTATTTTTTTTTTTTGGGGGGGGTTGTTTCATAATAAAAAATAGCTTGTCTCACATCAAGCAAATTATGTGTTTATAGCAACTTTGTAAAAATAAACTTCGTTCCTGTTTTATAATCAATCTCTGAAATTACTTATAATTGCGCTCATATATAATTTAAGAGGAATTATTCATATAAATTATGCAATGTTAAATACAGTAATGCTCATTTACTTTTGGAACTTAACACTAATTTGGGACTGCTGAGGACTCATTCAAAGACAGTCTGGATTATGTCATTTCTATACATTTAGACATTCAAAATGATTGCATTTCTTTCGAAAAAGTATATACTTTTAGTATTGTTTGGGGTTGTATTCCCAATACTGTAAGTGCCATTGAAGTTTCATTCTGTATTTTAGGGAAATAATTTATTTTGCTGATTTTTACTCGTTGAATAATTTATATGAATATTTATTCTCAAATTATAACTATACACGACTTCAAACACTGATTATAGGTTCCCAAAGGCCGACATGAAACAGAAATGAATAATTGTTTCCTTTGTAACCTTGATATACGGACTCTCTCCCGACTTAATTGGCGGGACAACTAATGATTTCTAATGGAATAAGTCACTTTATGGTTTAAAAGTTATGGCCTTCAAGTTAAACGTTAATATATATCTTGTTTACCACTTAACGCCATTGGACTCAGGTAGATTGTATATGCCAATTGTCAGTTAGGCCGCAACTCTAACCACAGTCACGGACAAATGTCCGGCATAGACTATACATTAAATAAACATAAAATAATTATAATAATGTTAGATGGCTTTCTGAACCTAACCAGAAATAAGGTGTTTTGATTTTCTGAGATTAAGCTACGGACTGTAAAAAACAATACTCAAATAAGAAAACATTTTCTACAATCTCTATATCCTTCTAATGCAAGAAACATGTACAATGTTGAGGTTGCCTTACACCTTTGAAGATTATAATTACTTATTTTTCGTTGAATTATGTATTGATGATTTCCAAATATTACAGAACAATTTTAAGATGACAATTTGCTGGAAAACTCATGAGTATTAATATAACAATTCACTAATTTATTAACAATATCTGGCATTCGACTAAAGCGTAGTATACGTCTTGTTTAACACTTAAAGCAATGACAAAATCAGGTAGATTTTACATGCCAATGGTAGTTATGTCGAATATCTACCCACAGTCAAAGACAGATCTCAGGCACATACTATAAATTAAATATACGTAAAATATTTATATAAATGTTAGCTAACTTTCAGAACATGGGCAGAAAGATGGTGTTTTGTGTTTCTGGAATAAGCTTCAGACTGTAATAACAATGCCCAAATAAGGAAACATTTTCTATAGTCTCTATATCCTTCTTATGAAAGAATAATGTCTAATTTCGAGGTACACTTTTCCAGAATATAAGTATGTATTTTACATTGAAATATTCAATGATAATTTCCATATATTACAGTACAATTTTAAAGTGACCTTTCCTTTTCTTTGAACCAATTACTTAATCAAGAGAAAATGATAGTAATATAATAATACGTGACAAAAGATGGTATTATCATACTTATTGCCACCTTGTCTATACTATTAATGTAGAATTTATATTCTTCCTCACATCTAGTAATAGGAAATTAAAACAAGTAATTGGAAATTAAAACGCTTTGTTTTTCTACTAAGATGCGTGAAAATTATTAAATCCTTTGTCCCTGCATTTGCATGCAACTCTTAATAAAATTTAACAGTTTGCCACGAATAATAATTTTCAGAGATCTGTATCGTATATTATCTTTAACAACATCTTGAAAAGCTTTTTTAAAATTACTGATTTCGCAATATAATTTCTCTGTTCGTTTTATTGCATGGATAACTAAAGCATACAAATTTGAATTGCATCCTTAGTGTCTTCCGTATTCTTAAACTATGATTCATTATAACAAAATAACATTTATCGATCATCAAATAACATTCCATATAATTGTGACAAGTTATCCAAGTGAACTAAATAGGGTATGCCTTGTTAATATTTACTCTATTAATAGACCCTTTCTTATGAAAGGAGATAATATACCGTCTGACAATGTTTAGGAAATGGTTTGATATAAATAACATTAAATAGCATTGTTTTCATTTAGTCACGATTATGTCAGCACTCTGAATGAAACATAAATTTGAAATCATATATGGACAGCTACATTCCCCCCCCCCTTTAAATTATGCAATGTTTTAATAATTTTAACACGAAACATACCAATATGTACACTATCAAATACGTTTTGGAACTTACTGTTGCCAAAGCATCCCTTAAAGTCACTAAACACATTAACCCATGGAAAAATTGTAACTAAGCGAAGGGAAATATATAATAGTATATTTGTAAGTAAAACTACATTCACTAATAACTATTAATATTCTTTCTATATTTTGCTACACACACTTATTGGTTTGTCATGATTCAATATACAGTTTCTTCCGGTCGTTTCTTATTTACTACGGGCTTTCGTCATTTCAGTTCTATGATAATTTGATTTTAAATTTATAATCTAATTTAATTTGAACAAGAATTATTTTTGCTTTAAAGTTCACATGAACCTGTTAGAATAGCATTAAGTACATTTCTGAGGTATGCAGGTATATATAAAACATAAATATATGTAAATTGATTTTACAGGTATGGTATCTTTTATGTACATGAAGGACTTAATAGTAAGTAGCATAGCATGCTGTAACTGAGAAGTATGTCTTACTGAAAAGGAGATAACGTATTCAAAGCAAAACTAATAGCATGTACATATACAAAAATGAAACGGATAGATTGTGCCATTTTTCTTGTCGTTACCCATTCTTCCAAATATTATCTCCCAAACAGTATGTCGTATCTATTTCAGGCTTCTTGTACCTTTTTAAAATCTAACAAACAATATACCGGTAGTATCTGGCTTGCTTTTGGCAGATATATTTTCGTGATCACTAGGAAAGAGTTGAGGCCAGACAGAATTGAATCTTGCCCAAGTGCTTTATAAAACGTTTGCTAACAAAACACCGCGTATTATTGTTTTCTTATATGAGCTGATTTAAATTTGAAAATAGAACCCAGCTCACGCATAATTGCAACCAACAGCTATCTCATTCGCAATGTATTTGTAGATATTGTTATCTTTCACACATGAGTCTCAACTATGCATATGTGCCACTGACCATCAAAACAAATGAGATAGATTGTTACGTATGCAAATATTTTAATCGCTTTCTCCATGACTGAAGGTAGATTTTTCACCTTATCAATATTTTACTTCACTTTATTTATACTCTTTTCTCACCTAGTGTGTATGGCCGTAAATTAATGATATTTGATGGACTAAAGAGACGTAGTAAAATGCTTTGTTCTTCGAGCATTATTTTCAATCATGTTTCCTTATTATATTACGTCATAGGTGTAACTCTTCGAATTCTCCTGTGCAGTGAATACGAGTTGTCTTTTGTTCATGTCAACAGCTTACAAAGAAATAGTAGGAATTTTTCATAACTCTAAATAACAAAACAAGAATGTTTATATCGAGAAATTAAATGCAGCATGTATGGACCAATCGGCTAAATCTTCACAGGACAAAGCGGAAGGATGAAAAACAGTATTAGATGTTTCTTCCAGAGTTAATATGCATGAAGATGCTCAAGAAGTAATACACATGTAACTCTCATATATCTTCATTTTCGTTATATTAACTCATACTGCAGTAATTTTTCAGTTGATGCAACTTAATGATTGCAGCAATGGAAACAGACTTTACCGAACTGAGGATAAAGGTTTTACCTTTGTAGGGAATTGGTAAAACATATAAGGGGAAAAAATAACATTTTGTATGTACATGTATAAAAAAGAGACATTATTTTGTACATTTTGGTTCTTGTTTACACTTTAGCTGATTTTATATCAGAGGCCTATATTTAAGTTAAAGTTGTTTATGTCGAGGAAATGATGTCTTCAAGGAAATGAGTTGACTGAAACAATGTGGGAGAGATAAATATTGCGATATCTGAAAACACTTGAAAGGAAAAAAAAATCTTATCACATACTGTACAAAACTGGAAACTTTTGTTGCATAGGATCTGTCAAAGGATAGATATGAGATATGAGATAGAAATGAGATGTCACCAAATTGCAAATAAAACAACTTTTCAACCTGATCATAAAGTTCTAGCTCTTTTGCACATGCAGGGTACTATGGTCCCTATACAGTTTAAACGAAAGTAAATGATTTAAATTATATTATCTATACTTCTGGGAGGCGGGAAGTGAAACAACTCAGCCATATCAATATATTAAAGTAGTATGTTGATCGAGATAGCTATGTAAATCATTCGATAAATTTATTTGTTCCTGTCCCACAAAATAACGATTTAAATGATGAAAAACAACCAGAATATAATGAATGTGGTTCAGCCAGTCTTCAAACTACTGAACTATTACTAAATCGCGACATAAACATTCATATCTACAGCCAGTGGAGAAGAATGAGTTACATCAGTTAATATGTGAATCTGAGAACTTGATCACAGATGATCCAACTAGAACAAATAAACTCTACTATGATGTTGAAATTGTAGATTCAAAACCAAAAACATAGCACCATTACAGGATGAATCCTCTTAATCAGGAATGGTTGCAGAAGGAAATTGAATATTTGTTAGAGAATTACTTTTTGAACCAAGCAAACGTAATTGGAGTTATTCGTGTATTCTTGTGCCGAAAACAGATAATTCTTCCGAATATGTACATACCACAGAAAAGTCAAATCTGGCACCAAATCAAACTCATTTTCAATACCAAGAACTGGTGACTATATGAACAGGATTGAAATGTAAATATATTTGATTAAGTTCGACCTCTTGAAAGCTGAGAGGACTGGTGCACTCCTAAGGTTAGCTTTAATTTTTCTAACGCCTCCTGACATTTGTCAGACAAATTAAAATGGGTCTTCATATTTGATAAATTGTTCAGGGCCTCAGCAATTATGGAAAGGTTTGGGAGTAGAGCAAACATCCGATAATACGCAGCCATACCCAAACATCGCATCAGTTGCATCTTACTGATAGGCACAGACAATTCAGAGAGAGCTTTAAATTTACAGGCTTAACATTACCATGTTCCACAATATATCCTAAAAATGTGAAGTATGAAAAACAAGTTTTATTTGTCTGGCAAAATTTACTTTCGCTTAGATTAACTTTTCACTTAGATTATCTGTCAAATTTGTCTGACTCAACCGATCGAACAATATCCTGATATTTTCCAGGTGATCCCTCAGGAAAAGCTGTAAATAATGACGTTGTAAATGTGTGCATCACTGCCACATATGTCAAATGTAATCATGATCATTAAGCCACGAAATGTAGAGGGAGAACTGTTCATGCCAAATGGGATCACATTATATTGATAGCGGCCATCGGGAGTTGCAAGCACCGAAATTTATTTTGCTCTTTCAGTACGTTGAATCTGCCAGAATCCTTTTAACATGTCATACTTGATGATATCTTGTGTATTTCCAATCCTGTCAATACAGTCAGCAATTATAGATATTAGAAATGAGTAAGTTTTGGTGACGCTGCTCACTTTTCTGTAGTATGTACACGTTAGGAAAGAATTATCTGGTTTCAGGACACGAATACACATTGAACTCCATTTACTTTGTATTGGTTTAGTAAAGTCATTCTCCAGCAAATACTGAACTTCCTACTTCAAACATTCCTGCTTAAGATGATTAATCCTGTTTAAAATCTTCAACATTTTGGTAAATTTTGTTTGTTTGAGATCGAACATCTGAGAACATGAGCTCATATTCACATATTAGTTGCTTTAATCTATTTTATTCCTCTGGCTGTAGATGCAAAATTATGTTGTCCTTATTTTATAATAATTTAGAATTTTGAAGACTGGTTGAAAAGATAAATTATTTCCGGTTGTATGTCATCATTTCAAGTGTCATTGTGTCGGACAGGAAAAACTAAATATATTGACTGATTTACAAAGTTATCTCGAGCAACATACTCCCGCGAAATACGTATATAACTTGTGACAAAGTTATTTCTTTTTCCGCTTCCAATTAGTGTTTACATACTCGAAGTCACATTCTTTTCAACTTTATACGGACCATTCTATCTATCTTGAACAGGATTTTGAAGCAGAGGCAAGATATCTCTAACTTTATCACTAAGTTGAAAAGTTCTACCCTCTGAAGCTTTGACCTGCCTCAATGTCACCTTTGACGTTTTGACCTTCCTCAATGGCAGTATTGTGTAAGAAAAAAGAATGTTGTTTGTAAACATTTCACAATCAAAGACATAATCTAAGAGATTAATGTCGGAATCTATAAAAACAACTCATGGACAACATGCACAAATAGTTGTTTAAAAGAATTAAACTGGCCAATTTACAAATAAAAAACAAGATTTACACGATTTGAAAACATTGAATTAATATCCGGCAAATAAAAATGATGGAAAATTTAATGGTAAGTTATGAGGACTTCCCAATGACCAGCCAAATGAGTTTCTAGGTTTATACCATATGACTTAGATACCACTACGGATCCAACATCGCTAATAGCTCTCTGAAATAAATATGAGATCTCGGGATCTTTTTCCTGTTCGACGACAAGCGGTTGTCGTTTGTCACCCTGATTAGACATAAGAGAATGAGTGGTTAAATGAGGAAGTAAACGATCAGTATGTTTGTGCTTGATCAGTAACAGAAGCAAAGGTGACCTCTACATGTGTCAGTCAAAAGACTAGTTTCCTGATCAACATCATTCTCAAGAGCTCCTTTTCCCATATCTCAAGAAACTGCACTAGCGGGGACTAAATCAGGTATCTCATTTTCAATAGGATTAACCTTCTGAAAAAACAAGACTTATCAGTTACAACCCTACCTCCAGCCAAGTGATTGCCTAGCAATAAATTAACAACACCCTTAATGGTGTAGAACTGACAGCGCCAACAGACACTGGCCCTGAAACTAAGTATGATGCTAAATTAGCATTATGGGAAGGAATTTGAATAAAACCGCACTCTACTCCATGAAAAAGAACATTGTCAGAAGAAGACGATGGCTCAGACAAAAGCAAAGGACCTGACAATAAAAGACTCTATGAAGCTCTTTTGTCCCTTAATATTTTATTTGAGATATGACTGTTCGAATCAGCAATAAGTGACATGAATATTTCATAAGTTTCCATAATAGAATTAGACTGAGGTTTGTTTGACCCCACAAATGTACTGTTTCCAATACATGTGAATGCCATTAACCAATGAGAAACAAAAGCAGTTGGAACTATTCTATCTTTATTTTGTTGATTACTTTTTAACTTAAGGTAATTGGATATAATGTGCTCCATTTTCTTCCAATAAGCGCACGTAGGAAGAGTTAAGGATTTTTTAGCAGTCCTATCAGGAGTTTTATTCTTGTTAGTTGTACCAGACAAGACTCTATGAAGCTCTTTTGTCCCTTAATATTTTAATCGAGATATGACTGTTCGAATCAGCAATAAGTGACATGAATATTTCATAAGTTTCCATAATAGAATTAGACTGAGGTTTGTTTGACCCCACAAATGTACTGTTTCCAATACATGTGAATGCCATTAACCAATGAGAAACAAAAGCAGTTGGAACTATTCTATCTTTATTTTGTTGATTACTTTTTAACTTAAGGTAATTGGATATAATGTGCTCCATTTTCTTCCAATAAGCGCACGTAGGAAGAGTTAAGGATTTTTTAGCAGTCCTATCAGGAGTTTTATTCTTGTTAGTTGTACCAGACTGAACATTGCTATTACTATCCTGAATCTGATTTTTTCTCTAACTATCCATTTACTGAGAAGACAACTTATTGAGAAATAAAACTTTAAGATCCAAAGAATACTCGTCATCTGTACGAGCAACGTTTTCTACAGTATCAATCTTGTGTTCAGCAAGGTAAAGTTTTGACGTTACTATGGACGCAGTTGTTTAACTAATTGGGTGCTCAGAATGAATTATATTGGTACTCTGAATTAATTTTTATGTTGAATGTGTATCACAATGATATGATCCAGAATGCATTTGAACGAATAACAATCCCAAAAGTAACGTTTTAGTCCAAACTATCAATGAACAATTTGTAATCCCAATGCATAATTTAACAAACAAGAATTCATCTCAAATTAAAACTGCACTCGACAAAGCTGTCTTTGCCTCATTAGCCTCATTCAATACCTTATGAGTCCCTGGACACTCGTTCTCACCTCAAAACTACCATTACATGCTATCCCCCATTGATGTTTGATTACTTTTCTGATCGAGGTGAAACACACACGTGATTCGAGCACGCCAGGCAATGAGATGAGAGTCTCGTACTGTTGTCCGTGTCCCCATGGTGTATCGAATAAGGTCAAGCAGCATTCCCGTACTAGTCTACTCTGTAGTGAATGTGGAAAGAAAAATAACGCAGATAGAGTGATGATATTGCTGCCATGCAGGCAGGGAGGAAAATATATGGTAGCGATCAATAAATACATGCTACTAAGACTATTAATATAAATCTTCGGTGTGACTATAGGAACGATCAATTTGCACACGCTGCTAAGTCTATATAGAACATGTTTTCATTTGATATTGTGCCTATAGCAGTTTCTGCGATGTATTGATTTTTCTACGGGTATATATACAAAGGCAAATATAATAGAGTTATAACATATTCTCGTGTTAAAGAGATTATCATTGGCTGTATATATACAATAAAAGTATATGGAATTTAAAAGGAGCGGCGTACATTTTTCAAGCTATTGAAATCTAAAGAATATGACCGAAAAATTGAGATCGTTGTATTGTCTGAATAAGTCACATAGGTTCATTAAAGAGGCGCAGAAAATGCTGTACGAATTATCCGAATCAAAGTCAGAGCGCCTTGATAAGTTGGTAAATCTTGGGGTGATCACAGAACTAGAGGCATACGAATTTACTCAGACTTTTTAGACAAGCAAAACTAAATGTAAGCTGTAGAATATCGAATATCGAAAGAGTTCCACCCACAAAGAAACATGACATATCGCCTACAGTGCCTGACGTTTCTGATGAGGTCAGCGACGAGGATTGTAATTAAACAGGTGCTTTGGTGCCATAATGATAAGAATGGCATCCCAACTCAATTTATTTTGTAGAGTACATTAGCGCGTCTGCGTTTGTCAAGATTTTTATCTACGCACGGACGCTGCATTGCTCGCAGACGTGTTTGGAACATTGCGTGATACCGATATGCATGTGTTCAAACTTTTCGTAACCGTGTATAGGCTAGAGTGCATTGTTGTCCGAGACCAGATTCGAGCCGGTATTGCTCACTAATACCGAGGAGCATCTGTCTACCGAGCGATCGCTTATTGGCGAAATATCCAGTCACAGATCGGCTTGTGCCAACATCACCAATGTATCAGGGTATAATCCTGTTACACCAACAGTCACATCATGTATTTATATGACAATAGTTTGTATGTCTGGGTCACGGCGCAACCCCATAATCTTGACGGATTTCAGTGGATTGATACTGCGTACATTGGTCTAAAAAGGGACGCGCATGATCACAACATCCACGGTGACCACGGACATCTGTTTGAAGTCGACCTGTAATATCCCAAGCATTTAAACAAGACCCAAAAAAAACAACTTCATCTGGGTCAGATCCAGAGAGGTTCATAATACCGGCAAGTTCATCTTTAGTCGCGTAATTCGACAGATCGATATAATTTGTTTTTCTTGCCTCCAGTGATCGTAGAAGATCTTCAGTAAATATATACTTTAAGATCTGATTAAAACGATTAACGGCTACTTTTATACTCATACACGACTTTATGAGGTGCTAATGTTGATTTTGATATAGAGTCGAGTAAAGCAATCGCTTCACGACCTCATATTGGCGGATCGGTTACTGTCTGTGTTGGTAATGTTGAATACCAGACTGGAGTTTTAAATGTTTTTACGTAACTTAAAAATTCTTTCCTTGGAGCAAACCCATGCAAATAAAAATAAATAATTCCACGTGGATCAATTGCGTATGTCACCCATGAATACCAGGACCAAAACTGTTATCAAGATTAATGATACCTGTTTCAACGCTGTTTGGTCGTTCTGGTAATTGATCACGCATAAAAACACCTCTAAAATGTTTGATATTTAATCGCTTAGCAGCATCAAGTAAATAAAAATTTGACACAGGAAGAATCAGCGAAGTGTTCCTGGAAGGCTCAGGCCGCGTCCGAGTCGATAAGCTCTTGGTAATCTTAGATCGCTCCCTCTTTTTATACCTTTTCCTATATATTTTTCGGCTAACTTATGACCAGCAAATCCAAAAGTACAAAGTGCACCTGCGTTTGCTACAGCTGGAGGTGCAGCGGCTATGAATGCTGATATTTTTGCGAGAAGTGGAAATATGCCACCTGTTTTAATTGAGTCTTAAGTCGCACCCGCAGAATATTAATTTTATCGCCCGTTTTTGATTGTTTTGTGCTATTTGTTTAGGTTGAGGTTCAGTTAGCGATAATTTATTTTGAACACCTGTGATCTGAACTCGCTTTAGTGATATTTTTATTCAGCAGTTCTTTGCTGAATTTGACTGAAACTTTTTAATCTGGCCAGGGGTCAGACTGACAATAACATGATGATATGACATTATAAATATCGTAGGTGATTTAATTATTGTTTTTTTTTACGGGGGCATCAATAACTCTCATTCGTTCACCAACACCTTCAAGCAGCATTGCTCTGTCGCTGAGTATAACCGCAATTGTTCTGTATTCACCATGACTAATTGGTGGACCGCCTATGGCAACAAGAGTCTGTACAGGAGGTTGTGTTACTTGAACTCGAAAATGAATATCAAGGACTGATTGTCTTGATAAATCAAGATGCTCCAACGAAAAGTAATAAATCGGAAACAGCGTCGTAAAATTTAGCTGTGATTTTTGCAAACCAGTCTCTACATTTTGATCGCGTCCTGTAAATGTCATTAACGGATGATATGCACGTGCTACATAAATTTGATAAAAACTGAATAATATATCCTCAAGTGGTTCTTGATGTTCGTTTATCCGTAAAGACACTTCACTAACACCAAGTTTGTCAGATATCTTATGACTACGTGTTTGTGAATTTACTCACGCAAAATCCTGAAAAGCAAAACCTATAGGTTGTGGTGCAGAAACACCCTGCTGTGATGCTATATAACATGTAAATAAACCATTAGCGCTAGTTTGAACACTGTCTGTGGTAACTGTTAACCATGATAATGATTTACCACCCTGATCCATAAAAGAAAGTAGTTTTTGTTCTTCGGAGTCATTATGGGCATCCACAAAGAAAGTATCGTTAATATTACATTACCAGCGTCACCAGCAGGTCGCCAAATTGCATCATCGTTGGTAGCCTTTCTTACAGGTGCAACTGTGTGTTTGCCCCAAATATAACTTTACTCACGTTTCTACAAAATCCAAAGATGTAAGATAGTGGAATTGCGCATGAAAATCTTCTACGATCAGCCTTCAACATTGATCGTCGTGATGCAAATCCTAAGTTGTAATCTTGATTATAACCATGAAACACCTGCCAAACATCAGCGTCAGCGTTGTCGGCAAAGTTGCTTGGTCGTCTTATAGTATACTGTCTGATGTCAGGATGGTCAGTATCGTCTTTGTAAAATATCATTTTCGGGCCCGTTGATCTTGTATAATCATCTGAATATCTTGCTAGACCTATTATCGTCGTGGCAAAGTCGACGACCTTCTGAATTCATTCAATATTTCTCCCGTTGATTATATACGTAACACTGTCAAATAACGACATTATATCGTTATTGTTAACACCAACTCTAACCTCAGCTGTATATTCAGTATCATCTGTTTTATTTTTTATAATTTCACCTTCCATTATTGTATATTGTCCAGTCAAGTGATTCAAGTACACTGTAACGGGTAGTACAGAACGTATCGTTTGTCAATGATGAGATCTAAATACACGAGTGTGTTTTTGAGATATTATTGCATTGGTTCACTCCTCCAGACGACGGCAGACGCTATAACTTTAGGATTCTTCAACTACTAAGAGTAATTTTTCCTTGAAAAGCTAGGAAAGCCATGTTCAACCATTCACGAGACTAACTTCGCCTCTGTATTTTTCTTTTGTTTTTTGTTTTTTGTATAATCAGTTCGCATAATTATCGTTTTGTGACCCAGGTTTTAAGTCGTAGATAAATATGTTATGATAATTCCTACAAAACAGGCTCAATACATGTAAAATACATAAGTAATCTGATCTCTCAGGAAGATCAGTATAAAATCTTGTTCCTGGAAAAAAATATTCATTCGTGCTGCAATATCTGAGGGGAAGCAGTTGTGTTAGTTATTGTTGTGTCCAGTATATAACTTGGCCTAGACTTTATTTCTTCAAGGTATGGATTTCATGTTATTCTTCTCTGTAAATGAAATGTGCTCAAAAATCATTCTTGTAAAATAGATTGGATATCTAGTGAAATTTCAATTAAGGATACATTCAAATATATTGGATTGTATTCTTATGATTCAGGGAAAGACTGATGCACATCCTTACAACACAGGCCACCACAAGCATATCAACACTTCCGGCATTGGATTATTTGTTTTAGAATACCACTAATGTTTCTTCAGAACTTAAATCGTTAGTACTTGTGTTCGAAATTCTAGGATTATTTGAGATTTATTTATTTATTTTCACAACACCGTAAGTCCATTTCATATATATGCACACACACACACATATCAATGAAGACAAATATGTATATTATTTATCATATGTTTACGGCATTATATTAAGTTATAAGTAAAAGGTTAAATATAAGAACACGTCTCATTGCGGTTTTTTAAATTGTCCAATCACAGTCAAATTAAAACGTACAATACACTTTTATTTGAACCTACATAGTTGCAGTATATTGTTAAATAACTTGGTATATGACATATCTGGTTGTATGGTATTTGTTCATGCAGATTTGTGTTTTACGTTAGTTTCAGGTTCGAATACTCATTTTCAGTATTTCTCTCCAGTTCATTGAGTGTTGTGTATCCCTGATCATCACTCCGTGATTCATTCAAGACAATCTGGGTGGAGGAGGTGGATGATGCATCTTGAATACTTGTGATCTTGGTTTTATCCTTAACATACATATTGTAATACTCCCTGTTTTCCTCTTCAAATTTATTTTTGCTCTTGTTTTCCGTTTGCGATCTGACAGTAATGAAACACAATATTTTGTAAGTTGAAGAAAATACAAGCAACATACATTAAATAAAATGCACATAATGATATTCCCATATTTTGTTTCCACAACGAAATATAGTTTTAATCAATGGTACGTCTCTCGTTCTCACTATCTCACACACATGTTGCGAAGTCTATAATCAATTATAGGTTAACAAAACAATTTACATAATGGGTATGTATCTATAACAAAATACTCTTTAAATGTGCCACTTAATTTCATTCTTAACAAAGCTGGGCAGTTAATTGTGTAGATGTATCTGTATACCTTTACGTATGATATAGATGTTCTTTTATGTTTACAATGTTTTTACTTTATATCTATGTTTTAATATAGATGTATGGACTATGTAGTCTGAAAAACGGATTCTTATCTTATCTTATATCGGGTAAGGGTGAACACAGGACGAGTTACTGATGTAGTGTGTAACATAGTTATAGGGATATATTAATATATTAAATGTGTTATATAGTGTCAATATGGTGTTGCATAGAGTAGGACACATCAATATATAATCTTGTCGAGATCTCCGATTAAACACGTTCCAACTGATAACTAGCTGCAACTATTTAACAACGCAATTTCGTCTTCTTTGGTGAAGGCTTAACTGTGTCATAGTATTATTCATATCTGACAAAGTTTTAGAACTTTTAATCACATACACATGCACTATAGAGAAAGCTAACCTCACGCAAAGGACTTCAACAGCAGACGCGTTTAATCTCTATGATTGTTAACATCGCTCGATGGAATGGTGAGCGATGTTAACATATCTGATGTATGACATGTATCCATATGTTTGTATATTTGCCCTGGACATACTGTAACGTGAGACTTAGTAAAAATCATTGATCGAGATTTGGTTTCTACGGTGGATTAAGGATTCAATCTGCATGCATGCGAACAAGCCGACGGTGACCAGGGAAGGCAGCCGTTAAAGCATTGTCAAATATAAACAATGGCGTTCTAATCGCGTATGATATTAGCATCGTTGGCACCAGCTTAAGACTGTAATTAAAGGAGCTGAATAGCACTGTTTTAAAGAATGCACTGCAATGTTTATATTGCATTTGCGGAACCAATAAGGAATCGGTCAAGCACGTTTAAATGCATCTGATTGTCCCTGTCAGCATTAAATTAGAAAACTATATCTGTTATAATTTAAGAAACGATACGTATGTGCTTTTCTAATATCTCGCCTTCGGATCTCTCGGAACTGACAGTAATTGAGAAGTACACTGATGACAAGGAGACCTGAAAGTGAGCCGACAACAGCACGGAGAACGATAAGCCCTTCTGTCTATCCTGCCAAAGGAAATATGCAAACATCAGAATCATCGATATTTCAACATTTACAGCTACAAAATATGTCAGATACATGGAGACAAATGAATGCATTTATCATAGGCTCTTTTCATCTGCAGTGTATATATATATATATATATATATATATATATATATATATATATATATATATATATATATATATATATATATACATATGTGTGTGTGTGTGTGTGTAATTTCGGAACATGTGAACAAGTTTTTATATATAATTCAAGCTCGGAATGTTCAAATAAAGAAGCAGCGTTTCGAAGATCGACAGGTTCATATTCACATTGTTAAAATAAGTTCAGACAATATAGCGATATTTTTTTGCTTCGTCCAATTCTTCTCCGACTGTCTGTTAAATTAACATTGCGTTTAAGAAGATGCCACATACATTTTCTTATGTAAATTCTAATTTCTAAGTTAATATATATTTCCTCTCTTTTTATTCCAGGGCCAAAATAAATAGATTTAGTCTTAACCTCCACAACATCCCAATCATTTTGTTTATATTTCTTAACTCCTTCTTTGATTCTTCCACAATGTTTGAACCTGAAATTCATTACTTTCCCTATAGATGTTGCATTTTTCCTAAAGTTTGTTTATAATCTTTCACTGCTTCCACATATTCGGGAACTTTTGAAAAATGTGTGTGTGTGTGTGTGTGTGTGTGAGAGAGAGAGAGAGAGAGAGAGAGAGAGAGAGAGAGAGAGAGAGATTTGGATTTTATAACATTTCAGTCACAACGCTACAATGTCGGTAGTGTGGCAGTTCATAGTGGTGTCGAGCACTATGGCATCATGCCGCAAACATGGATCATCATGCCCCATCCCGTCACATTATCCTGACACCAGGCCGACCAGTCCTAACACTAACCTGTTAATGCTAAGTGCCAAGCGAGGCAGCTGCTATCATCATTTTTAAAGTCTTTGGCATGATTCTGCAAGGATTGGAACAAGCGACCTACCTCATCCGAGGCGGACGCTCTACCACACAGGTCACCGGAGTATGTCAATGAAAGGATCATAATTTATAGCACGTTTGAAATCAGATATAGGTATAATCTCCATACATCTACTAAATTGTGTGCCATACTTATACCCAAAATATCTTCTCGATTTATTAACATTATAATAAGTAAACGTATATATAGTTCGATTCTTTAAAAGATTGACGTCGTTCATAAATGAAACTCAGTTATTTGTTAAATTCAATTTAGAATTTTATACCGATATTCAACCCTGCTTTTTTTCCATTTAATCGACAAAAAATAATCCGTACAATTGTATAGTTTCCAATGGTAATATTTATGAAAACCGTTATCAGTGTTATCGATTTGTATTATATGAAAGGGGAATTGATATTATTATTACACGATATAGCCAAGCTTTTAAATTAGTAGAAAATATAACCGCAAACCCCCAAAAAGGAAGAAAGCACTACAACAACAAAAATCCATAAAAATAGGGAGTCGGTATGTAATTTTCTCATTTTTTTCAATGAAGTGCGTATCTTGAAGAACCCCTCACGATTCTGTGTTGTATTATATTTCCTGTCGCGACATAAACTCATGGTTACTGTATGTATATGCGGAGTCCATAATAAATTGTAAAAAGCTGAGTTTGTAAATTAACCTAGCTTTATTTTGTACAATATTAAAACTGCTGATCATAAAGTTAACGCTAATCTCGCATTCTTACCAAGACTGATGTATGTTATTGCAGAGCAAGATCAAAATCTATATAAGAAAACATAACGACATAGAAAGTTTTCACATGTTGATATTATCTATGATATACCTAAAAATGCGTGAAAGGAGCATCAGGTTGTAGAAGCATTATTCAAGAGATAACTGTTCGTCGAGTCATCATTGTTTAATGTGCCGGACTGTTGCATATATATTTATATTTCATATATCATACAACAATGACACAAATATATAAAATATACAAGCTGTGTTATGACACAATGTACATTTTACAGGCAGGTCATTCACACTAAATTATGTGGATCAATCGATGTTGTTATCCATTTAACATGCAAATGAAATTTGCAAACTAGCATTAGCTGTTTAATGTGGAAGACCGGTTGCTTGTATGCACATACAGATTACAAGCAGCATTTCAAAATTAGTAATCTCTGCTACAATGGCATAGTTGACATCATGAACAGATATATCAGTTAATCGGTTCACCTTATGTACATATACACAGTACATGTATATGTGTAGTAAGGATTATCTTCTTTGTTATAATTTCATATATTGGTTTTAGAAGGCAACAAAACAAGCATCCTTATTTTACCTGTGTGTCTTATTCTCGTTAGTTCCTTATGATAATAAACATTATCGAACACAGTGTTGTTTGTGGTTCTAAATCAATGCATAATAACATAATTTCGTGGATCCACATTAAATGAATTTAGTTTTCAAAACAATTAAAATCCAATTTTAACTGAAACAGACAAGCTTGTAGTATAGTTCTGAAATATAACAAGCAACAATTTAGTCCGATGATCAATAAGCCGAATTCGTTTGATCAGGTCGTTGGAGAGACAAATATTGTCCAATAAAATATCCACGAGTGTTTCAGACATTACAACAATTTTAGAAATGTCTTCTAGGAAATACCATGTCGCTTTTGTGATGTCTTTGCTAATTGCATCAATATAGTCCTTACGATGTATTTAGGTTTGGATGACTTAACACTTTTTCTGTCTGGACACACTTTATTTTGCAAATAACTTGCGTATTTGACCTATGGTTTTGACTTCCCTAGACAGTGCGTGATGCTAATATTGTGTTGGGTGATGCCAGTTTCATCTGTAGGTTTCATAAAAATGACTGACTATGTTCACTGCTCTGGTAATCTTTGTTTATTGTGTGGTACATGCTCAATATAATAATCTTTTCTGTTCTTTTGCATCGCTCCAAATCAACCATTCTTCATGTTAGATTATCATTTACGACAAGGATTCTTCTAATGGAATCTATCGGAATTGAACTATCTGGCTCCAATTCGAGCATTTTCGTGTCAAACCCTCATTTATGCTATTGGGTCTAAGAGTTTATATGTTAGTTTATTTATTTCTGTTCTTATTTCTAAAAGGTTCCTTCTTCGCTCTTCAATTAAATTATTTACTACTCTCTCTTTCAGATTTAACTACCTAATGTGTGACGATTTAATTTACTTTTACTCCACTATGCACCTTTTTAGACATTCGTTCCGCGGCGTTAGCGAACGTGTCCAACATTTTCTCGATCGTTCCTTTCTTTCCTCACGCAGTTGATAAAATGACTGGAGCTGTTTTCTTACAACTTATCGTATGGATGTTTGTTGTAATAGTGGGGTCGTGTAGTGTGATCAATCCGTTTGATGAGGATGAGGTAATCTGCCCACGACTTCGGTCCATTGTGTACTTAGATGGAGATTCGCCTCAAGAAATGCTAAAACCCAATGTCTTCAAACCCTCGCTACCATCCTTTCAATGAGATTTATCTCCTAATCTTGACATTCTGATTGCTTGTACTGTTATGGGCACAAATAGGAAAGTATCTCTCATTGACGTGTAGATTCAGGATCAAACAAATATTCCGTATCACCAACGGCAAGATAATGACACGATGTCCAGTTACGCATGCCCAATTTTTATATAAGCTTCACAGGAGGGTCATGTGCACATACCTGCAAGACACACGTACTACGCGAAGGTCACAGATCAAGTCAAAATACAACCTCCATTGCTTGATGCTTAACTTAGACCAATATTTCCTAGAATTAAATTCTTATTCGTCGCTTTCTTTGAAACTAGGCCGAATACCATGCCTGACATCTGACTGCCACACTCTACTAGTTTTAATACGTTTCTCTATTTTAATCACAGATTATAAGCATTTAAATGATAGACAAATTTAGAAAGTTATTCACACGTATAAGACACGCGGAGGATAACATATACTGGGATCACCTCTTCTTAGATGTGGATCTGTAGTATTACCCACTACTACATCCTTTCTTGGGTTTATTACTAGGACCAAAGTATCGAAATGGTTACATGCCTCACCCCATATGACTATTGAAATACCTACTTGTTTGGTGATGCAACAAGTACATATTTGTTTTTCGATACCGTCCCCAAACTTAATGAAATTTCAAAAATAGTCAATTAAGCACACATTCTACTTACAAGCATGCACTTTCATGGGTCCTGATCATCTGCTAAAAACAATTTTCCATATTTTCCAAAATCATTCGCCATCGACTTCGCAACGCCTCTCTCTAGACGGAAGCACATTTCATTTTTGATTTTGCTTTTGTTTGTCCCTCTCCTTCCTTTTGTCCCTATTTTCGCAACTTTAAACAAATCATATTTGACATATTTTAATTGACAATGTCTCCTTTTCATTTCTATCTTTTCTTTATCTCCCTTCGTCACCCACTACCTGATAGTAAGCATTCCTGCTTAGTTAAATTACACTGTTTAACCATGAGACTCTTCACATTGTAGTGTTTTGTCTTTAAAACGTTTTATCATCCGACATAGATAGATAGATAGATAGATAGATAATATCTGATTTCGAATCGATTAAATTATTTGACATTATGTTCTCTCTTAATTTATGCCACGGGGCCATATGCCTGGATCCATTTATTCAAAACAGATTGAAAATGTCTAGATCATATTGTGTACCAATTATTCCAATTATCGATAAAACATTTCTACCTTTCATCTGGATGAATACTGCCTATATCCTTTCTGAATAAAGTAATTTGGAAAGGTATTCAGTACTGAATAAATTTGACCAAATTGAGGAAGTATAGATAACAGCAAAATGATACTAAATGTTTATGAGGCTGTATTAAGTTAGTCGAGTTGATTGGGTTTAAAAAGTCAAAGATTGATTACATAGCTGTGGCTTTAGATATGTGTGGATCTCACAAGATATATATGCAAAACCTTCACATATGGTCATTTAAACAATCTACACAATATAACTAGTTACAATGATTGCTTTCAGACGTACAGAATTTTAATAAAACTTATCAATACATACTGATATTATTTATGTTGAAGTTTGCACCTGACAAGGAAATCCCAGTCAAGGAGTTAAACAGACAAGCCTGGTACGGAGACGTATAATGTAATCCCACGAATTAGATTTTCTTGTCTCGGTGCAGAACCCAATGTAAATCATTTATCTCACCCAATATTTTCCTTTAAAGTAAAAAGAACTCTTCGCTCCTGCAATGTAGTTCAAGCGCAAATGTATACATGCGGAGCATCAATACAATTATATTAATGAGGGCTGTGGCGTCACCATTCCTTTCGAAGTACAAACTTTTGACACGTGAGCAAAAGGAATAACATAAAACATTTGATAGTATTGAGGTATTATGACGATTAATATATGGATGTTAAATGAATTTAAGAACGAATAATTATTATTTATTACAAGAAAATATTTTATTTTCATCAGTTCCAATAATATCCCGTTATATTGTAAACAATGGGTACACAGCCCAATATAGACCATAAATAAGAGTTACGAGTAGCATAAGTGACAGTGATTGGATTATTGATGGGTAATTATAGATCTGTGTCACTATCGTATATAAATCTCCTTTTTCATTTGGAGTAGTTGAAAGTGTGCGTGACATGCGGGTGTTTAAATTAATATTGAAATTAAAAGTACCCCGTGTATGAAAGACCCTCCAAATACAGACCCTTTCTGATACCCATGTGCTGAACTTTCAAGTTCATGGTTCATGGACAATTTACATTCTCTCTCTTGGAAATATGGCAAATGTTGCTATTGGTAGTGCTACATGGAAATCTGTTTGTGGAATAGCGTGTGGACGGATAAGTGACTACTTCTGACTGGAAAGTGCATTGCTTGTCATTAATGATTGCAGGTACATGTTTGATTAAACTGGGGCACAATGATTCCCATTGTGCCACAGTTTAGCAAAATTAATACAAAAAGACAGGTTTCTGGCTGTTACTACGTTTTCTGTAGTTGCTGAGAGTTAGGATGATTATGGCCAGTAAAGGGTATAGCCTGTGTGTCTGGAACCAGTTTTCCGTCCGTTTCTGACGTAGATACTTTATCAAGCTCGAGTTTTTAATGCGTTTAGAAACCAGATCTGGCAAGTTTTCTTTCAATGCCATTTTTTTCATTAGTGAATTAAGCTTTCGGGCTCCGACTGGTGCCCGTAAAAGCATTTTGACATTGGGACCAGGTGTGCGTGCACATGGGTTACAAGGCCAAGGAATAATGGATGGTCAGTGTAACAAAAATCACTTGGATTTTTGTTATAAAACATGTGTAGGTAGCTACAAGACGTCTATCAGGAAACAGAGGGTTAGCGTACAATCTTGGATTTCCAGGTCCTCCCCATTGGTATGTATGTATGTATGTATGTATGTATGTACCACCATGTCTTCCAATTCTGCTCGTCGGGAAATTCTGCGCAACGATACGTAACAAATTTTAATTTAATTAAGAAAAGTGATATTGATAAAGTGTACACAAATATCCCACAGTTTGTCTCAAAATGCATATGAAAATGTGATTTCTAAATGTTAACATGAAGACCGTCCATCACCTTCTTAAACCTGTAACTCAGACAATCCTATGTATTTACTATGTATCTTTTAGAATCATACAAATAAATATAAAAGATGTAAATTTATACCTTAAACAAAATTCTGCATCTTAATCCAAGTTTCCAATTTTGCAAGAAGTTGTCACACACGTACAAAATTGTCCGCTACCCAACGTGTCAACTTGCCGCTAGAACAGAATTCTAAAGAAATTCCCCGGCATATAGTCTGTTTCTAAATTATTTAGTTAATTTTCCCCATAAACAAGACGCTGTAAACACATTACATCCTATTCATTGTTGTATATCTTCCACATAATAGCTTATTTTTTTATAAAATGTTGAACTTTACTAATTTATTTACAAGTTCGGTTTAGTTTGCTTAATATCTATCTCGTGCCATTTTTTAACATTGTTAAGTTGAATTTTGTAAAATTAGCTATAAACCTGACCTCATTACGCGACTGAACTGCTTACATAAACAGTTTAAAGTAAAGTATTTCATTTTTATATCCCGATGAACAAACATTACATCTTTTCAAAGCTATTCGCAGAATAGGCCGACATATCGCGAGTCATGAAAACACTGGGATGTTATCCCGTGTGTCCAAAATTAATACTATTTTGAATATAATATTCTGGTGACAAATGCCTCTTTTAAAATGGTAATCATTGCAGTATTCTACTTTCGTCAATCGGTCGAATTTGGTATCCGTTTTGCTTAAATTTTGTTGGCGGAAACCTTAGGTGCGCAGAAATGCCCGATATATATATATATATATATATATATATATATATATATATATATATATATATATATATATATATATATATATATATATATATATATATATATATATAAGCCAAAACGCCATAACAAAAACAGAGCCAAACAATATCACCGGAAATTTAACCTACTTTCTTTACCATTATTTTCAAAAGTCAAAACAAGTCTATTAATATATCAAATCTGATGTATTTGCATTTTTAAACCTTACTCTCTATCTTAACGCACTCATATTTCACTGCTTCAAAATGTAACTGAACGCTGAAGAGGCTGCTGCTTTCTAAGACGATCTTTTGTTATATAAGTAAAAACATGTATTGTGGAATCGAGGTGTACATGAAACGGTTATTGCAAAAACAACCTGTTAGGCACAGAAACAACATGCGGTTTTGCATGGCATGTGTCAGATTCATTTGATAAGAAATTAGATATATTCAACATTTAATTGATGACTCTAAAAGCCAAGGAAGTATTATTTCCTTTTTAATTCTATTTTATTTTTATCAAGATTAAGTCTTTAACATATAAACATACACAAATCTGGATAGCATCGCAAAATATATTTATAACAGATAATCTGTCCATAGCACGTTTATAGAGGACCTATTTTGCACCATATGTAAAAGATTAAAACCTTCTATTAAATGTATGAAAAGAACGCATTGAACGTGGAACAGTTGCAATGCAGTATTTCCCCGTCCTATTTGGCCAGGATATAATAACTTCACAGATGTGATCAGTAAATACATACCAGCTGTCTGAGAGGAATTCAGCATTGTAGTATCCGATGGGGATGTACATGAAATATTAGCCTTTGCTGATCCTGGTTTTAATGTAGTAGATTCAAATAACAATGCTGGAGTTGTTTTTGTCATCTCTGTTGTTGGTAATTGTAGTGTTGTCGTTCTTTTTGATGGACCCGATGGACCCGTGTTTTGGCTCGTCGGTGTTGAAGCCGCTATAGTGTTTAACATTGTGGCTCTCGTGGAAGGATTATTTAGTGTAGGTGACCATGTCCTTAATTCTGACGTCATGTTTAAGGCAATCATATATATCACCGTCATCACCAGAAACAAGCACAAATGAAGAAAAGAAAAAACTTTTGAGATTATGTATGCAAGTCGCTTCGAGTAACAAAATGTGGAAATATTTCAAACTGTATAAATTACGTATTATTAGGATGCATTTTTATATAACCGTATACCTCACTAGTTTACAACCCTGCGAAAACATTTAGTTTGTAATTGCAGAGTCCCAACAAATTATATATTACAACTATAGCAATATTTTGGAAAGTTAAAACTCTATATTTCCACAACTAAATATGAGTTTAGGAGTATTTTCCTTTACTATCTTGGGTTGACATTTTTGTGTTCAGATACAAAATATTCTTGAAATACTACTGAGTTTTGTATTTTTCTTACACAAAACGATATATATATATATATATATATATATATATATATATATATATAAAACTAACAGTATTGTCACTGAGGAACGAGTTTGAAAGCAGCTTATGCTTCTTGCTCAATCATTTTGTATATCATGTTTAATGGTATATAGAAAAGGAACTGCTCCAAATACTGGTACATTGCAATTTTGTCAATATAATCCTAACGCCACAATAAGTATTTTATTTCAGTTTTATTTTGACATTTTACGAACTATTTACTATTAGCTCTTTTTAAGGACCTTTGTTAATGATATTAAATGACTTAAACCATTATATGAAATGAACATGACAAACAGTATCATGGTATGAGAAACAACTCTGATCATAGATTCTCAAGGACTAATATGAATTAATAATTGGTCACCTAATCCCCTTTATACACAAATGTGACTTGACCTTGACATATACCACTAACTCCTAAACAAGATCAGGTCCTGAACTCAAATGCAACTAAACATCTTGCGTATTGCTGAGAATTATGGCAAACCTCATGTAGGCAAAACCTTTAATCACACACAAATATAAAACACACATTATACATAACAATACAAATTCACACATATTATCATTAAATGCATACCAGCTGTTTGAAATGAATGTGTTATATCGACATTTGATATTAGTAGGATTAAAATGGTAGTCTTTGTAGATACTGAGGTTAAGCTAGTAGATTCGAATATCAATGGGCGTGATATTTATGTCACCTCTGTTGTTGTGATCGATATTGTTTCTTCGTTGGTGGCTGTTGAAGCCCTTGTAATGACTTTCAATGTGGTTGTCGGGGAACATTTATTTGGTGTGTTTGGTGTAGTCAGTTCTGGGGCAGCCACTGTCCATGGCAATAATGAAGATGTCAAGAAACGAATCACTTCTAAATTATAACGAAAGGTCGCTAATACAAGCAACAAATAAGTCAGAAAATTCTCAAGCTGTATATGTCGAGTTGGAAAGAATCATGCAACTCCAATTACATACATTTGATACCTTTTTACTTTTATATATAAAGTCGCAATGGTCTTAGCGAAAACTGCGAAAATCTTGTGCAGTTTTGCTGGGTATCTTTTGCTAGAGAGAATTAGCAAACCGTGTATATTTAATAGATAGAACGCACATACAAGTGCAAATGCATATCAAAGACGATGTATCTCGTTATCGAAAACATTCGAACAACAATCACCAAAAGGACAATACCGAAAGAATCCAACCAGGACGTGGCTGATGTAGTAGCTCAGTTAACTATTTCGAAAAAGAGGTATGTGCATTTCTGCATGCAAAATAATAGAAATAAGTTTCAATTGAGTCTGATTTCAATGATAAAAATACCACTATAAAATCAAATAAATCGGTTAGTCAGAAATAATGACAGCTATGGGCTCATGGAATTTAATATTAGCGTTGGAATATTGATAATACTTGTGTGTATTTAATATATGTTCGGGTCAGTACTGGACTTATTACATTTAGCATTACCTTTTAGACGGTATGGGTTCTATTGGAGCAAGACCTTGGTTGGTATCACGTATGTACAACTTTAAAAGTGTGTGTTTTATAGTACGATTAAATTAGGCATGATACGTTATCATAGTGCCCAATGGAAATTAAAAATGATTGGCAGACAAACACTCACCTTTACCCATAATAACATATCTTTGGAATCCATCATCACAACGTTACAAACCAGTTTGTAAGGTGTAATAACTGTATGACTACCAAGACATTCCGATGCTTACAAATCAACACCATATATTGTAAAGCAAAGTCTATGCGAGAGAGAAAGAGAAAGAGAATCAACTTTATATGCTTTTTATTCTCGTTTCTATTTTCAATACTAAAAGGTTATAACCTAATATTTTCACCTGATAGAAAAACGGACAATATACACTCCTACAATACAAAGCAAATCCTTAAAGCCCAACACTCTGCTGTACAGGCATAGGTACAGAACGTTGTGGACTTTGATGCAATGCATTAAATCACCGATCTATGTCGTAAGCACGATAACAATGAATAACAATTTCTCCTTCTAAGGCAAAAATGACATTTATCTAAACCCGTGTGGAGATTGTAGGATAATTTCATTTTTTATTCTGAATAGAGTAATCCAACTTGCAAAACGTACTTTTGATTCAGTTGCATTTAAATGAATAAAATTACCTAGAAATACAATTTTAAGAAAATATCAGGCTGTTCAAGAGGCGTAGTAAATATGCAAGTTAAAATAAAAGACATTATATGCAATTTCCGCCAGATCTCTATTATACAAACTACATCAAATGTACACGCGCTTGCAATAGTATATGTCACCTTCTTATCTATTGCTTAATGTAGGAATGTTAACCGATTGAATAAAATAAATTCAATGTTATTATGTCTAGAACCTCGCCACTAATTGGTATATTAAATACAAAACCATTAGTTTGAAAGTTGCCCACAATTGTTTAAACATATAAAGAAGACTTCAAAAAGGGGTGGTGAGGACCAAGGACAAATAAGAAAAGTATTGAATGTGGAAGTCAAGGATAATTGCATCACCTTTAAATGCCTAACGTTAATTCTAACGGCGTACATCTTATATAGCAATGCTAAGAGAAATGTAACCTGAGAAATCCATTTGTTATTATGCATACAACTTCGCCAGTAATTAGTATTGAATGCGTACAATCGTTTTAACATATCAAGATGACTTAAAACTTAAACAATGGATGACAAGGACAAATAAACAACAAAAGTAACTAACTTTGATTCTAGCAACGGACAGAAACAAACTAAATGTAAGTCTGAAATCCTTAAATGATAATGAAACCACAGTTTGCAAAAGAACCTGATCTTTTGTTTAATGGAACAAGCATATGTTAAGTGCACATGTCCATACCCGCATAAGATTTGCAACTATATAGAAAAAAATACCAACTAAGTATAAAATGAAAGGGTCTTGGATGGGAAATTTGAATGACTACTTATTTGCAATAATATATCTACCTGACAAAATCATTTTACAGTCAGTATGAAGGCCTCTAGAACATCACTGCCAAATGTGTGTTGACCAGAGAAATGTATTGTTATGGTTCGGCTATTAAATGATGGCTTGTTACCTGTTTTCGTGGACGACATTGAGCCATTTTAGCCATTCAGTCACCAATCGAGTTTAACAAGGCTTTGATTTTACCCCACCCAGCCACTTTTCATTACTTTGTTTTCAGCGAAGCTTACTGACGCCTTTTTTTACAATCGTACTGATATTCACATCATATAGAGGACCGATGTTAAGCTCTTTGTATTGTGGAGACTAAATGCAATGAGTAAGTTACAGGAAATGATTGTACGTGTTCTCCTCTTCATTGACGAGTGTTCCGTGAATGCCAAAATGTGTCTGTCATGCAAAAGAATTAGGACCATTTCATTTCAACTTTCAATCATACAATCAGTATCAAAACAGACGTGAGGTACCAGCCTGTACCAGGGATGTAACTTCAAAGTAATGATCAAACCCTCCAAGCGTGGACAAGTTCACTTATCTAGGCAGCACATTGTCACGTGCAGTCCGCATCGTGATGAAACGAACCCACAATTGTTGAGACACATGCGACTTTTGGCAAATTACGGGCAAATGTGTGGGAGCGCAGAGGCATCAGTCTGCAAACAATACTCTACACTTTGTAAGTCGACACTCTACATGCATGCAAAACCTAGACCGTGTACGGCCAAGAAGCTGAACCATTTTCCCAAAGGCTGTCAAGGAATACTGATGAAATAATATGGTAGTACAAGTTCCCAGACACTGACCTTCTCACACCTGCAGACATTTCGAAATATCACCGAGAAGATGGGCAGGACCGTTTACCATGATGTTAGAAGCGAATTGATGTAGGGAAAGCTATTTTAAGGTCTTCGGAAGAAACGTTTCAAATATTCCCTCAAGTCATCATTGAAACACTTTCACAATGATTATACGACCTGGGAACACCTCGCACAGAATCGCCCCACATGATGAAGTCTCATCTATGCTGGTGTAGTGGCCTTTGAAATGAGGACAACTGCATAAACAGCGCGAACAGTTTAGATCTCAGAATCGCAGCCCCTCCTCGTTTGGTCAAGGATCCCAAACCCGTATCTCCTGACTAGTGTGCCACAGACATTTTACAGCAAAAATAGGCTGATTCAGCCACTTAGGTGTTCACAAAAACCCATCCAGTTAGTAATTGTATTTCGTTAAATTTAATATACACGCATTTGTAATGAAAATTCCAGGAACTGATCCATGTGTTGGCGTTAGTCCTCAAGTTTGAAAATGACTATGATGTGCGATACGTAAATGAATGTGCTTATCTATGTATCCCATATTGCCAGTAGGAATGCAGTAGAAGACGTATATGTGTATGTATGTGCCTATCTAAACATTGTCTTTGCCTCTCTTGGTGGGGTGTGCAACTCAATAAAATCTGAAAGCACTTTTTATTGCCATGTGTTTAAATTTATCTTAGTCAACCTCTGACGTATTTGATCCTTTGCTGGATCCAGTGTACTTGAAAGTATTTTTATTCTCCACACTGTATGTATGGATATATATCAAATAGACCTATAAAATTAAGGAGGCTAGAAAGCTATGAAAATGCAGCAACTAAAGGTAATTCTAGTACCCTAACCATTCCCGAACTTACGCTTGTCCCCATGAAAAGGACGGAAGCGATGATCGTAATTTGCAGGAAAACCAGCTATATCCTAGAAGCAGTAGGGTATTTTCGCGACATGGCATACCTTATAATTTTTCTCTCAAACGTTTCACTATCTAACCCATATTATTCACAGTTTTTCCTAGTTTTCATGTTATAAATGAACGTGATTTTTAACAGATATGGATATGTTCTATCAAGTTTAAATAGGTACATCAGTTTACATCCACTTTCAACTGGTTTCATAATTTTAAAAACTAACATATATTCTTCCATAACAAAATCACTTCCGAGTGGTCATCCTATTTTTATGGGAAACACCTATAGTCATTATTTGTCTTAAAACCTGCATACTGATTCTGCCCTAGTAGTCCCCCAAACATATAGTAAAAATTTAGATGCCAATCCAGTATTTACTAGTAGAGTCATATGCACGAAAAATTATTCAAAAGAGAATTGGAAATCAGCCTTGGATAAGTTCTCTACAAAAATATGAGCGACCAGTTATATGTACTTTGAAAAATAATCTTCGTTTATTGCCTGTAGGCAAGCATATTTCCTTAAGCCTCTCTTCCACTACTCTTTTCTGCATTCGGGTTTTCGTCATCGTCGTCGACGTCGCAGTTACTTTGCGTCAACCATGTGAGTAATTAAGTTACATACAGTGAAAATAAAAAGGTCATACATACATGCATGCATCCATATATACAAACATACATAAACAGATACATACATACATACATATACATACATACATACATACATACAAACATACATATATACATACAAAGATTGATACATACATACATAAAACATACATACATACATACATACATACA
This sequence comes from Sinohyriopsis cumingii, assembly GCA_028554795.2. NCBI lineage: Eukaryota > Metazoa > Mollusca > Bivalvia > Unionida > Unionidae > Sinohyriopsis > Sinohyriopsis cumingii. The sequence goes on along the minus strand of CM068832.1, from coordinate 7,219,010 downwards.
TATATACATACATACATACATACATACATACATACATACATACATACATACATACATACATACATACATACATACATACATACATATATACAAACATGCATACAAACATACATGCAAACACATACATACACAGATACAAACATACATCCATACATACATACATACATACATACATACATACATACATACATACATACATACATACATACATACAAACATACATACATGTGCTCTGATAAAATTCTTGAATGGAGACATTCACTGGAATTTATACTGAATTCAAACCTGTAATTATATTACAGTGATTCAACAACAGACTGCTGACACATCAACACTATATAAGCTATAACAGACACATCATCACCTTTAGTTTCGGATTTATTCGGGTCTTGAACAGAACTTTGTTCAGGACTTTAAATTTTTCTCATTTTCACTTTGTATTCTAGGGACATAAATTATATTTGTTAAATTTTACAAAGCTTGTTGTCTTTCATAATTGTTTATATTTATTTTGAGAGTATAGTCTCGTAGCAGAAAATCTTGTTCTCGTCCTTGGGATAAGAATATACTTCCTTGTCAGTACAGAAAAGTAAAGTGCTGACTATGATCTTGTTAATCAATGCATCTTAAAAGTTTATCAGCTAGTCTCTGAGGCTTATCGAAAAAACTTTAGGAACTATATAAAAGAAGCTGGACAAGGGCATGTCGAATTTGCAAGAGAAAAAAAGAGATTATTAAATACGTGGTGCTTAGCCATGAACGTTGTTCACGATTACGAAAATCTAAGACAGCTCGCATTACTTGCAGAGTTCAGGAACTGTGTCCACAGTGACGTTCAGACTTATCCTGATAAGCATAAGGTCGAAACTATAGAAAATACTGCTCGTACTGCAGACAAGTATTTCTTGTCTGATAAAGTTTCTTTTGTGAGTACATACATACATACATACATACATACACACACACATACATACATACATACATACATACATACATACATACATACATACATGCATGCATGCATGCATACACGCCTGCATGCATAAATAGATACATACATTATTGCACATGCATACTTACATAGATACATACATAGATACATACATACATACATACATATATACATACATACATGCATACATGCATACAGACAGACAAACAGGCAGACAAGCATACCAAACAATGTAAAATCCTTAACTACAAGTTGATAGTAAGATATTTTAGCAAACGTACGAGAGTCAGGATATAATAATGATTGATAGAAAGAAGCAAGGAAAATCAAATCTCACCGTTCAAACAAACGGCTGGAAGAAAATTGCTGCAATCCTGTCCATTTTTATTTTCCCATCTGACTTATAAATAACTGCACAATCGACCAGATCAATTAGCTTTACATTAAAATCTATGGAAAGAAAAACTAATAAAATTATAATAGCTACTTACAGTCAAACGTGGAATGCAATTTCAGGTTCTTGTCTTCCGTACGGTTAAGAATTAAGATGCTCGGACAACAAGATATAGTAAAGATGTGTGTTTATTATCCATTGCATTAGTATCATTTATTTGGTAGTGACATTTAATACTAAAAATCGTATATATTTATGACTACATTCTCTTTTTCACAGACAACTTAACCAGAAGAGGGAAAAGCCAGAAATATAAAGATGTTCTACAAAGGGGAACTTTCAATTTAGTAATATGGAACAGATCAAATTAAAGTTCAGTTACCATTAGATATTAAACAGTACTTAGCTAAATTTGAAGCTCTGTTCATTTCAAAACTCTCTAAATCCCTCCAATGACTGTGTCAGCTCCAGTAATATATACAATAAATTAATTTCTTGATAAATCTCTTTTTTTTTATATGGACGTGCAGTGTACACAGTCGAACTGCCAATTACCTCCGGTGCCTACTACCATATCCCGAACAAATGATGTCCATCCTGTACTAAGGAATGCTATATGTTGATTTAGGATGACACTCTGATAACTTTCCCGACTTACATTTGCAAGATTTTCCAATTTATCATGACATATCTTCAGAGCAGCATCCCAGAAAACACCTCTAACTACAGCAGCCTCCGTTCTGTCAAAGATACCATCTGTAGTTCAAAAGATGACTGTTAGATTGTATATGTAAAACAAGGTCTTAAACATGGGCAACAGTGTCGTTAATACACTTGGTGTAAACGTTATGCCCATATTAGTAACAATATCTCACTTTCAGTAGAGGATAGTGTGATAAGATGATCAGATTGATAAACGTTCTAAATCAGGCAGACCTTAATATTAATCCTTTAACTATTAATCTAATATAATTTGCTCCTCAGATGGTTTTTATTGACATAATGTAGATTTTGTTAATTAAGCATGTTAATTTCCAAAGATTTTCGTGGAATGTTGTCAGGTTTGGACAGCTGAGTTTATATCGTTTGAAATTTGCAACGATGCATTTTGAAGCAAAGATTACAAATAGAATGTACACCTTGCATATAGTGGCTAAATGTAAAGACATGGATGAGCTAATGGCCCGTCACCTGAGCAAATAATGTTGACAAACCATGCTATTTGGTTACAATTCTTAATATAGGTACCAATATTCACTAAACAATCTCTGTTTATAGTTAAACCTGAATCCCCCGTTCAAGCTCCACCCACCAAATTTGATAATATTTCAGGTGTTCCAATGAAAATTAGTAATTATGGTACAACGTGCGAAATTCATGCAGAACCGAAAAAACGTTTTGATGCTGACCCATGTACGACCACAGATTGAGATTTGCACATGCCACTTGGCTGTCTATAAAGTTAAGAAAGCAAACTTTTCAGAGGTTTCCTGATTATTGTTAAATCCCAGAGAAACTTAAGTCAATTGGAAGTGGCCAAATACCATCTTGATACAGGTTTAGTTATTATCTCGAATCACATGTTGAATGTCCAAGATTACGTGTTTTGCACAAAGACCATGTTCGATAATGATTTGCCAGGTAAACTGTCACTGAAGATCACCTCTTGAGTCCGCATCTGTGGTATCTGCTATTAACAACATCATTGAATCGGTTAAAGTTTGCATAAACGACATCAAAAAGGTCTTTCTAAATCAACGAGGGGGGATAGCACAGGTATCCACAATGTTAGTGCTGACAACACAACTTTGCCTCCATCATTCAAGGTCAATGGTCGGGTTATAGCGAGCGTTGTCGAAGAATACCATTGATGGATCTATCTCAGTCATCATCATCTTACCGTCAATTGTGTTTAGTACATGTTTCCCATGAATGCCTAAAAAAAAGCCTCACTTGGAGTAAACGACCTAGACGTGTCCTGCTCTTGTAGTTTGTTTTGGTCATTTCGACTGCAAGAACAAACGCAAAGACCTAATAATGTTTCCTACCTTAAATATTCTCAGAGGTTTTTTTTTAATGTTTTCTAATTTAATGGTGTTTGTTTTTGTAATCATATTATTATATGTTTCTTCTCTTATAAGTGTTGTCTAATGTTATAAAGCGCTTAGAGCTTATAAAGATTAGGCGCTATACAAAGTCCTCATTATTATTATTATTATTATTATTATTATTATTATTATTATTATTATTATCATTATTATAAGCCTGGTGCGAATAATACTTCGATCTACAAAGCAAATGCAAGAAATCCTACATTCGGAGAACGAATCGCTAGATGGATCATCAAAGGAGGTATGAAAGGCCAGATTGTACGATGGATTAAAACATTTTGATGTTATTGAGAACTATCACCGTTGCATACAAAATGACTTCACAACCACTGGCCGTTAGAGACGCTAAGAAAGAACTTTATTTGCTATATATAAGTACATGCGGAGTTAGAAGCTAGGAAAGGCAAACTACTACCCTAGGATGGTCAATTGATTTATTTACAATCGTAGATCGAATTGATTTTCTAAGACAACCAACACGTTCTTATTTAGCAACTGGTGATGAACAATCAGCAAAACAAGAAAGCAGTTCATTTGTGCAAGAGGAATTGTAGGCCGTCGCTGGAAACATGGGGCTACTTCTTCGGGCTATTTTAATACCTTAATATAACAAATTATTAGTGCACCAGCCTCGTTAGGTCATGACTTGTAAATAGTAATTTCATCAGGGACAATCCATCGTTAGGTGCAAAGCGACGACAAACTCACCTTGGTGCATCGGTGTACGCCCATTTGATGTTTTTGCGACCGAATCTTATATGATGTCTTTGTAAATTCACGCCACTCTCGGATGCGTTCCCCCTACCTCTCTTGTAAAGATCGTATTGTACATTAAATCGACGGAACACATTTTTGTCCGATCAGCAGATGAAAATGGATGTTCCAACCAAAATATAATGCACTTTTTATTTTACATTAGCCTTCGTCTTTGAATTTGCTTACGACTTTTATGTTGGTGTTACTAAGCAACAGATTGTCTCACTGGTATTCATTGAAGTAACATTTGTTCACAAGTGTATTTCACGCAATATCAGAATCACAATCATCTATAATTATCTGCAACAACAACCAATTGCTAAGATGCTACAACAATTATCAAATTTTGTCGTAATAAAACTAGCACATGAAGAGTTTACATACGACCAGTACTAACTCTACTGCCAACATATGTAGGTTATATTAGCTCCAATTTGGATGATCCAATACTCGTAAATAAATTCTCGTATCATATTGATACAATCAATAATGTCTTTGAATGAGATCTCAGTATTCCCAAAGTAGATTTTAGTCTATAATTCATTTAAATGAGCTTTCTGTAATATAACGCACCTCAAAATTTCTCTTAACATAACTGAAGAGTATAATCATAAATTCCCAAAAAGCAATGTGAAACAGGAATTAATAATTGTTTAGCAAACCTCATCCTCTCTCTGTCTCTCTCTGTCTCTGCCTCTCTCTCTCTCTCTCTCTCTCTCTCTCATTGTATAAATTATATATAGATTAAATATAGATATCACAATGGCGGTATACCATTCGTATAAAATGTGTGTTGCACAGACGATGGTAACAAGACTCTGAATCATGCAATAATCGCAAATCAGGATTAAACTGGCTACATGAATCTTTGTTTTGTTTATGTTGGGATAGTCGTTTTTGTTTTGAACATTTATTACAAAGACATTGACGGCGACATCATGGCTGAGTTGTTCAAATTTACTAACATCAGATATTAGGAACCTTGAGTTCACACAGACAAACTTTGTCGATGTTAGTGTGTATGATCATTCACGGGATACAACATCAATTAATGAAAAAGTCGATTGTCTCAGTTTCACAAGTCTATTACTGATCATGGTGTAATACACGGTGGTATAGGAGTATACCTCGACCCGCGAATATGTTGGTGCTATAAAATATGTACTTGAGTTATCACTCATTTTTTAAAAGTCAATCCAGCTCTGTTGTTGTTCCATTTTTCTAACGCCTGGGGAATCTTTTCAAAGTCATTTTTCATATCGTCATTAATAGCCTAGGTGTCTTTGCGGTTTAAGATTATAAGCGGATCACAATAATGCCAGAAGCCTGTGGTCTTAAACCCATCCTTTCCCGATGACTTAAGAATACGCAAACGCACATATCTGCCTGAGAGCTGTAAGTTTGATACGTTCTTGGACAAATTGAGAAAATCAACTAACCAGGACTTTACCTGGCACGTATTTGATCGGAATATTTACCCAATGGTTTTATAAATTACTACAACGCCGGTGAAGTGAAATGTAAACTCCGGTATTTGGGCAACCTCAGTAGCAATGCTATGTGCAATACGGCGACTGCGGTCCACGATAGTTACTAAGCTAGTTAATTTACTCGGATCATGTGTATGACACCTTATGCGGCATATTTTCGGACGCTTAGACATCTGTGTGATGTATTTAAATGAAAAGAAAATTTAATCGTTTTTGTAACGTTATGCATACTAAACACTGAAATCGTAGATTAAATCCAGAATCAAATGGACTCATACATTCTTTCAAAATACTACACACATTGACATTTTACTTCATTTATATTGTGTAATATAAACATATTCCACGATCAATATAGAATACCGAGAAAATTGGATTCACAGTTAACGTAAAATACAAACACAGCTATAGAGGATATTATATACAGTGTAGTTCGATCAATAATCCTAGGTCTGATGAGATGCAAAATTCACGACATCATAGACCGGAATAAAAATTGTGAAACAATAGTGGCTGTTTTACTTATCACGCAAGAACAGCCATAATATCGATTTAGCTGGTTGTTAATATAGGTCAAAGTCTTGAAGTCTGATATCATTCTTGCTACTGAAATGTGCCATCGACACAATATTTAAGACTACCCTTATTAAACAGGAATTTATTTCTCCTGTTAATCGATTTTATCTAAGACAGAAGTATATTTTATTACTGATATCAACTAAATGTAAATCTCACCATATCAGATAAGTCAGGTGAATTCAGAAAATTTACAATTCCTCGTGTGCTTAAGTGTGACCCATCTTTAATACGGCATTTCTTCTTTTCCTTTCCAGAGTAATGGTGCAATAACTAAAATGAGTTTAACCACAATAAAAATTAGCATTGATCATAACAAAAATCTATTAGGACTGTCTAAAGTGAATGTTCAAAACATCTCTGTTTTTGCCTCTTTTGGAGTATAATTAGGAAGAATCAGTCATATACAACCAAGAAATTCATTAATTAATTTCATGCATCATTCACTATTATGCATGCTCCAACCTACTCAGACTCAAATGAATTGAAGAATACATGATATGTTCCATTTTCGCTTAGATTCTTACCTTTATGAATTTATAAGTGTGTTGTGATATTATATTATAAATACCAATTTTAGAACCAGAAAATGTTCAACACATCATTATTTGGAATAATGTTTATATGACCGAATCCTTTAGCTACTTTGGGAGAAGTAGTATGACTATTTATTGAAACATAAAATGGCATTGTTGTTTTCAACAATAACAAATAATGAACATGTTCACGGGTTCCTTTACTCGTCTCTAGTTTAATCTGGTGCAAACAGGCTTAACAGACATAAATTGGGAACGAAACCAATGCTTTAAGACTTTCATTCTCTGCCAATATTGTGCTTGCACAGAAAGATACCTTTTGTTCAAGGTGTGAAAAAAGCTATACATTAGTGTTATGTACACAAAAAAGCTTTGCATCAACCTTTCATTTCATTACTGAATGTTATGTTCGCTGTGATATCCAAAACTGCTAGAAATGTGCTTAAACCTTTAGTCATTTTTAACCTTTCATCACTTATATTTACTCGTAACATGTTGGTAGAATATTTTGGCCCTAACGATTTGAATGTTTTATACACATGTTTTGCAAACACAGTTGAAAGTTATAAATTAGTTTATTGACCAAACGTTTACGCTTACACTAGTTTATCTACACGAATCGAGAGTGAATAATAATAACTATGAATCAAATGATGTGAAGGTAAAGCTAACTACAAATTACTACGGATCTCGTCTAGTCTGCAATATTCTAAGTTTATTCAATGTATATTCTGAACAATCTTGAACTCTCTTGAATTGACAATGTGGTTAAAACTGTTACTAGAATTATCTAAATTGTTACAAAATTACTGAAAATGTACATCAGTTATTTTTAATCGTAAGTCTTAAAATTAATGAACAAATCAAAATCCTTAATAAAAAATAGTCTTGTAAAATCTAGACTTCTCAGCAGTTTTTATTACAGGTTAGTTAGAAACGTAATTCACATGTACGTCTTCAAAGGATTGAAGTATGCAAAACTAACGTTAGAAATGTTAACATAGATGCATGCTTATAATATATTCATTCTACGGTCATCCGTAAGTAATTATAACCATGACCTTTTTTTATCAAACCTCCAGCAAAGAAATTGTTTGTATAGTTAGGATTTCGCAACTGCTGTGTTGAGTTTTATGCTCCGTATTTTTGTTTCTGTAGCAAAATGGTGTATTTAAATAAACTTCTTGTACCTTCGTCAATCCTGTATTAGGATTTACTATTAAAACGATCACACGCTTTACATCTATATGCATTGTTTTAACTCATGCACAACTATAATACCTGTCTATATAATATTGTACAGTTATCGAATTGCCACACTGCGAGCAACTGCCATAGATTGTCGACTCATCAGGATACAAGCTTAGGCAATGCATGTATATTAACTATACACAGCAAACATTGGTTCTATCACTAACCAGTCAATAAGGTTTATGTTTTCAGAAATTTCGGCATAAATTGCACAAGCCGTTAGAACGGTGCAGTCTATAGTTATGGGTATTATTGTACCGTTTTCCATGCAAAGTGCTCGGGAAAGCATACTGCATTAGTTAGCATGCCAGGTTGCACCAACTGAAGACTGTCTTAGCGACACGCATTTTTCCTTGACACTGTTTTGGTCCATATAGATCCAACTGAAGTTTTTCTCTTCTGAAAGAAACAAGTGTAGATTAAGCACACAACAATTAAAAAATTAATACGTAATTCCTCTCGTACAACAGTTCTGTTTTAATATTCAGCCATTTCATATATTGCCAAGATCACTAACGTTTCTGTATAAATGTCTGTGTCCTAGATGCGAGTATGGTTTGCTGTCATCATTTGTTGATACTTGGCTAACTCCTGTGAGCAAAATCATTTATCTCAAATCATTATTGATGATCAATTAATGTCACCAACACTAACAAAGGTGTATTTCATGGCACAAATGCGGTTAATTTCTCTAAATATTATATAGGTGACAATCAAAAAGGATATGAATTAAATTAAGTTCACACTCATTGTACTTGATTTTACAGAATAAGTCTGGTTGACACTTTGATGTACAAAGGTGCAGTAAATGGAAAGGGTATCACTAAAAATTATAGACTACAGCAATAATATATTATTTCAAAATTCGTAGGCATCTTTGAGCCTTTATTGGCAGCCATTGTGGGTTTATTTTCTGATACGCAGGAACATAACGATTTGTTTGTACCTGATGTTCGATAATTAAGTAAAACAAACAACATAGCAGTTTCGTCTACATCGGCCTGCATACCATACTATACAAGCACGTCTAGCAAGACCTATATGCAAGAACTATGGTATTCTGTGATCTTAGGTTCAGATGTGCAGAAAATGAGATAATAATCATTGATTTGACAGCAGACATATTTATACAATAGTATTGAATAAACCCTGAAACAAAAATTCCAATGTGTAGGAGACATAGCTCCCAGGAAATACCCACACAATATATATGGTCCAGGAGGTTTATTCGGCAGCATAAACAGGAAGAAATAACAAAATGTGAGCGTTTCTTACTCTGGTCGTTCAAGCAAACTAAGGCATGAATTTCATGAAAGAAAACATTCTTCCTGAAGGAAGTATATTATAAACATCATAGTAAATGCATATCATAACCATACTTAATAGGAAAGCACACAAATAAAATCTCGTATCTGGAAGATTTGGGTTCTTTGTATTCTAGCTAACATTTTTAAATGCAATCAATCTGTGTTCACAAACTTGCAGAATAAATTTTATTAAATAGCAATCTTACATGTATTGATGTGGAAAACAAACGTTATTACCACAACACCGTTTTCAACGCAAGATCTTCAGCAACAGTGTTATATTAAAATATTCCCATTATACATCATTGCCAGATTCATTTCAAACTGTAAATCCTGGAAACCTACTTTTATGGTATATTTATACAGTATTAACACTGATTTCTAATACTTACGTAAGTTTCATACTGATAGGCTATTTTTCCACACATTGCCATTGGCCATGAATGATATAATAAACTGCTTCTTGTTCGATTAGATGTCATAATATAGTAATTCAAGGACGTTGATTACTATGACAGCTGCATGCTATGAATCTGTTTTATATACAAACATAGAACATGTCACATTATGGAACCAAACGTGTTTGTTGAATGAATTATTCTTCAAGTATAGACATATACAGTGAAACAATTAATATATCATAGTCAACAGCATATAATTCCAGTTAGATTTTATTTACTCGTGCTCACCAACTCCGTATATCCACATAGTCCTAGTGTTGCCACAAGCAAGACCGCTCCCACATGTTTCATATGAGCATGATGCATTGATGATTGGTAAAGCTTTATAAGTGTCGTCTGATAAACAGTAACACATAGAACCCTATAAGATACTGAACTCTGTCGTACATTACATAAGTAAATAAAATTAATTTTAGTTTCTTTATATTAATCAAATTCAGTTTTCTATATAGCAATAAGCCTGCCGTTCGCTTGATGGTTTCTTGTGTAATAAGGCTTGAATTGTATGTTAATTTGTTTTAGTGAAGAAGATAAAAAACTTCAACCCTTTACGAGAACGCTTTTATGTTGTGCATTAGACTGAATACTTGACATTTCCTTATTATTGAGAATTTACTAGATGGAATTCTTAGAAGTCCTATATTATAATTGAATAAGCTTTTCTTGAGACAAAATAGAAAATATTTAAAACATGCATATTTCTATTATTTGTTTATATGAATGATATGTAAAGATCAAACGTAGCTAGTCCACATACTTTTGTTGCTAAAAGGTCATTCTATAGTCAAATTAAAAGGACGTATTTAACTTATTTCTATTGTGTATTGATGCTAAAGAAATGTATTTTAGCCTGTACATTTTTTTCCAAATTTAATTACTTTCCTTGAAAGAGTCTTCACATTTATGTTCACTGGTGCAAAGACGTCTATTTCCAGTGACGAACTGTAGCTAGTTATGTAAGTCTTGAGAATAAATTACCGCTAGGCCAATGTGCTTGAAGTGTTTGCATAGATAGAAGCAGTGTCGAAGTGGATTGTCAACGTTTACGATACGTGCACCTCCTGATCCTGCAGAAGCACACCCTAAAATACATAAAATATAGCACAGAGTCCAGACCTAGAAACGAATGACTGTTCCAGCTCTATGTTCGTGAACAAAGTAACGTAAAAGAGCAAAAACAATACGTTTCGTTTAATGCAACAAATAATTGCATAGAACAGACAATACAAATTTAAAGAACTTATTCTATTGTGAATTAAATCCCAAATAGTTATACTGGTTATATCACAAGTGTCTTAAAATAGTTCATTATTTGCTTTTGGAATGCGAATGTTCATCGAAGACATTGATTTAAGGTTTGAAACTCTGCTAGAGAACTCATGCCTTGATTTACTATTATTTTGATATGACACCAGAAAAAACATAATTATTCTCTATATACAAAACGTAGGCCTGTGTGCTGATAACATAGTGTTTGTTTTATTTTGCTTTCGATGTCTAAATGAAAAGTGATAAAAGCAGCTTTGTGGTTGAAAAATGTACGACATGTGTTTGTCAATCACATAATTTTTCCAAGCAAGGTGATACATTTATCAAATTCGCTCCTAAATTTAGGTATTAAATATATTTGGATTTCATATATGTGTAAGTTCTGCCAGCAGTAATCTGGAATTATCCATGTAACTTAAATACTCATGATTGTGTGCAAGAACAAATATAGCTAACACTTTTCAGTTTCACGTTTTCATATATCGTGGTCACTTTGCGCCTCTTCTATCTCAGGGTGTTCAATTTTGTACTACCCTTACTAAAGCGTAATAGGTTACTGAAGGTGGTAAGCCAAACTAATATTTGGAACCTATTTAATATGAAAATGACCTGTTAACGTAACTTGTGGTATCTTTTTCAATAACAAGACGGTCATATAAACGGGTATTGAAGTGGCCGACTTGAAACACTACAAAGCTCTTATATGATTTATAAATATACTGTAAAATGACTGAATCTATGGCTTCAACTAATGTATTACAATTTGAGTTTAGTTAAGCAAATATTAAAGGTGTCGTATTTGACATTTTCTTCCGAAACAGGTGTTCCAAACAGTTTGTCTATAACGTCTGCGGGAATCAATGCAGTAATGAAAGACAGCAGACATATATCGAGACTCGGTAAGGTTATAGAAGTTAATATTCACTTTTGATTAACATCATTTATTTGCTCTAGACCTATTCTATGAATTTAAAACTAATTTGATATTATGTTGTTGTTTTTGTTTCTTTTATAACTCTTTCTAGTCTAGTATGTGGAAACATGTCCAGACTCAACTCTTTACTTTCTGCTTTGTGTTTTCTTCATAAGCGTTGGGATAAGTGTACCATTTTTACAGTGGTGATATTTCACCAACATCATTTATACAAACAAGTGTGAATTGTAACCAGATAAATTATGCAAGTAGTTACAACGAGTGATCACAACACAACAAATGTGCAGATATAAGTGGGTAAATGAGCCTCAGCGAATGAAAAGAGACATTTGATGTATCTCCTGGTATTGGTGCCTGCTAACATTTGATCCGATGTATGTTATTGATGCTTCCTAACACCTGATATGTACGATATATAGCAACTGCAGTAATTAATCAATCAATATTTACCAAAGAAACGGAGGAATTAACATTCATCTTTGAACGAAATTATTTATCGTACAGCTTTGAACCACGAAACTTGATTTAAACAGCCCTAAGACATATTAAGTACATGAGTTTCAGATAGTCATAGACTCTGCTTGGATGTATAGGCAGATAAATATGCATACATATTATAAACAAATCAGTTTATGTTTCGGTGTTCTAAATTATTTTGGTAGGCTCCTCCATTGTTGATATAATTTCGTGGCTAATAACACAAAGTTGTGTTTATTGCCCATCCAGAAATCTTTGTATTCTCTAGTAAAAGTGTTATGTCAATGTACTAACCGGAGAAAGGATTTTGGTGAATATTTGTTGAATAGTTTTAACCCAAGAGGTCGTGCACATTCTGAATAGGTAAAATGTCCTGCACACTCTGTATAGGTACAATGTCCTGCACACTATGTATAGGTACAATGTCCTGCACACTCTGTTTAGGTACAATGTCCTACACGCTCTGTATAGGTACAGTGTCCTGCACACTCTGTGTAGGTACAATGTCCTGCACGCTCTGTATAGTTACAATGTCCTGCACACTCTGTGTAGGTACAATGTCCTGCACACTCTTTATAAATACAATGTCCTGCACAATTTATATAGGTACAATGTCCGGCTGTCGGGTTATGCTATTAATATCTTATGGATAATCTTGCATACTAAATATCAAGAGATGGCTTGTCGATTCAAGAGTATGAACAAAATTCAGAATTGATGACGTGTGGTTGGAGTATTAGTGCGCTTGAAATGCCACAGGTTAAAGCATATTTACCGATATATATCAAAATATAATTTATATATCTAATTTCAATATTTTAATCTATTTAATCAATGCATTTTGTTTGATGCTATTACGATTAGTATTAATATTATCATTATTAGTAGTATCATTAGTATTAGTATTAATATAAGCATTAGTATTAGTATTAGTATTATCGAAATAATAACAAATTGATAGGTGGAGTTTTGACAAAAAAATATTCACGTTCATAGAGCAATAAACGGTTTCTCACTTTAATATTTGTAAAGGCTATTTTAATACAATGCCACATTTCTGATTATAATTCTATCATTGCCAAACAACCAGCTTTTAAGTTTTCTTTAATGTGATATCTATTAATATTCTCTAAACTTTTATAAAGGACTTACAAAATGTTCTGGCTAGTATATGAAACAATATACTTAAGAATTTGCCTTTACATTGTCAAAATGGAGCAGTATTGTACAATACTACACAGCTTGATACTTCAAGACACGTTTGCCAAAACCTAAGTACAGCATATTTGGAATACTTTGTAAAGACACCATGTACACTCATGCAGTAGGCGCTTTAGGTTTTTGTAAATTGGATATGTTTGTGAATGGCCTAAACAAGCAGTTTCGTCCATTTGACAGTAGAGATAATAAGGTAACGATGTGAAAGCAGCTCACAGAGTCACGAATTTAACTTGCAAACCAGTAAACAAATAGACATGACGTTCACAATGTCAACAACAAACGTGAGTGAAGCAGTAAATGCAAATCCCGTTCTGATCATTGAAACAGTTATTTAGAAGAAATATTCGTACCTTTTAGCAAATAGGTTTCTACTATGACTAGTGCTCTCTAAGGTCATTAAATATTTCATGCAATCGATCGATAAAGTACCATTTTACAAGTCAGTCAAACACGAAAATGATGAAACAATGCAGCTGAAGGATTTGGTAGGAAATTAAGATCCTCAGAGTTTATAAGTAAAGACGACGAAAAAGTATTAGCTCCGCTGTCTAAATGGACTGTCACAAAACAACTCCTTTGCAATTTTCCCCGTCTAACAATTATGATAAAATGTTAGGCTAACGAGGAAAGACATACACCGTATCATATAGGTCATAGCACTGAGTCCCTCTAACAGCGGTCATGCAAGTGACATGGCATAAACGTATGTCTTATTTACTTCGTCATAAAAATGCATCCTAAATTTCCTCAAAATGTCCGCTCTTTGTTTGTTCTGCAAATCAGAATGACATTTTTCATATCATGGAAAACCTTTTGTACAAAGGAACTATAGTTTCGACTTCATTTCCAAATGAAATCTCTGTCTCCTTACTACACTGATCTGGCCAAATAAACCCAGTCCATAATAAGCAGAAAAACAGAATTAAGTTTGATCAAAAGCTGAACAAAATCCATCCATTCCAGACCAACTGGAACAGGTTTCTCAATACGAATTCATTCAAAATATTACTCTAAATTTTAATTTTAAGTAGACTAAAATGAGAAATATTTCTAAAGTAATGTCGAGTGCGCAACTAATTTTTAAATGTCTCTGCAGTAACCAGTAAATATAATTCATTAGACCCAATACAACAATATTAAGTTCCAAGTTGGTTACCATGGTTCGGAATGCCTGGCTATTCTAAATCAGCATCGATCATATCCTAAATCACTATTAAAATATTGATTAGAGGTTGATATAAATGCATCGATTTAATTTGTGTAGCATTCAGTTATATTTGAAAAAGCACACAGCAGATCACCTCCCTGTACTCTTGCTCGAAAAGAATTATAAACTTTCTAATCTTTGTCTTATTTCAAAGTAGTTAATTCGCTGACTTACTGTTATTATTAGTACTATTAATAGTAGTAGTATGGATTGATTCGTGAATTATCCGCTTCAACAATTTCAAGTAATCTAACTTGTAAATTTCTATATCCTCTAGTTTCACTTGTCATGAAAACAATATTTCCTACGTAACATTTGGCATGGATATTTCCTAAAGATGGTTTTGTATTTAAAAATGTTCTTTATCTGACCTAGTCTATATTTAGGCATTTGATATGTGTCAATGCTGGATTACATGAGGACGTGTTATCTACATGGTTAGATTTTACAAGAGTTCTGTGTATGAATAAGTGGTAGTTGTTGTGCTCCCAGATCAATTTAGGAAAATTAAGTTATTCATTTTCTCGTCTCGTTGTTTGTACGTTCTTCCACAATTATATTTTCATTACAACTCCTGAGCCTAAGGGTTTACCGTGAAGGGCATACGTTCAGAACCGTACGAGGTCGAATGCTATCACAACCCATAACTCTCTGACATATACCACTATCCTATCCCAACCCAAAGTTAGACCGAGGAGTATCTCTGAAAAAAGGCACTTTATACCAATATTCATGGTTCGATATTACCATTCATGTGATGACTGGACTTTCAATACACTTCAGTTATGCAACAAACAGAACATTCATAATGTATGTGCAAACACTCTCTTCACTTTGTTATGCATGCTTGGTGTAGTTTATCCTTGATTGTCATCAAACTATGCAATTTAGAGGTTTTTGTCCTTTCAGAAAACTTAAAATCAATGTAAAGTGCATGTCATCTCTGATTTAATTTTTGCTGTATAAATGTATCTAGAGGATACATATATCATTTTCATAATGCCTTTGTAATTTTGTTTACGAATACATATGGACAAGCTTCCATTTTCCACAATGCCTGCTTAGACTAATTACCAAGGGTAATATTTGACATGTTTTGTAAAAGGCGTAAGTGCTGTTTCTATTATGAAACCATTCGTTTGCTTCATTGTATATTTTATCTTCTTTGTACAGATCTTCATTTGATGGCATTATCTTTTTATCTTCTTTGTATAGATCTTCATTTGATGGCATTAGATTGTATGTGTGAAACTACAAACATTTGCGGTACTGTTCTGAGTCATTTATTCAAAGGTGGAAACTCCAAAAGAGATTACAAAAATGTTGTTTTTTTGGAATTCGACCAATAAACTTTCTTATAAATGTCTAAATTTCGTCTCCTCTGTCACTGTGTGTCAACATTTATCGACAATCCTTTCCAGATTGTACCTGAGCAACTCCAGGAAAACGTCAAGACCTTTGTGATAGCAAAAATTAGGAGACAATTGCATTATTGCATTAAATTCTGCTGAATTAACGACACCATGGTTAAACGGATGCCCTTAGGATTCTTTGATCGCCAATAATCGAAATGCTAGAGGCACTAGGTAGTAATGGCTTGTTGGCAGTACGCTTATACTCCGCGCTATTGAACATATACTAATTCAAGCCAATATGGTAAATAATTCCATTTTATACCCACTTAACGATTTACTAAACCAAAAGTTACTTTCAGAATATTTGCTAGTCTTTCAGCTGTTAGTTAATACAAAAAAATAAAATGTACCCAAGCTTTCAAAATTTCAAGGCTGCATAGATATACAGATATTTAATTTAGCAGGAAAGAAATTCCTTCCGAATAAAATAGTTTGGCCTAAATGTTCAAGTAATTGTCAAGAGTGTACACAATTTAAAGAAACTCATCCAATCATTTGTTTTTTCACCCACTCACGGTTTTGCTTGCGTTCGTTTGTACATGCAAGGTACGACACTTTTACATACCTTTTACACTGAAATATTGATATTGTCTATAGTACCCAATCCAAACTCTTGATCCATTCTCAGGGATTGGAATATCACCATCTAAGCTGAGTGTGTCCCAGTGAACATTGACCAAAGCTGGTTTTCGTCCATTGCACGATGTGATCCAATCCGTTGTAGCAGTTGATATCGTAAAGTAACCATTTCCAGATACTACCAAATATACATCTCATCATCAGTAATACAAAAATGGTATGTATATATATATATATATATATATATATATATATATATATATATATATATATATATATATATATATATATATATATATATATATATATATATATATATATATATTTGAGATAGATAGATAGGTATATACATCACATGTTAATGCAGTTATCTTCTAAGAATAATGAGTAATATCATTCAAACATATATTTTGCAGTCTCCGTCATTCTTCGTTTGTGGATATGGAGTCCCACCTAAGCATATTTTGCAAGCAGTATCAGCATTAGAAAATAGATATGGAGTTGAAATCGGGATGACACGCTCTAGCTACTGACTAACCTTTAGCAATTTTGTCAAATTTCTCAATTTTGAACTGACTACTCTGTTCATTTACTTCATAAGAACTCATTGTATAACAATCAACATGTAATTTAAATACCAGTATGAATGCTATATAAATAACATCTAAATAACTGAACTGTCGTGAGATTATGGAGAGTGTTTATGAGAGAGAGAGCTTTCCTCCTAATATCGCTCTAGGCATTTCATCCTAGTACTGGTGCACGATAAAAAGTCATGGTACAGTAACATGATTTAATTTCAAACATCTTCAGTCATTAATATGCTCATCTTGAGTTTGGTAACCTTCTTGCTCATTTCGAAAGTCGACATAAATTATTATTTTATACGTTGTGATTTACCATATTTCCTGTTGTTTCCCTCCTTAAATTAGTAGTTTTATACAATTTCACTTACCTGAAGGTGATAAACTAGTTGTTTTCGTGATTCGCAAGCCAAGCAATACTGCAATTAGGACTTTCAAAAAGTCCATGACAGAGTTCAGTTTCAGATAAATTTTTATATACCAAATTTATCTGGGCAGTTTTGTAGTGCAAGTTTCAAACAAGCACATACGATATGGAAGAAGTGATTGAATCTTTTCCAATTATTCGGCATGCCCAACAGTGATCTTTGTATTTTGACCGACAATGATAACGAACAGATAGTTTGCACCGGGGCAAATGTTATTTATCCCTATGTACTAGACGATAATGTTTCAGTTCTTATCAACTCATTCACTAGTCCTCATTCTGGATCAAATTCTCCATATACCACGAATCAGACGAATATGTATTACAGAGCAAATATAGCCCTAGAACCACGCTTCTAGTCACTATATAATATTCAGTAATTTACTAGCAAATCATAAATATTTTTCCGTTAGTAAAGTCTTAAGTGTGATATATTTTCCGGCGAAAATGTAGAACTGCTTATAACTACAATCAACATCAACATTATATCGACATTATCATTGATTATAGAAGTCAAGAACCTTTATTTCACCCTAGAAAATGCATGGTAATTGCCAATACGTTAACCATTTGAAAGCAATAGACACATGCGGGTAAGAAAAATTTATTCTTTTCTCAATCAATTTAGTTTTAATTTATTTTTTATAGCGCAACCAGCCATATGGTCTTGGAATGACTATATAGGTAGCATTTCATTATTACCGCTGTGATATCCATTTTTGGGAACGGCACAAGATAGACCCTCATTTATATCGAGCCAAAAGAATATACAAACAGGAGAAACACATGTACCATCACTCAACAAATATTTCACACCACCTTAATCAGTTCAGCTCACATCATCATCATACATGTATCATTCCTTTTGATGTCAAGATATTCATTTGCACGCACAATTCATGCTTTCTTCACTACTAAGTTATTTAACTGAACTCTAACAATATTCATAAATTCAGCATTATCTGAATGACCTCGTTTGAAGTACCGTACGATCAGATAATAAATTGTAAGCGTTGAAGATATTTTATTGGTTGTGCAACTAATCGAATGTTTGATAATTGCCTTAATTATCGCAATGGAATACAACCTAATACGCTACCGCCACATTGAACCAACATAATCAAAGGACGCACGTCCAGCTTGGAGACATGAATGTGTATCAAAAGTTAAACACATTACCATGGTGTAAACTCTAACATACAAACAGGTAATGAACTGTACAATGTGCAACAAAACATGTTGTCGATTTGTCTGAATCCAACGATTGTCTAGATCTTAATAATGCACCCATTTGCATCCCCATATGTCCAGCAACTCAATTTAAATGTCAGGCAAGTCATTCAAAATACACAACCAGGTCATCATATCAAGTACAATGACTATATTTACGTTCTTCTGTTCTTTGCCTTGTCTATGTTTGTCTTGTCTATGTTTTGTATTTGCCTTTGACGCGGAATAAAGCCTGTCATAGCATCATACAAAGGCTTACTAAACTATATTTTGACTGATAAATCATCAAGTAAAAGAACTCGAGTTCAATAAAGTTCTATAAATCGCAATAAATCGATGTCCCCAAAAAGAATATTTAACATGTAAAATACTGATTTAATATCCAACTTGCCTAAAGTGCAATGATGCCCAGACCACAAATTAAGAATACTGAAATTAACAAATAGCTTTATTTATAAAGTCGATCATGCTGTTTAACTGAGGGTATGATAAGTGAGTGATCGTCTTCTAACCCACATCTGTTATATATTGTGTAATTGATTTTCGTCCGTGATTGAGGGTTGTGGCTACCTGATATATGTCACAATTCTAATAAGTAAACAAAATGTTTACTTGGGTTTGAGTTCAATACTTAACCTTGTTTGCGAGTTCGTAGGTTTTTCCATAGAAAATACTAGTTTGTCTCCATCAAGCAAAATGTGTATATATAGTAACTTTGTAAACAAGTTTCGTTTCTGTTATATAATTATCCGTGGAATCACTTATATTTTCAGTCAGATATAATTTGAGAGAAATAATTTATATACAATTATGCAAAGTAAGAACAATGTGAACGTTCGAGTTTCGGAATTTAACACTAATTCGGGACTACTTAAGGACATTCTAGATTATTGCACTTCATTCGGAAAGGTATATACTTTTGTAATTTTGACAGAATATTTAGGATTATTTGGGGTTTGGTTCACAATACTTTAAAGGTCATTGAATTTTCATTCTATATTCTAGGGAAATAACTTGCTTTGTTTATTTTTGTTTGTTGAATTATTTATTTAAATAGTTTTTCTCAAATTATAACTGAACACAGCTTTAAACACTGATCATAGGTTCCCAAAGACCGACATGAAACAGGAATGAATACTTGTTTCTCTTGTAACCTTGATACTCTCACACGACTTATTTTGCAATAATGATTTCTAAAGGAATAAGACACTAACTGGTTCAAAAGGCATGGCCTTGAGCTTAAATTTTAGTAAACATATTGTTTACCACTTAAAACCATGACAAAATTCAGATTTTACATCCCAATAGTCAGGTAGGCCAAAATCCTACCTACAATCACGGAAATATGTCAGGCATACCCTATAAATTAAATATACATCAAATATTTATATAAATGTTTGATGCCTTTCTGAACTTAACAAGAAATATGGTGTTTTAAGTTTCTGAGAATAAGCTACGCCTTTAAAAAAAAATACTCAAATACGAAAACAATTTCTATAATCTCTATATCCATCTAATGAAAGAAAAATGTAAATTTTCGAGGTTGCCTTACACCCTTGGTATTATTATTGATAATATTCATATATTACAGTACAATTTTAAAATGACAAATCATTTTCCAAACGAATTACGCAATCAAGAGAATATGACAATATTATCACAATGCGTGACAAAAGATGATTTTATCATACTTATTGCCATCCTGTCCATACAATTATGCAAAATTTATTTTCGTCCTCATTCATAGCAATTGCAAATTAAAGAGCTTTGTTATTCTCTTAAGATGCATGAAAATTATTAGCGAATTGCCTTCTGTTTCGCTCCTTTGATTTTGCATGTGCATGCAAATCTTGTTTTTCTTTAATTTTTGACACGAATACTAAGTCTCATATATTTACATTATACATTATTTCTAACAATATCATGATAAACTTAAGTAAAGTTACTGATTTCGCAATATAATTTCTTTGTTCAGTTTATGGTATGGGTAACTAAACTATGCACAGTAAAAATGTATCTTTCGTCTCTTAATTATTCCTAAACCCTAACTGTGATTCAATATTAAAAATAACATTTCTCGCTCATCAAAGATTCTATATACTTGTAAAACATTATCCAAGTAAACCAAGTAGTTGCCATTGATGATCAAACCAGCAAAGCAGCAGGATATGATAACATCCGGCCTGAATTTGTGAATGATCTTGGCCCGAATGAAAAGGAATGGCTTGCCGCTTTTTACACCCGGGTTGTTATATAAAAGTGCATGCCAAATTTGTGGCACCAGGCAAAGATTATTGCGATCCAAAACCCTGGCAAAAATCCCAATACTAGCAGGCAATCATCAGGAATATATGATTGGATTCAAACGGCATTCATAGAGTGTATGTTCTTTTTGTTTGCTTACTTCTCAAACGGAACATAAGTTTTTGTACTGTAATTAATCCTTTTTCTTAACCCGACTTGCTACATACACAAACTCTAGAAAAGTTCAGGGAATAACTGTAAATACATTCAATATTATGCAGAAAGCTCCTTAATTTACAGAACTTTCAAACTCTATTTGTATATTTATTATTACAAGACATTATTGATGCATTGAACTTGAAGGTGATACTTTAAGTATATATGTTAAGATTCGGTCCTTTCTAATATGTGGACTAAAATATGAATATTCATTTTAACATGAAAATTGTAAACAAAATTGTCATGTTTTCTTTTCTTTGTTTCTACGTGAACAGTCACAAGAATTAAAAAAGTAAACAAACATACACATTACCACATGTGCTCCAGTGTTGAAAAGACTCAACATCATTTTAACAAGATATAATTCTTGTAAATTGTCATCAAAGTCAAACCTACCTTTGCTTTCTCTGATGCGTACACCTTCAGTTCGCATTTGTTTATCAATATAATTTTCAAATTACTAACAAATTCATTTCCTCAGTAATATAAATGGACAAATTGAAATTGATTGCTCCTTATGATATATTTCAAAGGAAATTCCGCACACCATATTTTGGAAACTCTGAAACTGAAATGGAGTTTGGGAACGTTTCGAATTTTAAATAGTTTGCTAATTTCTTCTCTGTGTCATCATTCCTGTATCTGGGTCCATGATCGACGGGTGCACGGTTCAGACATTTGTTTTATTTTTTACACCTTTTTGTTAAAGGTCGCTGCCCTCAGAATTCGCACTTTCTGGCAATAACAAAGTCCTTTGAAGTCCAAGTGTTGTAGACGTAGTTACTGTCCCTTTAATGTCCCTTAATTAACCTACTTATCATCACATGAAATTCTGAGTCATTTTTACTTGTTCTGGATTATTTAAACGTTTGATACACGATTTTCATCAGCAAAATACATAGTCACTCTATCTCACACATATGTGTTTTGTATCACTTTGCGCTGCAGTTATGGATGAGAATTAAATTAACTCTAATTTTTCGAAGGTAGATATCGATAAAAACACATAAACTGTTACTAATAGTGTTCCCTCGTTATCACTAGCGCTCGATTTTACACAGCATGACTGCATTTCATATACTTACACATGTTGGTTGGTATTTTCAATAATGTACAATGTATAACAGTAATTCATTTCGGCTATTTCAAGCTGGAATCCTAATATCAAGGCTGGGTTTGCAACAAGAAAATTTTAAGAATACGATACGAAATCACAGATTGAATATTTGGATCAAACGCCAAATTAGCCAAGTTAGATATGCATACAAGGATCTAAAGAAATGTCAATTATTCCTTATCAAGATATTTGATTATAACCAGGTTACATTTCAGTGTGATAAAATATGTGATTTGACCTGAAGAAGATATAATATATCGCACAACACATACCAAATAGAAATCCTCATGTGGCAACTCGGAACTAATCAACACCTGACCACGTTAAGAATGCATGATGTCTTTTCATTTATGTTTGAGGATTAGGTGGCGTGTGTAGGCAACCATACTGTCCACATGCCCAGTACTTTAGCTTCGAAGGCAAGTACACGCAAAAATCATGTTTTGTGTTTTTCATGAATTTGCATTTATTACAGACTGAATGTATGTATGTATGTATGTATGTATGCATGTATGTATGTATGTATGTGTGTATGTATGTATGTATATATGTATGTATGTATGTATGTATGTATGTATGATTGTATGTATGCATGCATGCATGCATGCATGCATGTATGTTGTTGTTGTTGTTCTGGGGTTTCACGCCATTTTTAAGCACAAGATAGGCTATATATGGCGGTCATTCCAAACGTTGGAGGAAGAACCCTGGAAAACCCAGGGAAGAACCACAGACCCACGAGAATCTACTATCAGGCTTTCCTACGTACCCACCCTAGCCGAACCTTGGACTCGAACCTACGCAAACAGAGGTGAGATGGCAGTGATCCGGAACGGTGAGCTCTTTAGACCACTCATGCACTCGAGGCCCCTTTCTGGCATGTAGGCATAATGCATGTAAGCTTCCCAAATGTCACAATATATTATATACAAATTTCAATCGCAATCGCTGTAACACTTTTCAACTGTTTTATGCATGCATGTATGTATGTATGTATGTATGTATGTATGTATGTATTCACGTATGTATGTAGATATGTATGTAGGTATGTATGTATGTATGTATGTATGTATGTATGTATGTATGACTGACTGACTGACTGACTGACTTTATTTCCTCTTAAAAAAGAGATTACATCAGAATAAACAATGTATGTATGTATGTATGTGTATATATATGTATGTATGTATGTAGGTATGTATGTAGGTAGGTAGGTATTTAGGTAGGTAGGTAGGTTTGTATGTATGTATGTATGTATGTACGTATGTATGTAAATCAGAGGCTCTATCAGACGCAAGCCATTGTGGGATTTCCAAGGGAAGTGGGTACTTTTTTACCACATCAACCCCCGGCAACTAAATTTAGCTCCAGGCCTTCTCGAGTGGCGGAACCTGTTTAAACTGACTGGAGAGCGGATGACAGGCGAGTTTCTGGCGCCTCAAAACCAGATGCTTCGGGCAGATGGGGCTCGTTAACCTCGATGGTCGCCCACTTAGGAGAAAGTAAACTCCGATTTCAAACATTTGCTGCCTTGCGACTATGCCCTCTCATGGAAAAACCTAAGGGAGTAAACCCCAACATAAAATCTGGAAACGTCCACACTACAACAGGGCCTGTCAACCTGATCAGCGTTTACGCTCCCATACTAAGTGCCTCCACAGATACCAAGGATGAGTTCTACGATGAGATAAAGTCGCTCATCGACAAAATTCCCAAGGAAGAGCACTTGATTTTGCTGGGCGACTTCAATGTTAAAGTGGGTGCCGACCATGAATCCTGGCCTTCCTGCCTTGGCAAGTTTAGTGTTGGGAAGATCAATGAGAATGGGCCGCGCCTTCTAGAGATGTGCTCGTACCACGACCTCAGAATCACCAATTCAATCTTTCAGACAAAACCAAGACATCAAGTGTATTGGAGGCGTCTCCGATCTAAACACTGGCACCAGCTGGACTTGATCATTACAAGACGGTCAGCCATGAAGGGTGAGCTACTTACCCGTACCTTCCACAGTGCTGAGTGCGACACCGACCACTCGCTGGTGTGCTGAAAAATGAAACTTCAGCCGAAGAAGACCCACCGCCCTAGGCAAGAGGGTAAACCACGCATTGATGTGAGAAAAACATTATAACCAGACACAGAACAGCCACATTGAACTATGGTAAGATGCAATCAAAGAGAAATGACTGGTTTGAGGCTAACTTCGCCACACTCGTGCCAGCCATAGAAGAGCGTCACAGTGCTCACCTGCAATACAAGCGACCCCCCCCCCCCCCGCCAGAAGACACTACAGGCATACAGGTCTACCAGACGCAAAGTGCAAAGATTAGCACGGCAGTGTTCCAATGAATACTGGCTTCAGCTCTGTGAGAGCATCCAGTCAGCATCAGATAGCGCAAACATCAGAGGCATGTACGATGGCATAATAATGCAATGGGTCCCACGAAGAAAGAGAGACCACCAGTGAAGTCTGCCGCGATACCATCCACAGCAAGGGCAACCAGATGGAGCGTTGGGTGGAATACTACTCTCAACTGTACTTCAAAGAGAACCACGTAACCAATGATGCCCTCAACGCCATTGAAAACCTCCCTCCCACGCCGAACTGGACGAGAAATCTACTGTAGCCGAACTAAAGAAGGCCTTGCAGAAACTGTCCTTAGATAAAGCCTCAGGGAAGGATGTCATCCGAGCAGAAATTATCAAGTGCGGCTGTAGTACGCTGCTCACGCACCTGTACGACCACCTATGTCAGTGCTTGGATGAGGGTGCAGTGCCTCAGGACATGAGAGACGCCAACATCGTAATCATGTACAAGAACAAGGGCGATATAAGCGCCTGCAACCACTACAGGGGCATATCCCTTCTTAGAATCGTGAGTAAAGTTTTCGCACGCGTCATCCTGAACAGATTGCAGACGTTCGCTGACAGAATGTAACAAGAGTCGCAGTGCGGGTTCCGCGCAGAGAGGTCGATAATCGACATGATCTTCTCCGTCAGACAACGGCTGGAGAAATGCAAAGAACAACAGCAGGATGTTGTTCCACACTCTCTGCGACAACCTGGAGAGAGTTGTTAATGCCTTTCCGATCCGTTTGTTGAGCTTAGCATCGAGCGAGAGGTTATTGGTGGTGGTAGAGCCGAAGTACATGAACTGACAAACCACCTCAAGTTCGTAGTTGTTGATGATGATGCGTGGGGGGAGGGGTCCGCGTCCTGAACCATCATGTTTGTATTATTTAGGCTGATGGTCAACCCATACTCATCACATGCTTTAGCAAAGCGGTCCATCAGACGCTGTAACGCAGCTTCTGTGTGGGTGGCTAGAGCAGCATCGTCTGCAAAGTGCATGTCCCTGATGGTTACTTCACTCACTTTGCTCTTGGCCTTCAGTTGTGCCAGGTTGAACAGTCTGCCGTGTGATCGCGTGTCCAGGTTGTCGCAGAGAGTGTGGAACAACATCCTGCTGACCCTGAACACTAAGATCTCCGTGTACCGTGCCTTCGTACTTCGCACTCTCCTGTACGCCAGTGAAACCTGGACTATGTACGCCTCACAAAAGAAAAGACTGAGCGCCTTTCACATGCGATGCCTCCGACGCATAATCGTCATCACCTGGAGCGATCGAGTAACAAACAACGAGGTGATTGAACGTGCCAAGATTTCCAGCATGTTCACACTCCTCCGCCAACGTCGCATCAGATGGCTGGGCATTGTACGTCGGATGGATGACGCACGGATCCCCAAAGACATTTTTAATTCCATCTTGTAAGATGACAAGAATATGGGTCATTTTCCCATAAAATTCGTAAACAACGTCTCCTTCAAAACCTTCTAAAGTCATAGCCAAGGCTTGGTCTTGAACTCAAACTCTAGTAAACAAAACCTTTATAACTTACAAGCAAGGCAAATATGACGGTAGTCACATATGCATCTACCCTCAAATACAGACAACGATCATGCTCAAAAATAGAAATTAAATATACCTAGAAGTATATTACAGGTTGAAAGCTAGGAATTGATTTTGTAATTTTTAAATTGCATCGAAGACATGTTTAAAATATGAATTGTCCTTGTTTTATTATTGATGATAAATTTCGTTTATCCGAATACTACTAGGGGCTCAGTTTAGAAACTTTCTGAATGTTTTATCCTAAACAGTGCTCAATTTAGTTTGCGATCTTTCTTAATCTTTACGAATACAGGTTAGGTATTAAGATGTAGTTAAAACTTTATCAGGATGGCTAGTACGGTACTTTATGTAACAGAAAAACTATATCGCGAGGTCTACTATATTTTGCAGTCAATCTTCGTCAAGAAAAGCAAACATTTGTGCAAGCAAATATTCTCCTAATCATAATATTGCAGTTTGAATTAATAATAAATACAATATTTGCGGTTAAGTAAGAAGCTATTACTGACACCTTAAAATCATTATAAACAGATTCAAATATCTAATACTCTTTGTGGTTTAGTGGTCAAACATACTTTCGGATAACCATTATAATTGTATATACTAGTGTAACCTTAGTATATATAACAAATCATTACATAACAGCTATGGCCATCAATCTTCATACAAGTTTCACTTACATTTAATTCAATTGATCAAAGACACAAATTCAAACGTCTGACCTCACAAATGAAAACAAACTCTTAATCCAATGTCCTAATGAGGTACCCATTTTCGTGTATTTTGCGATTCTTATACATCACAAATTCATAGGCTATATAAAATAATATTAGTGGTAATAATGGTGATAATAATACATCTCTTAATATACTTAATGCCAACATAGGTTTCGTTGTATTGATTGCGACATTCACAGCAGGACAAATCAAGCATGACATTTGTGTGGCTTATTTGTTTTATTTAATTTTGTATATATATATATATATATATATATATATATATATATATATATATATATATATATATATATATATATATATATATATATATATTGCTGCAAGTGCAAGTTCATATGTAATATTTTGTTTGTTTCTTTGTTCTGGTTTTTTTGTGGGGGTCATTATTTCTATGTTATCTTTTTGTTTGTTTCTCTTGATTAGCTTTGGTGCGTGGGAGGACTCCGTGTATTTGAATATAATGGATTTTGGGTACAAACAAGGAAGAACTGTCTAGTGTTTTTCTTTTCTGTACAATACTCTTGAACATTAAAAAATATTAGCACACATGGAACTCTCCAATTCTTATGCTCTGATGCTATGCTTTTGTCAGAGTGTCAAGTTCTCACCGAAACTAACCCACTTAAGATTAAAATGGGAAAAGATTTTAATTTTTAGTGCACCAGACACGCTTGCAGTATACTCTGTGATATCATAAGATATTTGATGTTTAGTCATAAAACGATCCATGTTGTATATTCCATTACGAAAACATTGTTTATTCGAGAGTAACAGCAAATTCTTCTTGTCGAACATTCACTTGTTTTAACTAAAAACAGAATGATTATATTGTTATTATTGTATATATTGTTATTTATGCTTGATTTTTATGTAACTTTTCTAAAATAGTTCGAGTGATAATTAGAATGCCGTTTTCACAATGGCATTTAGAGATAATGCCTTTTTAGTAGTTTATATAAGTACAGACGCACAGCGATTAACTTAATTATTTCGAAAATTTCTGTAATTTGACGACTGAGTGTCACATTTCATTTATAAGGCTAGTCTGCTTATTACAATTATATTTCATCAATCTTTTCGAACTCTAGCGATTTTAAACTCGACGCTGAAGTATATAAAAGAGTTCTTACTGAATTAAGTAATCATTTTCCTTCAAGATTCTCTCACTTTCAAGGTAAACACTTATGATTATTAGAAGGATGAGGTGCTAGGTTTATTTGATTTTCAGTAAAGCAATATATTTCTTTTTATTGGGTTATTCAATAATTTGATCTCTTTCTTCTCTGCGTTGTTTCAGTGCACTATGATAACTGGAGAAATGGGTTGAGCTGACTTCAAATACATCTTTTAGGATCCGTGTCTGGTATTTACATATTTATATTTCAGATTCTGTGTACCTGTAACATGATGAAGTTGGGTTGTCATGAATGTTTATTTATCACGTTCTATGACCGAATCCAACACCATACTCATCCGCATAAAGAACAACAATGAATTTAAAGAATTGATGAAAACAGAGTTGAGAAACGAAGATGCGAAAATATTTTTGTTAATAAATATAACTTCACCAAGTAACTTAATTCATATGTGGATTCATATGTGGATTCATCTCCATGGATAATCAGAGTATAGAACGTGTAGATACATACAGCCAAAATCCTTTCAAAACGTCAAATTTGTTGAAGTAATTTGCATATATACTTGTGTCAATGTAGTCATCTGAAATGATTCTCTTTTGGTGACACTATTAATATTTTTTTATCATCAGTACATGTACAGAATGTATTATCTGGCTTTGGCACAATAATAGATTGTGAACCCAAGTTCCTTTAACTTAGTTAATATATGAAATCATTATACACCAAATACTGAACTTCCTTTTTCAACTATCACTGCTTGAGAGCATTCATCCTATAAGGTTGTGTTTCACATGTGTTTTCAAATATCTGGAGACAAGTGCTCATATTCACATAATAGCTGTTTTATTTCTTTATTTTAATACAAATGTAGATGTAACAGTCTCTGGTCTAGAACTCTAATATTTCTAAATTCTAACGTTTGGTTAAACCAAAGACACTGCAATCAGATTGCATCCGATCTTTTAAATCCTCACTTACTCTGGGTGGTACAGAATCAAACATAAAATTTGTTCTCTGTGCTAGATTTCACTGTCGGACTCTAGTCCAACATACCTATCCGACCTCATCCATGTGTACACACTAGCAAGATACTTACGCTCCTCTTCTGGTAATCATATACTCATTATTCCCACTATGAAAACAAAGTCATATGGACAGCTTTCTTTTGCATAACAGGGACCAGCAACGTGGAATGAATTGCCCACTGAACTTAGACACAAAAGCACAGTGATCCCATTCAAGAGTGCTCTCAAAACTCACTTATTTCGACTGAAAAATCAAACTTAAAGACCTAATAATTTTTCGTACCTTAAACATTCTCAGCATGTTTTTTATGTTTTCTAATTGCATGGTGTTCGCTTTGTAATCATATCATTATATGTTTTTTTATCTTATATGTGTTGTCTAATGTTGTAAAGCGCTTAGAGCTTCTAAAGATTAGGCGCTATACAAGTCATCATCATCATCATCATCATTATTATTATTATTATTATTATTATTATTATTATTATTATTATTATTATCATTATTATTATTATTATTATTATTATTGATTGATTGATTGATTGATTGATTGATTGATTGATTGATTGATTGATTG
Source organism: Sinohyriopsis cumingii (assembly GCA_028554795.2). Taxonomy (NCBI): domain Eukaryota; kingdom Metazoa; phylum Mollusca; class Bivalvia; order Unionida; family Unionidae; genus Sinohyriopsis; species Sinohyriopsis cumingii. Next base: position 7,188,867 of record CM068832.1, on the reverse strand, counting down.
ATTGATTGATTGAATGATTAACTGGGCTATCTCTACCACGCTACTACTTTAACATAGTCATATGACAATGCTGTTCTGTTTCGCCTTCCAAAGGCGTTAGTGATGTAACGTAAGTCATTAACACCCTTTTAACTACATTAATCCATAATATTTAGCATTCAAAGCACTTTGACGTATGGATAAGAGATCCAAAAATCTATCACCAGGATCAAACTCCTTTTGCTTTGTATTGATGTCATATCTTAATTTCATGTTTTCCTCAATAGAGTGACGATCCGTTTTTGCTGCTTTACAAGCCTTTGATAACTTATCTTTGAAATCAGAGATACAATCAACAAGATTATTTTCTGAATGAAAGATATTTCACTTTTAACATGTTCATAGGTCCACGGTCAGTATGTCAAAATCTAGATCCAAAGGACTAAATCCAATGATTCCTGAACCGGTTACCTAGCAACAAACATCCGTAAATGAATACCATATTCCATATAGTTTCCTGTATCAAAGCAATATGACTGTTCTCTATTCTTCAAAGTTTGATGAACTCTTTCCAAAGCCCCTTCATTTTCAGGGTCATATGCAGAATATTTAAACAGTTGAATGCCTAACCCACTCATAATTAGTTGGAAAACTTGAGACATAAAATTGAAACTCAATCAGATTTGGTAAATATGTGAAGGCAAGTATTTTAAAACCAAATATCAATGCTTCTACTATGGTTTTAGCTTTAATATATATATATATATATATATATATATATATATATATATATATATATATATATATATATATATATATATATATATATATATATAAAAGTAATTGCCTCTGGAAATCTTGTGGGTGGACAAATTATTGTCAAGAGGTACTGATAGTCTGATTTTGTCTTAGGTAAGGGACCGACACAGTATACCGTTATTCTGCTAAATGGCTCCTCAGATAAGGGAATAAGGTGCCGATACGCCTTATAAATTTTCTGATTAATTTTTTCTATAAATTGACATTTGCGACAATGTCTACAGTATGTAAAAACATCACTCTGTATGCATAAATCTTGCTAAACCACGGCTGAGAGCCCTGATACTTGTTTTAGATGTACAATATAAGTGTGTAAGGTATGCGTTCATGCACGTGGAGGAGATACTATCACTAGAGCTAGGCCATATAATGCAAGTTAAAATATACCTTTTCAAACATACTTGAACAGATTTACTAAACTCTATAAGTCAGATAAGTCCATTCAAACAAAGAAACACTGCAAATACAACCGAATAAATGATAAATGGTAAGGATATTAACAATCTTTAAATTATAAGGATCCAAATGTATATTAGATAAATGAAAAGTTTAAATAAATGGGTAATCTCGAAAATATCGATTATATTGGACGAAATCTGTAATAAAGGCCAGCATCTGCTTTAAAGGTTTCTTCATTGATATGGCGAAGCTATTAATATCTGCGACATCAATAGAGTTTTCAAACCCTTACATGTCCAGATAACCTCTTAAATAAGCGAACCAAGCGAGGTAGCTGCTAGTACCATTGTTATAAGTCATTGGTATGACTTGGCTGTTGATCGAACCCTCGATCTCCTGCATCCGAGGCGGCCGTTCTAAATGGAGCGGTTGCAAAGGTACTGTAATGTCAGGTATGCTTGTTTTAGGACTGGTCAGCCTGGTGCCAGGATAATGCCACTGGGTGGAACAGGAAGCTACATATCTGCGGCATGATGCCTCGGTGTTAGACATCACTACAAACGGCCGCACTGCAGACATTATAGCGATATGACTGACGTTTATCGACGAAATAATTTTCGTAATTTTTAATTCTTATATTTCACATCTGAAAAGTATGTCCTTATATATTTTCACACAAAATATAACATTAACCATACTACCATGCGACAGCCGAATGTGTGTTTCGACAGAAGTTATACCTTTAGCATAAAAAACGAACGTTATTTGAGCTATGCTATGTAAATAGAAACTGTTTTATATTTGAAACATAAAAGTATGTCTTCACGGAGGAAATTTAATCGACGCTGTTCACGTGTCTATGAAGTTATTTATACGTACTACCTTGATAATAGTGATATACCTACGGTGTGAGTGTCATTTAGATTTTTAAAGTAGCTTTAACAATATTTGAGTCATATAGCTACGATGTCTGCAGTGTGACAGTTTATAGTGATGTCTGGCACTGGGGCATCATGCCGCAGACATGTAGCATGATGTCCCACCCGGTCACATTATCCTGACACCAAGCCGACCAGTCCTAACACTAACCTCTTAATGCTGAGCGCCAAGCGAGGCAGCTGTTAGTACCATTTTTGTAAATCTTTGTGCTATATACATGCTGTAATATATTGCTCAACTGGACGTCTATTGTGGCCAAATATAAAGAAGTAGTTTTAAAACATTTCAGCAATGTAAATTATTATGAAACATTGCATCATCTTAATCACACCGCTCTCTTAAGACACTAATATTTATGTAAATGAGATGAACTTACGGAAAGGAAGCTGTAGTATCGGACTGAAGAGAGAGCTTAATTTTCTAAGCAGCGAGTCTGGAGCAACATTGTCTATAATAAAATAAAATGTTCTTTGCATGAGTTTATATCCTCTGGTACACGGTTTGAATTCGTACTTCAAATTGCAATGAAGTATAACATTCATTGTACTATCCGATTAAATATATCCGGTAATAGCGTGTAAAAATTACCATAACCTCTATATACTGTACAAAAAGTGTACTTTAGTACAAGTTTATTTCCCTTTCATATATGATCATAAAACGTCTGACATAAACCTTGAAAACGTTTGAATAAGTATATCATGTAAATTATAGAAATATGTTCTGTAGTACAGTAAGCAAAATCATTTTAAAAGAGCATATTTTAAGTTATCAACGAATTGAGTTTGTTATTTTATGTCATGTGATAGCTGGCTACATTTGTCGTTCTAAAAATGTCTTGTGGTTGTTTCTTCTTCTTTCATTCTTGTTTTCGCTTTACGTTTATTATAGACTAAATCATTATAGTTGTGAAGTTATTTACCTTTTATTTTCCTTGTGAAATATTTTGTTCGCTTCCAATTAACGATGCATTACAATGAAAAATGTTGTGCATTGTAGTCAATTGAAACTACAGGATATATTGCATAGATTTATTACTAGCCCCATACTTGCCAAATATTAAGGAGAAGCTTTTGTATCATTATTAAATGTTGATACATTTTGTTAAATATACAACCTTAGGACGATTTGTCTTTCTTTATTTGTGCAGACCCTGAACAATGTGATTATGTAATGTCATAAATTACAATTTCCGATATTCTTCAGGACTATTTTTTCGACACTGTAGATAGTCACAAAGTGTCAAAGGTAGACGATTGGCGAGTGGAAGGTGCTTATGTATATGAGTATTTTTTTAAGTGGATCTAGCAGATATGTCTTTAAATCAGCCATTTACCTTCTTTGTGTCTTTAAAGCAGCCGTTGTGCTTTCTATGTGCATGAAATCTCCAAAATTCCCCATATTATGTTTGCTTATATGGGAAGCCTATGTATTTGTACAGTATCAGCTTCTCTCAAGATATAAAAAATGTAGGGCAGTTTAGTAATAATTAATTTATTTTGTAATATTTCCTAATACGATAATGAAATGTTCAAACTTGTGGAGACGTATATACGATATTTGCTTATGAATGAATTCCCACATAACGAGGAATAGATATTTTGAGCAAGGTATGGAAGCGCCATGACTCGCTCTAATCTGACCCATACATTGCAAGTCAAGAAATTGCAAAACTTAGTTCTTGAGAAAAGAAGTAAGATTTTTCAGATGCGTGTGAGTAACAAGATCTTGCCTAACAATTAATGTTTGTGCCAATCTGATCGATGGGCCTTTGGGAATTGAAACCTTCACATGCAGTGGTCAGACTTTCTAGTGGCCTCTGCAACTCATCCGTTTGATATAAAAGTAACGTTATCTTTATAAATATTTACATTTTACTAACGTGTTGCTCTTTCGGTATATAAAAACCTTTACGAATTTTCTTTGAAATCATATATAGTACGAGCAAGTCCTGTAAAAAGTGCACATTAATATATATATATATATATATATATATATATATATATATATATATATATATATATATATATATATATATATATATATATATATATATATATATATATATAATTTGTTAGCAGCGCCGTGAAACAAATCACTCAGTAAAGACTGATGCAATACAACATTGTATTGATAATTTGTCAAACCTTTCCCGTTTAAGAATGGTATACACATGATGAATCATAATATGTATTATCGGCAACATTGAAGTAGTGGTGATCATACGATACAATTACGCAACGATATGGCTGATACATTTTCTCTTCAGACAGTGAGTATGTGACTACGTGATACATGAGAATTTATAAAATTTTCAAAACGTATAGTTTCAGAAGATTGTTGAATCTTTCTTCCATCTGTGATTTGCATGTATATTTACTTAATTCATTTCGTATAGATTTGCATTCAACGCATATAACGTCAGTCTTAGGTCACACATTCCTCACCGTTATAGGGCATACATTCCTCACAGTATTAGGTCACACAGTGTCCACAATCTTAGGTCACACGGTCTCCACAGACTTAGGTCACACAGTCTCCACAGTGTTAGGTCATACAGTCTCCACATTCTTCGGTCACACAGTCTTCACGTCTTTAAGTCACACAATCTTCACAGTCTTAAGCAACCAATATGATGCCAGCCAATGAACACCTGAACCACTGCTGAAGCCTTGCTGGTTTTATGCAATTCCGCTTCATCCTCTATGTTCTTTGCCTATTTTTCGTCGATTTCAGACACGGATAATCCATTTAAATGCTTAAAATTATTATATGAAGAGTCTGCTAAGGTTTAGACGGACAGAGGTCCTTCCTTGACAATTTTGAAACTTCTCATCCCCTTGCATCTGTAAGAAATTACATTTAAACTTGAATATATTTCATTTCCGTTTACGCAGGAAATGTCCAAATATCAATCTCGGAAAATATATAGATACATTGAGAGAGAGAGAGAGGGAACGAGAAGAGAGAGAGAGGGAAAGAGGGATCCTTCAAAATATATTACATGTACGATTTATGGTTTGTATTGATGGTCATTGTTTTTAGTTACAGGTTTCATGCTCGAAAACGAAGTCACACTCTTATAAAAAAAATATATCTCGTTTAGGAACGCACGTCTGATACCTAGCATAGTGTGAATGCAAGGTTAGATTTTTGACAAGCATCTGTTTCCAACCATGTTATATAAACATTCAAATGTTCAAGAGAATAAATTTTAAAGTTTGATAACAAATGATACATAGAAAGGTTAAGCATAGATTTATGTGCTAAATAATAATAAGATTTAAATATGATGCATACGTATTTAACGTCAATTTCGATCAATTCATATCACTATTCAAATGGCAATTTGTTTTTGTATTACGTACATTTTTGTTTCATGCATTTTCAATGATGCTAAATTTCTGAAGAATTACAGGAAAAAACAATCGATCAAATATGAATGAAATGGAGGTATATAAGCTAAATCTCATTTATGATTAAACATTTCAGGGACGATACAAAGACAAATCGAAGTTAAAACATTTTCTTGAAAGACACTGTGTTTCATTTTCATCACATATGTTACGCAGTTTAAAATGCTAGTAAAAATGTTAACTAATGTCATATATATTCTAGCTGTACGCATAGTACATGAGCCCTTTGTTCAATAAGAACTGATATACAGAGATTCATAAATGAACAAATGGACACAGGAAACTATATATATATATATATATATATATATATATATATATATATATATATATATATATATATATATATATATATATGATTTACTTTATACTTGATTTAATTTAATTATTTGTTTGTTACTTCTAATGTTTTGTTTTTATTATTATTACATATACTGAGAATAAGATGTGTGTAAATATCGATAACTTGTTTTTTAAACATGAAATATGAAATTCTTCAATATATTCTACTAATCTGAGGCAGAAGCAGATTTCCATGAACCGCTCTTTCAAGGATATTTTCAAAAGAGGCTTCGTTATCACTGCCAGTTACAGAAACAAGAATGAAAACAGCAGCTTTACATCACGTTTGCATCAGCCTGTACATAGTGTCTCTGCGTGACTAAGAAATAGAGTGGAATAGCGGGAATGTGAGAGGTCGGAATGGAATTGAACCCTTTTTCCTAGTGCAAGAGAGCATACACAGTTTATGGTTCCTTGCCCTTCCAAATATTAAATAACACGACCCAGTAAAGAACTGCTTTTGGCCATATCCTTTGTTTAAAAGTATTTTACTCGCTATCTCGCATTGTTTCCTGTAGGCGATTTTGTGCAAACTAGATTACTTATTTCACCGCAATATACACTTAAATGGCTATATAATATCTTCTTTAGAGTTGATTAGGGAACTTATAGATATCCACTTTAGCACACACTTCAACCGATTATCAATTATTGGATTTATAAACGTTTTGTCCAAAGTATTTATCTTTTGTCCTTTTGTGTTTTTACTAAATGCATTGATTGAGTAACCAATATTTGGATCAGCTGTATCCACCACAAATATCATCAGTATTATGTCCTTAGACTATGTTGGATTAACAGTAACAACCTCAAATATTATCAATATCATACACACAGATTCGGTAGTATCCGATGACATGTATTCAAATTTGGGAGACATTACGACATTAGATGCTAATTTTCAAAATGCTTAAAATTGATGAAAGAAATATTGTGAACATTGTGCTGTGCTATAGGATGTTTCGATGTGCATACCTTAGAATGATTAGAACGAATAGGACAAGGACAACCAGAATTCCGATTCCAATTCCAATCCACCCGAAGATGGGAATTTCTGTAAATAAAATGTCATCAAATATTTTGACATTTACAATCATGTTTCGAAGATAAATCCCCGTACACATTTCATGTCAACTCCCTGTGCATGTCATTTGTATTAAATTCCAAATTTTACACACATATTTACTCTTTGTGTGATTATTCAACTATATTCTTGTTAGCTGTCAGTTCTAACACTGTATTTCCACATTAAACTGATTGTATTATTTGATAGTAATTCTGTTCATAGTGGCTTTCATTGAGTTACACTTGATAAATCTCCCTGTCATATGCAGAATTAATGTCCTTCTGAATATATATTGTATGTTCTTTTCTTGAGATTATCAACCTCATACAGGTATTGTTCATCATTTGGAACAATCTTTCTCAGCTGGTAGACCTTTGCCATAGACTTGTATCGAGTTCAAATTATATTCAAGCATAGTTGGTCAAATGAAAGAAATTTATGCATAGTGTTTCTTTAAATCCAAATGTATGTATAGATTTAGATTTCTACAGTGAAGTGCATATTAATTTCAATTTGAATGTACAGGATAGTTTGTGTACATTTCAGTCATTGATCACTTTGCTGTAGAAGGATACAAACCAGATTCTCCCTGAATTACCCTCTTAGGAACAAATGTATAATGTTCGAACAGCCATGTACTCCAAGTCTAATTCTAACGTTCAATAACATTCATACACGTCTAGCTGATAGACTAAGCGATTATATGCGAACTTAACACACCCTTTTGTTGATAATAAATTTGTTTGTCTAGAGGCATTTTTGTCATATCATTGAATGCATGCATTTTATGATGGTATACACGTTGTGGTTGCTATTTATTCTTATATATTTATTTACATATATTTTACTCTTACCGGAACAATGATACGTTAAAAACTATATTAAGCAAGAAACGGCGTGAAATTGGAAGATCAATGGTGTTCAGCTATTGATTGTTGCCGCTGTAAATCTATGCTAATTAACATTGCGATGGAATGAACATATATCGTACATGCTTTAATTGTTTGTTCATTATTTCTAATTATTTTGTAGTGGGTATTTGGGGCCACAACGACATTTTCTGGACTGTCAATTTCTGAGGACAACACATTCTGCAGGTTTAATGTGCGACCTGCCTTTACCAGAGATATTCCCTTCCGTTTCACCTTGGAACAGTCTGAAGGATATTGCTGTTTTACATCTTACAGCATGATTAGTAATGTTGCTAATTAATTGCTTCAAATATACACTTGACTATTTAAAGACACTCTGGCTTTGAACAATTTGCTCGGTTTTAGTAATCCATCTGCCCTAAGCCGCTTACTTGTGCAATGTAAAATTTAACTATCAATCACTAACTCTGTAAACACAATATGATAAACTTGATGTCTTAAAAATAGAAAGTTACCAACGTAGAAAATATAATCAATTTCTAAGACTCAGTTGATACATTAGAATATTATCTAATATCTAAAACAGATTTCAGTAACCTTACCGTTGTTTGCGATTTCTGCTTCCTTCACTTGAAACGTAGGAACGCTTGAGAAACTAGCTCCTATTGATGTTAGTTGTGCAACAGATGCTGAAGGCGTCTTTGTTTCTGACGATTGTGATACAGACGATATGGATGTTGTTGGTAATGACGACGCTGTTGTTGATGAAATAGCGTCTTTGTCTAGTGAAGATGCCATAGACTCTATAGACGTTATTCTCCCTCCAGTTGCTGTTGCTGCTGTTGTTGTTATCGACGTAAGCGTCCTTGTTCTTGAAATAATGCCTGTGAGCCAATAGACCCGTATACATATTATATGCCTTGAAAATTGTATGGAATGATATGGAGTTTTTCCATTTTACTTGCTTTAAAACAAACGTGTACGAACCAGCAAAACTACTTCCAATAGTTTACACACTGAAACTATAAAATATAATGTATTCGTATACATAATTTTTGAAAAGGTTGATTCAAATGACGCATAAGCATGTTGTATCTTTAGGCAGAAACGCTCCGAAACAGCACTCCCCCCACAAGAGGTGACTACGTGGAACTGCCCGAGTGCTTACCCATATCCACATCGGTTTGCAAAGAAATTAAACAATGTCATTGTATGACTCATATGAGTTTGTTACTCACGTTTTATTTTAATTTTTATTGTACATTCGGAAAGCTTCAAAGTTACGTTTAAAGCATTTTATGACATCAAATGACGATTTATGTGGTTTATTTTAATAGTCAAAATTAAATGGACTTTATGACAAAAACTTCATAACTGAAACATGGTTCATGAATTCTAAATATTCAAAAGCTAGTGGTGTGCATGCGTTTCTTTTCTATTCAAGGAAACGTTTATAATTTTGTATTTAAAACCGAAATTAATAATAAAAGCCTGCGATAGAAAGTATTCGTGTAAAACAGAAATTGCACATTACTTCATGCATAACAGTAATACTGAAGCAACTGCCTAGACCTACACAATATACATTCTAGCTCTGTAAGGCTTTGCAATGTTTTTGTTTATTCTGGTTATGATGGGATTTAAGGGAAGTTATTTATGTGTAAATAAAATGAATGGATAGTAATCAATATGAACGCATAGAAGACGTTTCGGTTTCGTGCTAGTAACCATTATCATGGTAGCTGTCAATGATGTTCATTTTCCTGAGACTAAAGTTAAGAATAACAACGATGTAAGTTCCACGCAATTAAATTTTATGTGGTGATTGAAAAGAAACATAATCCAGTATTTTGTCTGGATACTAAATAATAAATGCATAAGTTACATGGAAACACATATTACATATTGATTTTGCGTATTCCTATTTGATCATTGCTATCATAATATTAACAAAATGGATAAAATAAACCATAGTCGCTGAAATAGAAGGCAATGCTAAATGTTCACAAATTTCATTCCGGAAGCAGAGAAAACAAAGTTCTCGGAACATAAATATAACATACATACCGAACGAAAATTAAAAATAGTTCATTGTACTTTCCTTCATAATTTGGACTTAAAAACTTGAAACCGTACTTAAAATGATTAAACATCGTTCATCAGACAACCGCCACGACAATGGCACATTATACTTTTCACATATAAATTTGAGGATTGCTACTGATATATATTTTTTATCGTAATTTCTTTAATGCACAAATTGAGTTGTACAAAGATGATACATTTGTATGTCTGGGTATCAGGGAATTGCGTTTACTGAATTTTTATGCATCATTCCTGAACGAAAATGTGTTCTGGTTTCGTTACAGCGTACAGTGATGCCATAGGGTGGTTCATCTACGTCTTAGGCTTTCTCAAACTACTGAGTTCGGTTCACCCAATCCTGCACGAACAAAATGCTTGCAGTGACACAGCCAATTACCTTAAGCTGTACGGCCGTGTATTTCACCCTAACCAGAGTTATTATAAAGCAAAGTGTGACTTAATTATCACAACACAACTAGCTTTGTCAGGAAGCTTTCTCTTTTTCGGACGGCTTCCTGAACAAACAAAAAGGCTGAGGCCAAATGTCTCAAAGGAGTTTGCCTAACGAAACTAAATAGTGTTTCTAACAAACACCAAAAACCTTTAGGTAAGAAATCTTGCGCTGGTATGTGAATTTATTATTGCGTTCTGTTTTTATCCGTATCATGTGATTGAGTTGTTTGATATACTTGATCTTCCAGTATTCATTCTAAATTTAGCAGATAGTCAGACCTATCTATATAACGGTATGCAATTGTACATGTGGTAAAAGATGGAATAATATTCGAGGTCTTTCAATTCGTTGAGATTATTCTTGCTACATAAAAAAACCTGATTATTATAATAATAATCTCGTATAATTGCTCTGATAAAATGATTTAATATATAATGAAGCAACTTCACTTGCACGCATGCGAAACACATATCATCGCATTTGTACATGACCGTGTCATGCTTTCTACAGCTCTGTGCATTATATTTTAGCTCAGTTTGTATCAGAGGTCATATAATTCTCTGGAGTTTAATATAACCTGCTTTGTGCTGATGTCGGCGGTGATATTGTCACGGAGAAGGATAGTGGTTTTCTCCGGGAAGGACCAAGGCTTCCTAAGTGGTCTTCAGCAAACAAGAGAGCTTTTTGAGGGATCCTTCCGAAGACTCGGAGGGGCGGATCATGAGTGGTCCATACTCAATCATTTATCTACAGGTGTGCAACCGGAAATACTTCGTGATCGTCAACTGGACTGAGTTACATATTTTCTTTTGTGAAATAAGTATTCAGTATCACTGTATGAGCGATATAACTAACATCAGTATCACAACAAGGGTGAAAATAAGTATATAAGTACTTATTCTATTTATGTATGCAACATTATTCATTTTTGTATGCAGATTATATTGTTTGATCACCCTTGGTGAAATATTCATACCCTATTAATAGTTCAGTAAATTATATACTTTGATCTACTTGGTGCTTGACGAACCATTGTTCACTGTGGTGCTTAAATTCTAAATGTTGATTATCCATGGTGATAGATTTATAACGTATCATACATATGTGTGGCTGCAGTTGGTATAGGGTTTAACGCCATTTTCAGAACAAGATAGGTGATAAATGGCGGCCAGTATAACTTATAGCGGAAGAATCTGGGAAAACACGGGAAAGAACCATCGATCAACAGGAAGCTACTAACAAGCTTTCTTACGCACCCACATTGGCCGAGCCCGACAATCGAACCCACTCAGATAGAGGTGAGATGGCATTGATTCATAACGGTGAGCGCTTTGGACCACTCGGGGTCCCCAGTCATATTGGTTTAGAAGTTATATACTTTGATTCACGTTTGATTATTAGGTTAGTGTACACGTTCTAATTATTCCATTTAGGAATGATATCATATCTTTAAATCAATTGTTTAAACTGGTTGGTATCATTCTGTTTAATCCATTGTTTGGTTTTATGAATATGAGTTTGGAGTAAGATACATTAATCATTCAATGACAATATCGCATGCATGAAAGTGCATTTATTATCCTTGAAAAAATTAAACTCCAACAGGTATATTCATGTTACATAAAAAAATTCTTTCCAAAATTTAGGATTAAATCGTTGTGCATATGTACTGGAACCTGATCATGCTTTTTTCGGGGGGGGGGGGAGGGTACCTTCACAAACCAAATATATGGTGCAGTCATACAAATGAAACACAAAATAAAGCCTCAGCCTGCATTATGAAAGAAATTGAAGTTTTGGAAAGTGTTTTAAATTATATTGTTTCAATGCAATAAAGCAGGCAATAGCACCAAGCAAATATAACAAAATGTGCTGTCATAGTTTTTTTTTTTTTATAGGAAATATGCACAGATTATTAGTTGTAATATATTCTCTTAATTGCACTTTGCCTAAATATGAGATTAAGGAAATATAACTTTTCCATGAAATATGATTGCAGACTGTACATGAAATCTAGATCATGTGCAGGTAGAATATCCCTTTATAATTGTAAGTAACACAAGTAGAAGGTCAATAGTTCGAGATGTCATGCATAAGAACCTTACTTTTAGATTTAAAATTCCATTTTCAAAACATTTAAACTATTTGCTTAGTTTTCTTATTTTATTGCCATCGATCGATTAGCGGATTCGTCTCTAATACATTGCTGGAGGCACTTCAAGAAGGATTCGTGTAAACCTAGCAGATATTATTTATTACACAGGCGATGATTAACGAGATATATGAATTGTTTCTAGACGAGTTGTCAAAAATAAATGTTGTGTGGAGACCAGTTTGACTCTGTTTCTATGTTCAAATATCTGACTATAAACACTTAAAAATAGGATAGTTTGAAAAGGTACAGATACCTGCAAAACACACAGAGGGTAATTTATTTTGACAGTCTTCTAAGTGGAACTCAGATTGTCCATCTGACATTGACAAGCTTAAGCACGTGATTTGGCCGTGTGGACTCTGTTCAGATCCTGTAAAATTAGCATATTTTCAGAATTAATTTTGACGTGACTTATATGAGGAGCTTCCCTTTAAAAAAGCCGATGGAAAAATAAAATCTCATGTAAACATCGTATCTTTACTATGGAAGCTGATAGATACTGTCCTGATATCTGTCAGTAAAATTTTCATATGTTTGCTAACCTCAGAACATATATACATTTTCTTTTACAAATTTAGCAAAGACTTGTTTTCAGTGACACAAAAGTGTATCGTATTCGCAAATGGAAGTAGAGGTATTTTATTCGTGTGCAAGAACTGTGAAATATCGTATCTATTTGTATCCCTCCTTGTTAAATTCCAGACATTTTAAAGCAACTTCCACAAAAGAGAAGGTAACTCTATTTTGAACGTAATACTCAAACATACAGAAGAAAGCAGCAGAATAAAATTGTTTGATTATACACTCTTCTCTGATTATCAATGTGTTGCTCTGTTTGTGATATTCTTGTAATTAAAGTTTCTTTCTAAGCTTCAATAAAGATAGTTAATTATTTACTTTGGGTTTGAATACAGTTTTAACCTTCTTACAAAATTTAACTATACAATCAAATTGGTTGCTTTGTTCCTTCTTTTACTATTAGATACATTATGTTCTTCGATTTATTTGTGCACATAGATGAATCTAGAAAATAGTATTTTCTCATTGTTTAATTGAGATTAACTTATTAAATAAGCATTTTGAGATATTTTAGTGAAAGTTAAATAACGCAATACAATTCATGGATACATATACATTATCAAATTTATAGCATCATGTAGTCTCAATAAGTTGAATATTTAGAATGAAATAATAAGCACTTTTTAATCACCAAGCACGAACAGTTAAGAAAGCAACAATGGATACAAGTTAGAGGCAATTCTTCTTTGCTAGCTAGATATAAAACGCACAGACAGACAGACGGTAAATATTTGACTGGTCATAGCCAACAACAATCCCAGACGTTTGTCTACGATGCAATTAAGATTTTGTTTTTATTTGTACATATTATATATTTGGTAATTTTGTAACTGTGCTTCAACAGTGTTTCCATTTGTACCTTTCTTTTGAATGACTTCATCTCTGATATATGCAGTCCATGCCTCATTAAAATCTTGGAGATTGTACTTCCTAAAATTACCAAGTTCAATGCTTGCAGGACGTTCTGAGTTGTTAAAGCAAGTTCTTGCCGCCTCATACCATGACGCCTTTGAACTGTTGTTATATGCAGCATAATCTATAGTCGTATCTGCAAAATTATAGCTAAAATGAGTTTCATCCAAAACGCTTTACATAAAAAGTATAAATGTAGCATTATTTAGATAAATAACGAGAAAGAGTGTCTATCTGCTTATGTTTTCCTTAATAGTTTCTGAACGAAATCTGAAAGACACAACGATTGGGAAGAATTTTTGTATAATGAGCTTCCCATGAATCATAGCAAAGGAGTTATCTCTGGGATACCATCATTTGAATTAAATATGAACTATCCATAACTAACATGCCCTGTGTGCTTCATCCGTCATGCTTATACTTACTTCCTGCAAGTTATGGAAACTTCTTTTTGCATGTACTAAAAATAAAGTGTTGATTTTGTCAGCACTGTTCTTTTGCATCGGTAAATAAATTAGTGTGATTTTTGAAAAGTCGTGTTTTATTAACATTCTGAATATTTTTTAAAAGATTTAAATCAACAATTTATAGCCATACTTTAACAAAGTAAAACATTTTGTCGGGTATTTTATATAAGATATAGTATAATATTATTTTGCCTAAACTGATTTTGAAATTATTTTATCCTTACACTCCTCTTGATAAACTAGCAACATTTCTCTGTTCATCAACTAGTCGCGTGCAAATATTGTATTGGTTTGTTAAAAAAGACTGCATTAATGTTGTGAAACGTTTCGAAATACATGTTCGTACAATCAAGGAGTAAATTGTGCTTGTTGATAAGCAGGTCAGAACTTTCACTGCTATAGCAGAAAGTCAAATAACCCTTGAAAACACAAAATGGTTTAATATTTAAAGGATAGTTGCTTATGATATTTGTATGTGATTAGCATAAGCCACTGAATGATATGCTCTGGTTGAATGTAAGATCCGCATAAGTATCGATATTAGTAATTCAATGGACAACCGTCTAGACAATTGTTTACACAGATTAGTTTTATGAACAAATTACATTCCGTTTTAGCAATTGTTCTTCTCTATTATTTCCAGGAAGGTGGCAGGAGGCAAGGTAATAGTCATAGTGTTGTTTTGTATCTGTGAATACTGTGACAGGATTTTCTTAAACAAAATAAATATTACTTCATTTGGTTCATTTAAAGCGTTTGACATGGTTATCAGGAAAAACCTAAATAAGGAAATATATAATCTTAAGCTCGTTCAGTTTATATAAGTTCGTTTGTGCAATAGCATAGAGAGTAAAATATAAATACTTTGCTCTAACATTATATCTACATTAAAAGCGATAACGCCTTACGACGTTATCCCTTCTACCCTCTGATTCAAAGAACAAGCTGCTTAAGGCTCTAAGATTCCTATATTCATAAATAAAATTGTACAAGAATACTCTTCGACATGAGATTCAATTATTTGTAGATGAGGTACAATTCGTTTCAACTCTAGATAATCCCACTTAAACCAATCAAACTCTAAGCATTAATTAAACCTTTCTAAAATAGTCGGCTTTTCATCCTTGTTAAATTGAATCAGTAGCAAATTCAGAGAAAGTTAATAAACCATTCTCTCCACTACTACTAAATAAAGTAGACATAATGTTTGTGACTGGGGAAACAAAATTAGCTTATACTAACAATGTATATTAAACAATGGGATGTGAAAATCCTTATTTCCGGAGAACAAAGCGCGCACGTACATTTCTGAACAAACTGAAACCGGGTTAAATGTTTTCCCATCTCACCTCTTTCGTTACACCAGATATGATGGATATTACGTTCTACAACGTATGCAATGAAAGTAGCTTCCAATCAGGACAAGCCAGAAAAAAGTCTACCACATCAGAAGGAGAGAAATAACGGTGATAATCGTGTTCCCGTTCCTTGTGTGGGTACAAAGGAATTTCCAATTTACAAATTTTTCATTCACAACAAATTCCATTTCACCACATTATTCAGGAAGAAGTAACTAAGCCACTTTTGTGTAGCTGCTTACATGTAGAAAATGTAAGGCACATTGGATTTTCTTGGAAGCATTGGCAGAAACACCGCATCCTGCTGTTCCAATCCTTCCATTATGTGATAATTTCACATTATGTAGATATACTACTCCCATATGACGTTCACATGAGTATGTTTGTTGCTGTTTAAAATGAATTGACAGCTTTATAAACGGTATAAGTCATTGTACCATGGTTGGCATCTGGTCTGGATTTTGTAACAATCCAATCCAAAACAATTGGCAATATATACTGCGACGAATCACTTTTAAGAATCAGCGTTTGTTCTTCAAGAGAACATTTCTCTTTCATTTTTGATCAACGTCTGACATAATTCTCGACAAATATTCTCTGACAGTTTCAACTTTTATCATAACTTTTGTCTATTTTTGCATTTTGTAGTCGATTCATTGTTGTTTTGTTGTTGTTTTTTTTTCCACGCCTTTGTACATTCTATTTTCATGGTTAAATGGACAAGAATAAATAACTAAATAACGCATTCTTCATTGTGATTATTTAGCAATGTGAAATAATTAGGATCAAACTTAACTATCATACGCTTATATTTAGGCATATTAAAAAATGTTGTATCGTCAAATTAAACAAACATTATTTGCCACCTGCTTTCGTTTTTATCCTTTACCTTCTACAGCGTACATATTGTAATTTGCAACTAAAAATGTATTTAAAATACTTGAACTAACATAAATTAACACCGATGTCTAAATTACGATTGTAAAAGATCAAATTGAATAGTATTGCTAGGAAAGATTTAGTACAAAATGATTCCAAAGACAGGAACATATGTAAGGCTAAATTTTGATGGTTTTAAGTTCAGTATGTATTGATTCGTTTATCTGTTGTATGAAACTCTAAAACGTGAATTATTTCGTTACATGCTGTCACTTTATAATTGTTTTGTAGCTAACAAACGCGTCCATTTAAATGTCGATAGTCCTTTAATTTCGTGAAGGAATTAGACATCATTTATAACTGGTACCTCTGTTATATTTAAATGCATAAAGATTATGTGCATTACATTCGCAACCACTCCATCATTTCAAGTATATATAAGAAATACAGCCTGGAAAAATGTATGAAAGCCCGTACGTTAGTACTGAATCTATGCAAAACGGACGGAGACGATATCCAGATTATTGGATATGTTTCTTTGGCAGTGAGTTATAATTTTTGGTATGATAAACTAATCATAATGAAGTTTTGTCCAAGTTATTCGAAATCCACATTTCTCACACGTATGGTGGCACAAGGGTCGAAGGGTTATATATTAATATCTGACGTCTAAATCAAGAAAGCTTGAAATATTGATAACATATTTTTAAAGATATCTACTATGTGATATGTAATGCCAACGATTTAGACATTCGGTCGTTTTGATTTCTAGAAGAAGGCAAAAAATCTTGTTTTAAGGCAAATGTGCATGGTGCACTGGGTGGATTGTTGTTACGTTTGCAAGATGTAGTTCCATACTTTCTCCACATATAGTTTTATCTTCAGTTTTATTGATATAACAGTTCCTAGAAAATTAGCCCATGAATCTTCAGTAGATTGTTTCTTTCTAGTAATCGCCGCGGATATCCTATCCATGTGTTATTGTTATTTTTATCATGACCTCTTTCCTGTTGCTTGGTCTGCGAAATTGCGACACGTTTAAATTCCCTCGCGAGTTTTTTCATTAAATTATTAAGTCTGGGTTTGCATCTGCGACTTGTACTCGGATGTTACTTATGGCAACTGACTCTCTGTCGTATTCATCAAGTACACATGTGCCTTTTGCAAGCACACCAACAGATTCTACAATTTCAACAACGTGTTCTTTGACTTCAGCCATCGCCACTGGCATGTATCTAATAGTATATGTAGATGCTCGTGTTGCTTTCTTGAGATCCTTGTTGGGTTAGCTGTTTTACGAACTGGACCTGGTTTTTCTTCTGTTCCATGACTGCTCATGTTACCCTTTTAATATCCGCAGCACTTTCGACACATTCATTTTATTGGTTTCAGCAGATATCGAAATCTTTGTTTAAAACCCGTTATCAGATCTTCTCGTGCGGTCTATCGCGACAAAACATACCTTTGACACTTTTTCGACTTGCAATAACATTACGATATAAATTCCAGTTGTTCACGAGCCGTTTTACGACGTCGCTGTTCTTATAATTATATGACATGACTGGCAGATGCTTTACATAATTGTCACAATTGGTAAATTACAGTGTGTGATACACGTTCGTGTTAGACGCTAGTGTCCAGATTCGCACGATATTTTCCCTAGCGACTGCAAGTTTCCTTCAACTCATTAGGGAGAGAACTAGACGGATCCTTAAGTGATTCTAAAAACATGTCACGAAATTCACCTCACGAGCGTTCAGCGGCCCACTAACTCCAATGAATATTTGCAAGATCATGCACGTCAATGCCACGAATTTAATGGATGGTGGACGGTAGACGGCGGTAGATGTTTCACTTCTCAACGATCCTATATCACTCACCACATTGTGAAAATCTTTTAAAACATTAAAACACGGTTGATTATCAGCCGACGTCGCTAAAACATGCAACCGACCCAAATTTAACCATCATAAAATCATATTCAGCAACACTACGTTTCCTGATGCAGCAGGGACAATGACCAATGCGCAAACTGACCTTGGAATATATCACCATTTCATTGCACGGTTTAGGTGTCGCTTGTGCTGTTATGTCAAAGACGTAAAAATCTTTAGCATCGTTGGGCCGTTTCCTTTCTTGTGGTGCGATTGAATAATACAGTCATGTTCTCATATTGTGTCAGATGACGCGCAAAGGCAAGCACTGCAAATCCACCTCGAGTTCAAATACGTAATGGTAGAGCCTCAAGCAAGAGAATTTTCGTCCCATGTGATGCAACAAAAGTTCCTATTACATGGTGGAATTAAACTCTTTGGTATAAAAACGTCAGCGGTGATGGTGCTGCTGTACTGACGAAGTTACGGCATTACCGGGGACACCATGGAGAAAACATGCTGGATACAATTACTGTGGGTCTTGTACACGGCTTGATATAAGAGTTGATGATAACAACCTACCAAATCCTGCTGAAGCACCTGTACATTGAGTTGTTTCTGCTCGTTACCTGCATGACCTAGTTTTTGAATGATATTCGTGCGTGTCAACGTGAATATGATCCATGACTTGAATGCAATTGCAGGACCAAGTGCAGGAGAAAGAATCGCTAGAGGTACGAAAGCCAAGAATATTTTAGGTGGCGGGAAAAAATTCACTCATTAAAAGTAAATTATAATGATACAAGCAGACAAATGCGAACAAAAAAAAAACAGACATTATCAAAAATATACTACAGTCTGCATGTGTACTGAAAAGGTTAAATAGCTATGGAAAAGTTAGTATGCGCGGCAAAGATAACTCATGGAGATGCTCAAGCATGGGTTTCCAAACAAGGGTTGTGGTAAATGTACCTACCAGTACCAAGACAAATTTCAAGTGGGTGGTGTGATGTACAAATAACAAATGAAGCTGATCAGACTGATTTATTAAATATGCTTGTTTAATTGATCTGCAAAGTCGATTTCAAAACACAAAAAGCTGCGACGTTGACGTCAAATATTCTGCAAATGTCGCAGATGCATTCGAGCGTATATATGCATGTTCCTCATTAACACGGACACGATAGTTACTAGTGGATCCTGTCAAGAATGCCTCTGACCTTTTTGCTGCGGTGTTAGATCAAAGCACCCTGTGCGAGTTCGTATTGGACATGTTAATATACCTCATGACCAAGTTATTGTGGAACGAATCGCGAAACGGTTATTCGGTCATCCATATGCACAGGAATTATTAATGAGACCTCGAAGTGCTAGCACTCTGGGTGTTACCACACCCACACGACAGAGTGATCATACGAATGGGTAACCTGACTTCCATTATTCGCAGTAGCATTTGAATAACTAATTCATACGCAAGATTGGATTAAAACCAGCTAATGCAGAGCGACAAAAATCATTCACAGTAACTCAGAAAACATTTTCACAAGCCGACACCGCTGCACCATTCGGAACCAAATTTGACTTACATATGTATGCATCTGGAGAGTTAGGTGGGTAACGTCGGGCTACTGATCCTGTATGTTCCGACTTTACGGTCTCGGAATGGATTAACGCTCCAAGAGGGCCAACATATTGTCGTTTGGGTCCTGCATACCGTTCAACCATGGGAGGCAAAGCTACCAAACCAAGCGTTTGTGCTAGAGGAATTGCAGGTCGTTCCTGTGAATACTGAACTGCAACCAATACTTTTTTGATGCACTACTGGATGTACTTAGACATCAGTCATATCGACGTGTCATCTGTAATTTGATTCACATTAGCATCATAGCCAACCGCGTTAGTGGCATCCATCACTTGGAATCAAACAGTAACAAACTTACTTTGGTGCATCAGTAACCAACCATGCTATATCTCCGACGCCGTGTCAAATTTTCTGCGCATGCGATTTCACGTGCCAGTGGTAGTTTTATTTAATAACCCGTGGGACACCTTTAGCTCTCTTAATATGCTTGGGTCCAACCACTATTGAATTCACTTTAGGTCACAACTCCACATGATGTTCGATTGGTTTTCCCCAAGCATTTGTCATTGAACTTATCAACAGCCTTTTTATCAGTGTTATTAACAATGGATGTTTCCTCTGATAATCAACTGTATCAAATCCGTTTACTAAACTTGTTCAATCATGTCCACGTACACGTCATTGGTTGTGGTGTGCTACAGCAGCGAGTCAGTGTCGGTAAAGAGCATCCTGACACGATGCTGGTAAGATGGTTTTATGTTATCTAATAAAACTCGTACATTGTACAAGTCTAACACGGACAATCCAACATGGATTGGTTTTGTCATGTTCAGATTTTCTCTTTTATTATAAAGGGCAACAAGTACACCATCCGAGATTCAAAACGTAGAGTCAGTAATGAACCTTCAAAACTATCAGTATTCGCTATCACGGAAAAGGTAGACTCGAATTCTCGAATTCGTGTGCGCAAAATTTAAATTCGTGGTCTTTTGTTCTCATTTCCTTATTTATCTGTATATTAGGAGTCATACAAGCGTGCTGGCCAGATAAAAGCACTCGATGGATCATGGTTACAAGCATTCTTCACCGCCAATACAACTACATATTGCACACGTAGAGTACCTAATTCTGCTTCGTCTTAAAACTAGGAACAAGTCTGGTGCATTAAGTAAATTTAGGACTTCATTCATTCACTCACTATTGCGCACTGATACGAGACAGCCACGTACTATGCATCAATACATCTTCTGGGGCCAGCGAATAATCGGTGTTTACATCATGTAAATGTTTCAGATATTATATGTCAACTTCAAAGAAATAATAGTGGTGTATGTTGTTGTAATGGCGTATATATCTGGGAAGCAAAGCTTCTGTGGGATCAATCCAGTGATACCCACCAACCGGTAACAATTGCATCAATACCAGCCATAAAGGTTATAGTAATATAAATGCATGATGTAATTGTTAAGGGAAGTGGGATTATATCAGTCCACGTTTGTGTTATTTGCGCGAGCGTATCTGGGACTCGCCATGGAAATCCATACCATGGCAGTCACGAAAGTTTCACAAACACATCAGCGAGCAATAACACGTTAGTGCTCATGTACGGATACAATTTTCTTATTAAGGATCAGTGTTTGGGGCACAAGCACGCCAGGCACAGTATCAACAAGTGATTGCAAAGCTATCCACCGCTGCACACTAGCTTGTCCAAGGAAGAACTGAGAAACTGTAACGAATAGATGAAATGCAGCTGAACTAGACGAAACGTCATGTATATTTCCATGTTGTTTAAAATAATATTTATTGGTGAGTTTGGTACCGTAACCACTGCTTGCATTATTAAGTGAGCATCACACCTGCACCGATCTACAGGGAGATTTGTCACACCTGTAGGTTATAAGAGCTGTGTTCGGCTCCCCTCTACAGGCCAGTGATGTGACCGTGATCACGAACTTTGTAACCGGAATAAAAAGTGGACGGTCGTTGCCTTTCACAAAGTGGCCATCGAAGATCCAGCAGTGAGTTGCTCGAACAACTCGCGTATGTTATCGCATGTCATAATCATGTCATGGGGTGAAAAGAGCTGTTGTCGAGCCCATTTCCCTGTACCTTTAATGACAAACGTCGACCCACTCCCGGTCATTACATAATATTGGTGGCTTAGTATTTATCCCTGACTTTTGCGAAAGCCACGCTGGTGTTGGTAATGGATCAACGAAACTGCTGGCATTGTGTGATATGTACCTCGCTTTTAGCATATGGGACAAGTGTCCATTCATTTCATGCATTGGAACATTTTTCCAAGATCTCGAGTTTCGATGATCTTTTCAGTTTCGATTTCATTGTTGATGGAACTAGTCTCGTTACAGTTCAGATTTGTACGAGCATAGCCGTTGACCCACGTTGTAAAACTTTTAAATAAATCTTTGTCAAGACTAAGTGGCATAACCAAATGCGCATTTAGGACAATATCAGCTTTAACTCCAGCGTGGCAACATTGTTGTTACACGCATGTGATTCGAGGAATCATATTTTTAAAAGTTGTCGAGCGTTGTGCCTGGTTTGTAAGTGTGTTGGATAATTGAAACGTGATTGTTTAATTCACCACTACACATATAAAATTTAAATTTACATCCTAGTAATTGATGTGCCTTTTCAGCAGCATCATTAGCAATAATAAATGCAGTCTGTGTTAATTCTGATGACGGTAGTGCTATAAATGAGAAATGCTCCTACCAATGATATGAAGTGCTCGAGCTGTAGCAGAGAAATCAATAACTGATGTCTACTGTTTTCTGAAGTCTAGGTGCAATCATATTAGAAAAAAAGCTAATAATATATATTAAGAATGACTCAATTCAAAGATATAGCTGATCCCGTATTTAACATCGGCACGCCTCTGTTTGAGGATGGAATAAAATATATCTTCAGTATTCTTCATATACTGCTAGGGACCCCAATCAATTAAAAATAGAATTACATGTGCGGCATATGTTGTATATGTTTCTTCTGCTACGTGAAGCATTCTTGAAAATTGAAGTAAACCTTATATAAATATATTCTGTCGGTACCGATTATCCTGCCAATACCACAGTTGGATCTGTTAACAACTAATAATGGCGTTGTGCAACAGTGCACGTTATTCCATCGATGGAAAAGAAATCAAATTAATTCTTGACAACATATAGTTTTAGGCCCTAGCGCCTCTTTAAATGGCTGATTTACTCGGAGGCAAGACCAACTTCATAAAAGCTTATTACAATTTTCGTGTACAATTCCTCTTAGTCGCATACGTGGGTTTCGCAAGATGTTCGTGAGGTTATCTTTTGGAGCTAAACCCACAGTCACATTTACTCGTAACAGCAACTCAAATGATGGACTTTGGTGTTGTACAGCTGCCTCTGATGGTATAGTCATATTAGAAACATTTGTATTGTGGATGCCTGTGCTCACCCCTTCACTGACACCACAAACACGTTTGCTATCGTTTATACAATCTGGAACCTAGTCATCGCTGTCGTACCTCCCACATACCACAGATGCACAGCCACCAAGTGTAATGACAGGACAGTTTGAATGGCAAATAATTGCCCAGCATGGGCTTACAGCACCAAATCATGTATTAGTGGAGTCTCAAAATACGAATTGAAATAATCAGCGAACTCATATTAAGATGATATTTGACATTAGAAGTGACTGCGGTTTCGTTGCGGTTTAACTGTCGTCAGGAAGATATACAGCTTGACCTCTCACAATCTTATATGTACCAACTCTAAACATTGACACTGGTTTACAAATGTCCCAACATGATTTCATGACACTGTACCCGATTTATTGCTTTTCACTGGAAGACCTGGAGTTGTTCAGGCAGTCCGTTGTCATGTAGTTTCACGCACGTGTAGGTGACACGTGTGGTTATCGATGTTATGATACTTTCTGACAAAACTCTGTTGTCAGAGGATGCTGGTGGCCGCACGAGGGTCCACGATGCACTGTGGAAAATTGCTGCATTTTTACATAATATTATCCTATCACGAAAGTGAAGGTCGGCCTCAGTGAAAATCAGTTGGGAAAATAACAAACGCAGTTAAAAACGCTGAAAGTTTCTCTATTGAACTTAACTGAAAATATCCCTGTTTGTTTGACACAGACAAATATCGCTCAGCTTAATGAGGCCAAATACAATAACACCTCGGTAACATTAAAATTATCCAAGTCACAGGTGACACAAATGCAAAAGTTGCCGCATTAGTCGGAACTGCATTAGGGATAGCGCTGATAAAGGTAGATGGGGCTCAAATAACACATCGTAAAGAAAAAATGGAAAAGGCCCTCCATTACCAGGAAAATATCGTCGATTACTGGTACAACACGCAGAAGACCGCACCGTTGACCAGTCTTGATTTACTCTTGATGATAAAATTAGTCAAACATTTATGTTGTGTCTTTATGCGAAATGAACTCGCATCAATGGTGCCATGCGCACGTTAAACGGGTTTTGTCAACCTAACTTTGAAAACAGGACCTGGCACCCATTGGGTTTCATATATGGTGACATCGCAACATCGTTTGTATTTTGACACGTATGGACTTGCGCCACCAGTTCAAGTTATTTATTTAACCAGGCAAGGCAGATGAAAACAACTATCGTATTTAACTATGCAAATACAATCTCAATTGAATTGTCCCTTATGTGGTCATCTTATTATTAAAATGTTGCAAGCACTTGCTGGAAGCAAATCTACCTCATCATCAACACCGCAAGCACTTACTGATTTCACATTAAAGTACTTTTGTTATTATATCAAATGTACATTAATATTTACGGACGTTTCTCGGCCCGACTTGGTACTGATATGGATCAGAACAGGTTTGCCTACAAAGCGGATTTGACTGCGTTTACTATTCGTATTGTTATTAATGTTGACCCAAGTAAATTTGTGGTTTCTGAAGATCAAACTGCAAACCACTAATGTTGACATTCAAGAAATTGTTGTCAAGTTGAAAGGCGCTGTCGCAAAGAACCTGACTGAAATAACTACAAAAGGTGGAATCAGAGACTCTAGCTTGACAGTTGAGTATTTTGATGATACAAAGCAACAACAAAACCATAGGTAGATAAACCAATCGCTAACGGGCCTGCACCACCATTAATTGTAAATTCATTTCCAACGTACATAATACTGCTGAAAAACAAAGAAGAGGAAATAACTGATAATAAAATAACAATTGGTTGAATTGTTTTTGATAATGCCAACGGCTTGGATAAATCTAAATCTCACAAACTGAGGGTCGCGAGTCTGAATCGTATTTATAATATCGCACCCGGTTATTATAGTGGATAGAGTTAATTAATATCATTGGTATACAGGCAGCCCGGTCCAAGAGTAATGTTAATTAATGAACCGACAGCATTCGTCCAACACAAATATTGCTGACAGCTAAAGATAAAATTCAGTTTTAAGCAGTTCACATATATTCATATGACTTCTTCACCGTATTTGGTGTTTGTGTTTAAGATTACATTTATTATTATATATACGTAATGGATTCTGACTGAGGTGATAAAGTTGCGGAATTTACCGACGGAGCGTTAGACTCACAGCGGATACTAACAGTGATAGTGATTTTCTTCCACTTGTGGGCAAATGTCTACGTTAGAGTGGTGTTACCAGGCCCTCGTATATATTGAAATAATATATTCTTAAGCATCATATAGAAATTGACCGTTGGGACGACCAGATGTGCCAGTGCCAACTCAAGGTCAGCATGGAAATCATCGCAAACGCAAATACCCAAAATGTTTAATGCGCGACCAGGTGTCAAAACACTCGGGGATTGTTTTGACAAGTTGTGCATTCACCCCTGCATCCATCCCGGTTACGTTCACCTACGAATAGTTTACACCATCAATGACTCAAGTGAGACAAAAATGATCTCGACTGTTCAGCATAGATGGACTTGTTACTGCTCTACAGGGCTGTACTTGGTCGGGTAACAGTTATTAGGCGACGTCGATCGTTAGAGGTAATAGGCTCAGGCGTAAACGATGTGTCTCTAAATGTAAAAGGTGCAAGACCACCACAATATCTGAAAATTTAAATATTCCTCAAGATGATATTTTCTAAAAATATATGACAGTTATGCCTGTATAAATGGGTAATTGGCTAGAACCCTGTATGCGTATTGCACCTGGGCGTGATGACAAACGACAGGGTCTGCCAATCGCGCAATTGTCCTACAAGATTGTATCATTCATAGAAGAACTATGGTAGGTCCTCAATGTTACCGACGTGAA
The DNA here is from genome assembly GCA_028554795.2 of Sinohyriopsis cumingii. Lineage (NCBI taxonomy): Eukaryota > Metazoa > Mollusca > Bivalvia > Unionida > Unionidae > Sinohyriopsis > Sinohyriopsis cumingii. The sequence goes on along the minus strand of CM068832.1, from coordinate 7,162,389 downwards.
GAAACAATTGAAACATAGCAACAGCTGCTAGATGAAATCATCAATAGAACCAAGCTACCTGTAAAACACAAACATGTTTGTTTGGTCGTAGATGCTATTTGTGGATTTGCTGTTGTTCTTGGCGTGACAAGAATAGCAAATACAAAATCATCATCGGTGTACCAATTGAATTTATTGTCAGGGCAATATCGATAGTAACTGGTGTCTCTCATGGTGCTACCAACCTAATTTTGATTCTAATATATTCACAACTATGTAATTATTCAGGAATGCTTGCATCGGCAAAAAGCAGCCTCAGAACGATTAGTAAACTGTATTATATGGTTATTGAAGATAAACTAATTAATATGGCCAAATTCGAGACATTCTAGGCGAAAATGGAAAATCACCGACAGCTTTGACCATTGATTAGGACGGAACCGTGCTGTTGCTGATTTACAAACAATAAAAGTCGAGTAAAAGGAAAAATTGTCCTAAGCGGTTTCTACAGATTATTTCTCTGCGATGCTGTATGACTCTTGCTTCGGCCAGGTTGTTTTAATGAAGTTTTTTATGCTAGTAATACAAGTGTTGCACCACGTGAGTGGATTGCTTGCTAAAAATGGACAAACGTCGTGTGGGACAGAGGATACGACGTATAAGGAACCAAAAAGAAATCAAAGCCGCCATAATGACACTAATACAGGTTTTCGGCAACTTAGAAAAAAACGCTTAAACTCAAATGGGCTATACTGAATAATGAAGAGGCACACAAATCCTGACAAAAGTGTGTGAATGATGAAATTCTTTCGATTAGGACGCTTAATATGATTTGGATACAACTTATCAATTTCGATAAATTCCGTAGTATCAGCCTTACCTATAAACATAACCATCTCTGAGCAAGTGATCAGAGTGCATACAGTTTAAGATCATGACCCTTATATTGACTTACCTCCCCTTGCAAGGATAACACCATTGACACAAGAATAGCATCTGAATGATGAACATCGTCTTAAATAGTCTGGTTCTTTAACCCTTGTGCAGTATTGAATTCAACATGTGATAATATATAAAAGCTAGGATTAAGTAAGGGCGTTCGTATACTTATGCACAAAGTCGAAGCGCTATAGTTCAGACGTCCATGGTGTCAAAATAGCAAGGATACAATCCTGAAAGAATATAAATTATGAAGAGCGGGATTGAAGATAAGGCACGCACAAACAAATCTCCTTTCTCATGAATGATATGATAAAATGTCACGACATAATCGAGAACTGTCTCCAGCCTTACTGTTGACATTTCCCAACGAACTTCTTAGACAAAACGCGCACGATGATCGCGTGCACATCATCCATGAGAAACGTTATGTCATTATACATAACAAAATAATCATCAATCAAATCTCCGCTCCTGTAATTGGTACATAAGTGATAAATTAATGAAAATAGCATCTGCCATACAGCACATGGGTATCACAATAACATTTAACTTTAAATGTCATTTGTTTTTTGGTTTTCTTTTGCAGAGATAAGCTCTAGGAATTAACGTACCAGAAATTACATCCAACAACAGCTCCAAAACTGTATCACAGTATAGTTATACAATCTGTTTTCTACGATTGCGAAACGAGTACTGTCACAGAATTAGGCAAAAAATAACTTGGTTTTGCCTGATAATTATTTGACTATTTTTCGTTGTCCATACGTACAACGTTATCTAGGGTGAATAAGTGTTTTTCCAGGTAAGCGACTGTATTAATATGTACCTCGCCAGAAATTACTTGCGACAAAGGGACATTAATAACATGATATGCACGGGTATTTTTCCCTGACTATTGCTCACTCTCCTATGGATTTAAGTAAGATCAATTTCTAAACCGACACTGGTCGTTTTGGAATACGTCAAGAAGTGTACGCTCCCCATTGTTCTCCAGCCATAGGGATAAGTGTTAAATTTATATTTCATTTGATATGCGAAGCTTATTCGGTTTGTAATGTCTTATCGCGTAATAATGCATTTATTACAAAGCAGATTTGAACTTTGAATTACAAGTCACTATAAGAAGTTAATGTATTAGCATATATCAAGAGATTTTACAGAAACTATTATTATGACCAGTTTGGTTTTATTGTAGCTGATTGTGATTGTGACTGTGAATATGACTAGAGCTGACCAGAGCTGTCTGAAGCTGTCTAAAGTTGTTTAGAGCTGTCTGGAGTTTCCAGAGTATTTAAGGCTGCGTGCTGTCGATACGTATGTATGTATGTACATATGTCTGAGCCACGGACGTAGACGTAGCAAATTAAAAAGGGTGATGTATGCTATCTGTACGTGTGTATACGTATGACTGTACATGTGGTGGATCTATAAAGGGTGCGAGCGGCCGATAAGAGTGTGGGCCAACCCAAGGAATCGTGCGACTGTACAAGGGGTCAAGAAGCTACGTTTGGTTCAATTGTTGTTCCAATTGGGTGCATTTTTATGCTCATAAGATTATTTTGAATCTTAGTTATGTTCATAAGATAATTTTGAATCTTAGTTGTGTTTCAAGAGATTATGTGAAACTCTCTTATAGTTTATGACATTATTTTGAAACACATTTGAATATCATAAGATTATTTTGAATCTTAATCGGAGTCCGTATTTGAGATTATGTGAATCTCTCTTGTAGTATATAATACTGTTTTGAAACGTATCTGCCGTCCATGAGGTTTCTTTGATCTGTATTTCATATTGAATTCATATTTTTGGTTTAGTTTCAATGTGTAAATGCTTGTGTAGAGTGATTGGGTCAATCATATGTTGAGAGCGTGAGAGAATCATTGTATTTTTACACCATATATTTTTCTTCATCAATTCATTTCATAAATTTCCATCTTTCACACATTGTGTTTGTCTTATTCATTTAGTCCAAAAACCCACTCGGTTTCTATTCTGCTACAAGTATAAACACAAATAAGTCATAAAAAGTAAATGCCTTTATGCTAACAACATGGCGAAAATATCCTAAAACACATTGGAGTTTTTGCAATATGTACTTGTTGCATCAATCTCTTTAAAATGAAATAAAATGTATTATGGATGCGTGCTTCTGGCCTTATTAGTAGGCCTTATTAGTAGTCCAAATTGGATTTACGTTTGTAGATATTATATAATACAAAATTGTCATTTAGACTGTTGAATTATTCTTGAATGCCTCTGTTAAATCTTCAAAGACTGTATTACCCCGAAAACTGTAACTAAAATCTAATATTCACTGCACACTCTTTATTTTACGTTATCTTTAGCAAACCTGTAAATGAATACAAAATATTAAACGTATAAAACATTCCTATAGGATATTAATGTCACCACTGGTACTATTTCTAGAATTAATGATGTTCGTCTTTATACTTAATCAATAAAGTTAACAGTTAATTGATTATGTAATGATTGTCAACGAATTATTTGAGGAAATGTCTGGTTAAACATTGAACAGTTATGTCAGTATAAGGATTATATTCATTTAAACAAGGTTTCTACCTGGAAGATACAATTACCAAGGCGTGAAATAGCCACATCGCTAGTCTCCATAATAAAGGAGAATGTGGCTGCCGCCGACAACTCTAACTATTATCTAAGGTCAATGCCTTCATAAATGATTCCAAGCCATAAAAAACTGCCTTAAAGCGCAGAATAGTTCCTCTGATTTATTATATAACAAGCTGTGCATTTCCTGCTGTCCTTCACAATATTCAGTATATTGTATGTCTATTTGCAATCCGTCATGGGATATGTGTCTTCATCAAGTGTTTCTCATTGTAAAGAGAGATGACAGATGTGTAATCAGTAATTCTCGTGTTTTGTGCTTGAGTGTATGAGATCTGTGGATAACAATTGATTAAAACTTCATTTCCGGACTTCTTTCGTTTTTCAGCATCGCATAATGTGTCTCCATATCCCATGAACATATGTATGTGATGCACTTCTAGTTTGTGCTTGATAATAATCACTCATTGAGAAAACTACGTTATTTTCTATTACCATAATTATTTAAATGAAGGTAAAAGGTATTATCTTTGTAATTAACAAAACTGTACATATAAAGCTAATTTCTTCTTTTCAGAACCTATCAACGCACAATTATAATTTTCCTACAATTTCATGCAAATCAGTTTATTCCAGATTGCACCTTGTACAATCGCTGTGTTGTCTACCGAAATATGCTGATCACGTGCATTTATCTGACGACCTAGACACAACTCTTAAATGCTGCTAACTTACAATTTTAGATCATGCAAGGAAAAGGTAATTTTCTGTTTGATTTAAATCTTCAGCTTTGTATAATTCACTGTACATGCAACCATGTTCATCCCTCTTGGAGTAGCATAGAATTTGAGAGGACATTTGGGTATTCCTCTTTTAAAGGACAATTACCTTTTCAAACTAAAGATAAATAAGGTAAAATATTAAATACATGTTGAGGCAAAGTTCATACCATTTAATCCACATAGTGAATTTTGATGATCTAAACAGTTGGTAAAATTCCAAGCTGCACCGTTATCATGACTCCTATAATGAACAGATACACACTTGTTTGCATTATCGGATTTCTTTGCCACCTCACCAAAATGTGACGTATTCCCTAAAGTTTCAAGAAGAAAAAAAACGATTATGGTTATAATTCGTTACAATTAAAACATTTTAGTTATTTTAATAGTTACACCTGTTATAAATCTTTAAAACATGTATACTGTTATCATTAATTTCTACTTTTTCATCGCAAAAAAAAATGTCACTGAGAATGAAATAATATTCAGTACTGTCGAAGACTGAAATTCAGGATTAGGAAATTTGCAGCATAACTTCTCTTATTAATTTCTGTTCAAAATATATTTGTCAGGAACCTAATTCGTATTACACATCATTAGTACAGAAAACGGTTCATTATATTCCATTAGTGTTAACATATAATGAAGTTAAAATATTCTTACCGATGTTAACGCCATAAACCCACATATGTCCACTAGTTCCACAGATGAAATTTGTCCCATTGCACATTATCATCGAACAAGTGGCTGATTTCATAAATTGTGTTGATCGTATGCTAATTAAGTTCAAACAATGGCACATGTTATCCTATATGAAATGTATGAACAGAAAAATTATCATACATTTATATTTTATGACGAGTGTGCTGCTAAATGTGATAACAAAAAGGTAAAATTCTTCTATATTTCCCCTGACAATTTCAAAGTCTAACTGTTTTTAAATCGTTTCAATTCTGGCATTTTGTCTTTTAGAATTTCCAATTTTCTTTTAAATGTCTTTGTATTATCGGTTAAACAGGTTTTTCGTATATTCCAATGAACAGAAGGGACTCATACATACTCACTTTATATATGCTCATTTGGCTATACTTCCTGGAGTTACTGACATTAGACGACAATTATTTTCCATTTATAATTGTTCAATTTCTCCTTGCCAAATTGTCGAATCAGCTGGCACGCACATTAAGAGACAGAATCAAGAAGGTGTATTATATTTGATTTTTTCTGCCTTCCTGATCTCCGATCAACTTTATGATTTAACTATCAATGACTAAAATAAACATTTTATGTCAACAATTTAGATTACTAATACTTTTAAGTGGGAAAGTGCTTGTGACCACTTAATTCACCTAAAAATTAGTCTTCGTATAAAGTTAAAACTACTGTTGTGTGTAGCAAAGGAAACATAATTGGTACATAACAGTTAGGTTTGTTCGCAGTTACCTCCAAACCAATATAGCTGAAATTACTACAAGCCATGGCACATCTACCGGGTGTGTTGCCGATGATACTGGAGTTGTGCTCACCTCCTGAGGGCAAACATCCTATATTAAGACAAAGTTAAAAGGTTTTTTGTTTAGTCACGTTATGTTTTGCAATAACTAAATACAAGGTGTGTTTTCTTTTATACACCAAGAGTTATAAAAAGTTATGTAATTCCTGCTAAACAGTAAAGTGTTTATCTCTGATGGCGTACCTGTCTTTGAGCATCTAAATCATACTGTTACCAACCAGGTAAGAAGCTTTAATTAGTTTAGAGTTTGTTAATGGTGCAACATTGTATATTATTTCTAAAGATAAAGTACACTCTTCGCTAATATTCAAGTGTTATAAAAGGTCTTATACATTAGGAACATTGAACTAGTTATTAAAGTATGTATTAAATTGTCGTAAAAATGTTTTTATTTTAACCGTGATTAATATAAAGTATGTCTTCCATATACTTACCCAATATATTAAAGTAGGCGAATATTTGGTAATATCCAAACCATACTCTAATACCTCCTATAATAGATGAGAGGTTCAAGTTCAGAGGCAACTTCATTGGGTAGAACTGGACATCGTCGATGACAGCAGACCCGTTATTGAAGCAAGCCTTGTCCCACGAAGAAATCCATGACGTCAGTACATATGTGCTGTAGAGTTATAATATACGTACGATTATGACAACACAGAGACTTTTTTAAGATAGGTAAATTTTCAAGTCAATAAGTGTAATGTATTCAAATGTAAATTGATGACTGTTTTAACTATACGCAATATAAGAAAGCATTTGACCAGATGATGTCTAACTGTCCAGATCAATAAGTTATTTTAAAATATTAATATCGCGTCTTTGTATAAAACAAAACAATGGCTATGTAGTGTTGAGATCCTATTAAATGCTATGGAGAATAAATTTATAAAGAGGGCGAGGCAAAGCAAATTAGTTTCATTTTTGTCCAATCGAAAATGAGCACAGTTTTGGAAGTAATTGCATCGGCCCGAGGGTTAAAACAACGGAACAGTGTTTCAGCGAACGAGATGCGAAATTTCTCTTATCTAATCAAGATTCTCAAGAAAGAAAGAAATGCAATATTTCTTTTCTAAAATTACCCAGGTTCTTATTATCACATTTCTTTCACAATGTTTGCAAACAGTAAGAAACAATGATCTTTATTCGTAAAACGATTTACTCTGGGCTCTCTAAAGAAACATATTATGTACATGGTATTCATTTTACTCCAACTATGAATCAATGACCTTGTCAAAATGTTCATAGATTTTTAATATAATATTTTAAATACAAGGTCGAAGGTCATGTGACAAGCAATGCCTTAGTTCATATATATGGCCACGTGACTGAGCGTTCAGTGTTCTCCGTACCCAGCCAATAGTGATTATAATATATACTCTGTGACAATCCCATAATGGCTGACATTTATTATGGAGTAGAAACAAATGATTTAAACAATGGCTGATGGTGTATTCTAATTCGAAATGACTCATTTTACGAGTGAAATACAGTACACGGCGACTCAAGGAAACATTTCTATCTACGTTATTAAATGCTCATGCATTACCCCACAAGAGAGCCTCAATAGAAACCTAGTGTCGATTGAATAAATGATAGATAAATATACCATTTGAAAAGACGTAGCTATGCATGCAATGTAAACTGAATTTGTATTTATTTATGCGGTACATAAATATATCAATTGAAAAGTCGTAGATACACATTCAATATAAACTGAACTTGATTTTTTTATGTGGTAGATAAATCTATCAATTGAAAAGATGTAGATAGGCATGAATAACAAATTAAACTTTTATTCTTTTTCTATTCTGAAACGATACATACTTTAGTTACGCACCTGTTGTAATAGCCACTGCGCATGGTTTTGGACGTGAATATATGTAGTTTCTCAGTAATTGGCTTGTGTTTATCATATAAAGCAGTGGTGAAATGCAGTATGTAAATACGTTTACTACTGCCAAATATTGCATATTAACAACAATGTTAAATTAATCCAGCTGTCGCTACATACGAAATAATGTTTTGTTCGAGACGAATATTCACACTAATATGATGTGAGTCAACATCCACTTAATCAGTTTTGTCCTTTCTCAATACTTTGTGCTATAGCTCTGATAAATTGATTACAGGATTAAACTGTTAAGATATTAATCAGTCCACTTTAATATCAGGTGTTCATTTCACATCACATCAACTAACTAATGTATAATTAAAGTGATAATTTTAAAGATACTTTGGATTAGAAGGAGGATTTTACATCAGGTAATATAATGCTTGTTGTAAACCATGCAGTACAAATATGAAAAGACATTTTTCAGTGTGGTCCGAAATCAAACGAACCCTAATGGCCGTTCAATAGCTGTATGCAATCTTCCTATGGTAGATTACATAGTGCAATCCATTGTATCAGCATTTCATATACAACTATACATTCTACATCACCAGTTATGTATATCATATCGAAATCACGCGAGAGAGAGAGAGAGACTCTATGAGCTGCGATCTTTGCTATGAGACAGAGATGCTTTATTGCTCTCTTAGTAAATGTATATTACACTTTATGTGAACGTGCAAAGAGGATCAGCATCATCTGTTAAAAAGCTTGCTGAAACTTTTCTCTCAATAGTTTTCAGCAAAAAACAAAAAGCAAGCTAAATATTACTAGTCTTTCAAAATCTATGCAATTTCTCTTTTTTCAGTGGGGTGCTACATGCGTTTGGTCATAAAATGGCAGGCTGTTACTTCAGAGAAATAAATATTAAAATGACACACAAGTCATTCAAGTGAATTTAACCATACACCAATTAAACATTGCTTAGCACACCATAATTGGGGAGGGGGTGGGGTTGGGGGTATTGTTTCAGACATGATGCATCCTTCATTGAAGATCAAAGTCAGCATCTTTGGGGGAAGGGCGTACTCGCCATGCGAGTAACACGTCTAGCTTTGTAGGAAGTAAAAAATATATGATGTTTACCACATTCTATATTACACTTTTAATAACAGAATCTTCTTAAAGGAAAGTTTCCATTAAGTAATAGTTATTTTTAGAAAATGGGCATTGTCATCTAGGTATAGTATAAGGCTTAAAATTCTTGTTTATATAGAAATTATTTAATCGTGCTCTAAGTTCTTAAAGCAGAATCAGTCTTATTTTTATGTTCAGTATTTGATTTGGGCTAGAAAGATTTATTCAAATGATTTTTCTCTGGAAAGACAAAGAGCTCAATAATATTCTTCAACAGAGACACTAACGTGAAATTGTAGCGAATTCAAACAAGGACTTCTTAGATTATATTATTGCAATTCAACTACAGACTGTTGGCACATCATTAGACTTCGGGCTATTAGTACATTAATACATTTGACACATCAGGCTATTGATGGCACGTCAATGCCTTCAGCTTTGGATTTTATTGAAATACCACTGAATTGTATTCAGAACTTTATTCACTGGAACTTGTGTTGGAAATTCTAAGACAATTTGGGATTAAATTTAAAATACAGCAAGCTACTTTTGCATTTTCACTTTGCATTCAAGAGAAATAAATTATTTGTTGATTTTAGCAAAATTTTGGGTTTTCGCTCTTTCTTATTGCTTAGTTTAAAGCCATATAGTCGTAATAATAATAATAATAATAATAATTGGTAGTAGCAGTAGTATTTTCTCAATCATAGATCTCATAATCTCCAAATTTATTCTTCCTCGTCTCATGTTTTATTAATATAATAAAGCCTGTTGTAATAAACGCTGAATAAATAAATTCGCATGTATTTTCCCTTTATTTTACACTTCTGTCAGTGTCATTGTTTGCGACGTTCAATCTTTATTGTCTGTTGATATTTAATCAGTTTTGAAATTATATGAGATTTTCCATTAAAGATAATTACGTAATGTCATGTCAGTAAATCCTATACATTCTAAAGCTATTTGAGTTATGTGCGTTTATTAATTTAAATAATCTTGTTATTTGTTGTTATTTAAGAATAAATTAATAAAGTAATCATGTGTCATATAGGATATGCATAAAATAACCATTGCACAATTTTGTATGGCACGGTAAAAAGGACGCCTCTAGAAAAATGAGACGCGGTGCAACCCTTCAAGCAGCCACTAGTGTATTGAGATACTGCATGACTGTATAAGGAAAGTTAGTGTATTGGGAGGGCATATGCGGGAAGTAAAATGAACACATAGGACTTTATCCGACCTGATGCAGGACGGTTTCTGCAAAAAACGTTAACATTTATTGTAGCTAACAGAAAACGCTATTTCCAATTTTAGAGATTTAACAATCTTTGTAATATAAGCAAAATCAACTAAATTGACAGAAACATAATCACACAGCCTCATATCGAGACAAAATTACAGTTTTCAAGTTACTATAGAAACTATAATGCAGATAAGTTTTGTGAAACCTACATTTAGCTTGGCTTAATTAATATTACAAGCGCGCAAAGTGAGTCTCATTTCTAAAGAAAATCATGTAGATGAAATAAAAGACAAAATAAAATCCTCATTTTTTTTTTCAAATGCTTGGAACAAAGTCGATCATCAGTGACGAAGGGTCGCCTGCAATAAAGCCTAGATTCATCAAATCTTATCCAAAATCTATCACACTTTCTCCCCCACACCCGTGAAAACGTTGCTTAAATTATATAAAAAAAATTCGTGGAATTTCGAAAATATACTTGGATCTTTGAACAATACACTATTCCTTAAAATAGGAATGATTCATTCAATAAGTTAAAAAACTTTTCATATTTTAAAATTATATTATTTTAAATCAGACAAAATCAAAGTAGGTGAAATGCGTGCTCATAATCTAAATGGGAGAAAAGACAAAATATTTAATATTAATATTGTACTGTTGTAAGTTAGATCCACTTGAATGTGCTTCTTTGCCGCTTACAAAAGCCAAAAAATACAGTTAAAGAATTTCGTTATATAACACCACTTTTATAACATTGTATTTTTATTTGCTTGCGATTAGTGTAAGTGTAAGTGACAAACTAAAAAATCATGCCTAGTTTTTGTTTGCCTGACTTTGTCTGCTAAATTTTTAATATTGTTTCTATCGTGATTGTACGATTAAACCTATAGATAACCTTTGGACAGCTCCTAAGGCAGCAACGGCCCACTAATATGAACGATATGAGCATTCAAATAATTATTTGCGAAAAATCTATACCTTTCAGAAATCGTTAAGGATTTTAGGTTTTTAAATATATGATGGTCTACGAATGTACCATTTCACAAGTTGTCAATTACAGAAAGTCAAAGAATTCCGTCCTACTCACACCCTTTAGACTTAGGCTGCGAGTTCAGGTACAAACACACTTATGTCTGCGCAATATATTCGTTAATATATGCAGCAACTGATGCCCATGGGCTGTTTCTGTTGGAAAATAAATCCTAATTAAATATGTGCGAAATACAATAGACGTTACTTCAAGTTTCAGCTAAAACAAACATCATTGCAAATGCTTCAGACCCCATTACATTGCAAGAGGTAAATCTATTCGTTGCAAGCCATAGTCATCGATAGCATTATCAGTGCTAGAATATTCCAAAAATGTAATGAATAGTGAGTTTTCTCCGTATAAGCTAATCAAGGTGATATATGAAGAACTTTATAAGCTGATATTGAAACAGAAAAAAAAATGTAATGAATAGTGAGTTTTCTCCGTGTAAGCTAATCAAGGTGATATATGAAGAACTTTATAAGCTGATATTGAAACAGAAAAAAAAATGTAATGAATAGTGAGTTTTCTCCGTATAAGCTAATCAAGGTGATATATGAAGAACTTTATAAGCTGATATTGAAACAGAAAAAAAAATGTAATGAATAGTGAGTTTTCTCCGTGTAAGCTAATCAAGGTGATATATGAAGAACTTTATAAGCTGATATTGAAACAGAAAAAAAAATGTAATGAATAGTGAGTTTTCTCCGTATAAGCTAATCAAGGTGATATATGAAGAACTTTATAAGCTGATATTGAAACAGAAAAAAAAATGTAATGAATAGTGAGTTTTCTCCGTGTAAGCTAATCAAGGTGATATATGAAGAACTTTATAAGCTGATATTGAAACAGAAAAAAAAATGTAATGAATAGTGAGTTTTCTCCGTGTAAGCTAATCAAGGTGATATATGAAGAACTTTATAAGCTGATATTGAAACAGAAAAAAAAATGTAATGAATAGTGAGTTTTCTCCGTGTAAGCTAATCAAGGTGATATATGAAGAACTTTATAAGCTGATATTGAAACAGAAAAAAAAATGTAATGAATAGTGAGTTTTCTCCGTATAAGCTAATCAAGGTGATATATGAAGAACTTTATAAGCTGATATTGAAACAGAAAAAAAAATGTAATGAATAGTGAGTTTTCTCCGTATAAGCTAATCAAGGTGATATATGAAGAACTTTATAAGCTGATATTGAAACAGAAAAAAAAATGTAATGAATAGTGAGTTTTCTCCGTATAAGCTAATCAAGGTGATATATGAAGAACTTTATAAGCTGATATTGAAACAGAAAAAAAAATGTAATGAATAGTGAGTTTTCTCCGTATAAGCTAATCAAGGTGATATATGAAGAACTTTATAAGCTGATATTGAAACAGAAAAAAAAATGTAATGAATAGTGAGTTTTCTCCGTATAAGCTAATCAAGGTGATATATGAAGAACTTTATAAGCTGATATTGAAACAGAAAAAAAAATGTAATGAATAGTGAGTTTTCTCCGTATAAGCTAATCAAGGTGATATATGAAGAACTTTATAAGCTGATATTGAAACAGAAAAAAAAAATCGTGAAAGCTCTGTATCTCTTCAACAAATATACTCAGGATTTTCGAGATGTTCTTTTGTGTAATATGATCCATTTGCTCTACGTCTGTTAACAGGCTGGTTCCCCTACTCAACAAAAGGAATCACAGGCATATTACCAGCTTTCAAAGCATAACGGAACTGCAAGATATTTTATTAAAATAACTGCAAAGAGCGGGTAAAGACAATAAGCATACGCTCCAAGTTCGAATTCGGAATTTAGCGGATTCCTTTCCTATCGGCTACCAAGCCGAAAAGGCAACACAAAATTTGAAGAAAAAAAAATAAAATATATGAACACAAGGAAACACAATAGTTCGCTGTAACTGAAATGTTTGTTTGAATACTTAATAAGTATGAATATGTCTAATTTTATTTTGTCGATACAACGAATTCGTTGATAAGTTTGCGAAAAACTTCACAAACATGTATATAGGAATATATACGAATATAGGAATATATATCGCAGTATCAGTGAAATGGCATAATGTCTCTCAGATAGTGTGTGTGTGTGTGTGTGTAAGTGTGATGTCAGCACTGTGACAGTTGACACTGAGGCATCATGATGCAGACATGTAGCATAATGTCCCACCCAGTCACATTATCCTGACACCAGGTCGACCAGTCCTAATGCTAACCTCTTAATGCTAAAGGGCTAGTGAAGCAGCTGTTAGTACCATTTTTAAAAGTCTTTGTTATTACTCGGCCGGGGTTCGAACCCGCGACCTCCTGCATCCGAGGCGTATTCTCTAACCACTCAGGCCACCGGAGCGGTATTATCATAGAAAGAAATAAGTATGAATCTTTCTCTTGAAGAAACACACACAGTTCATAAAATATGAGAAAGTATTCGCATTTTGAGATTTCATATGTTTAACTAAGCAGGAGCAAATGGAGGTAAACTATTCCACACGATATTAATGGTAACTGGATAAAACTTGATTTATACTTATCAATATTGCATTGGAATACGTTTCGCCTACTTAACGTTCATCTGCTTCTCTCAGAACAAATAATATAAAAATGTCAAATGTTTTATTTCACAACAACAACTATTGCGATAATAGATAACTGTAATTATTGTTATTGTCCGCAATAGCTGCAGTTGATAAAATAATGCTTAAAGCAATTCATTTTACAGATTTCTTTTGAATATTTATCACAGTTCGGATAATCTGTATGTTCCGATTGCATGCTTTGGCATAATAATGAACCTAGATTAACTCCTATGGTAGTGACAGCCTCCTGAATGTACAGAAAACTGTGAACTTTAAATTAGTTATTAGCAATAGTATTTCCTTACTACCCTGTCTGTGGTTGCTATATTTTCAATTATACTAGGTTTAACCTGATCTAATATCTCCCCTTGTTTCGGCAAATTATTTTTTGTACAGACAATAAGTATATTGGACGGACGTGAAGGTACACTTTATTTTTGTCTCCTTCCTGCGTTAAATTGTCATCATCAGTTCTTAATTAGCAAACAAAATCAGGCTCTTTCTTAACAGACAAGCTTTTATTGGGTTATAATCACATGTCAACAGTTTTTGAGAAGCAACTTTAGTCACGACCTAAAACGGAGATTAAGGACCATCAAACATGACAACAAAAAGATATACATCGCCATTATCTGAACTTCTTTTCTTGGCGAATCACTTATCTGACGTGTACACTTGCTCCTCTCTTATCATTATCGCTGGTGTTCTGCTGACAAATTTAGATGACATTTTATAGTTTAGTCTTGGTGACAGTTATAATGGTCCCAGAACCACCAACCGACTTTACAACAGTCTCATCCCTATATCTATGTAAGCCACGTTTGCAGTCTTGTTGTGAAATTATTGTCATTCATTGTCTTCTTCACAATAAACATTAGCGCCTGCATAGCAAGCATACCACTTGATTCTCTCTAACCATCCATAGATTGAACCAAATCCTTCTGTGCACTCAGTAAATAAATATACGACCATAGGAAGCTGTGCATTCTTACATAATAACTAAAAGGGCATATCACAGTGATAACTGGGGTGTTGCGTTGTGCAAATACCAAAAGAAAACTAAAAAATATTCGGGCCAGTTATGTTTGTTTTTGTAGACAATGCTATTAGTCAACCATATATATAACGGCTTTCCGTGCCAGTCCCATATAGATACTATCGTTTATCTCTATTCTTTTGTTTCTATTTGTTTTCTTTTTGGAGAAAGACGGCTGTAGCAGTAGTATGTGCTTTATGGTGTTTTTAGTTTAGGTGCAGGTGATTTAACATGTACAGACAACCGGTAGGAGTCTATATTGCAATTCAAACAGTTCATTAGTTCTCGCACAAAATATTAATGGGATCGGACATACGTTATCACAAGATTAATGTCATCCCCCTTACAATTACTACAAATATAAATCACCAGCCAGTATTCCAACTATTGCAAGATTAGTGTCATCCCCCTTACAATTACTACAAATACAAATAACCAGCCAGTATTCCAACTATTGAAAGATTAATGTCATCTCCCTTACAATTACTACAAATGAAAATAACCTGCCAGTATTCCAACTATTGCAAGATTAATGTCATCACCCTTACAATTACTACAAATGCAAGTCACCAGCCAGTATTCCAACTATTGCAAGATTAGCATATACAGCTGATGAAAGGAGAAAGAGATTGTGCCCTAACAAGAGACATGAATTATATTTCTAATTAAACTGATAATGCTTTCATAGCTAGGAGAAAGCTCATATGGAACAGTATGTTGTGAAGGTATTAAAATGTACATCTTTCACGGGTTATTTAAACTTACATTCATGTCTTGTATTGATCCTTTGCATACCATTGTAACTGCTACAGAGAACGGAATGGTTCATTCAATTGAAGCAACAGAAATGTCATCTGATCTTTACCTTTGTACCCTGATATAATGATCTAATAAACTGTATTATACTTACTTATAATATATAATCATATGTAAGAATATTATTGGTCAGTGTTATGATCGTATATCTCACACAAGCAAGATTGGTAGCACACCTGTGTACGCCAGAAACAGACCTCACTCTTACCTGCGCAGCGTTTAGTTAGTGATATATATGACGTAATGTTACAGTAATTAATATTATTACAAAATGCTGTCACACTGTAGACGGGTGGTCTAAATGGTTCTTTTCCTTTATAAACATTTTCGAAATGTGAATATTTAATTTGTTTCTCTGAATAACAAACATATCGGCGTTGTTCCTGGTTGGTGTGTATATGCAATTTCTCCCCTAAATCTTTAAATTTCTTTTAAATATATCCAGACATTATTTTCAAATTTTATTCAACATCATTCCAACTCATTCTTTTTTCCAAAGTATGCAACTTTTACGCTCCATTGGGTTTCAGTTAATTTAAGTCCAATTTTACTAAATTTAATTGGACATGTGAGTATACATTCATATAATGTACGTATTTATGAATCTATTTATATTGTAGAAAATGGTTTGCTTTAACGCTTGTAAGGCATGTAGCATATTCACCCCTCTGTGGAAGTGGACTCTTATCCTCCATTGGGATATTTGTCTTAGACGATGTTGGTTTTTAACAGCATAATGGCCAATTAGTGTCTGAACTTTATATTTGCCTGATTATCTTGTTCATTCAGGTAAGACATTAACGAAGATGTTCGTTCAAAGTAATATGTCACCGTGTTATACAAACGCACACTGTAATTGAATTCACATACCCGAGATGGTGCTCATATTCAAGAAGGCCATGTAGATCCATATCCAAACTGGAAGTCGTGACGTCATACCACTCATCCCTTCTGCTGTTTTCCTGGTGAATGTACCACAAAAAAAAAATTTGGTGATTGCTCTAACCGAATCTATGTCAGGGAAATTTTGTCCATAAACCCACAGAACTTTCCTGCACAGCCTATTTGCTGTATCAGTATATACGCAGTATTATGAAGAAGTAATTGGTGAATGGTCTTTATCTACATAGTGGCATACAGGGCACAGACAAGTATTGCTTTAGCGATTAACTTGACAATGTTATCACTTTAACCGCATGTTTTATAGTATGAAGTAATAACATAACGTATATGCTATAGTCCACGTTTCATTTCAAAGAATTAGTACCTGTCGTTTCAACAAGGAAAGTTACTTTGCTTATTATATACTTATTAGATTTAATAACGGTTATGAAATACAGAACAAACAAAACGTATTCCAAACATGCATTTCTGTTTTCTTTCCAAGTTTTAATATTAGAGAAAGACATACACAGCTACTGTAAATTAATTTGCAGCGTTTTAAAAGGATATTAAAAATGTGATATACACTGTTTTACAAAACAACTATAGAACGTATATAAGTAACATTAGGAGTTAGAAATTATTACTTACGGCAAAATGCTGCATATATGTATTAATGTATCAAGTGATGAAAATATTGAAAAGCGAAAAACAATAAGTATTATATAACTGAAAATATAATTTAATTACAGTTTTGATTAATGAACTTTTAAAACAGTTCTATCGGGTTCAAAATTATCGCGTAATATGAATGAGTTCCAGTGGTATTCCGAATGATGCTTTTATTGAAATGATGTATCAACAGAACGAAAGGATCACTATGATACAACCCTAAAATGCCTTTAACTGAATCCAGACTAATTCCGAAAAAGCGATTAGAATGTTAGATTTCCAAAAATCCCTCAGTGAATTAACAGTAATTCCGTGACAGCTATAAAATATCCAAATAATCTCTTAATGAATTAACAGTAACTCCGACGAATGATTAAATTAAATAAATTAATCCTCTCAAATAAAACTGAATAACTTCTATGAATACTATTTACTACTAAAAATGCCTAATTCTTCGTAATATTTATAGTATGTACAAACTTAGTACTCACTACAGAGGCAAAATAGAACGCATATTCTTTTTAACATGATCCGAAATATTATAAAGAGTCAGATGTCAACCAGTCAGTCTTTAGGTTGGGCTGACCTATCAGAACTTATGTTTTTTTTTTAAATTTCAATGTACTACTCAACGTTGAAACTAATAACGAATATTTGCACGATCACACAGCTAACTCATCTTAGAGTACTTACTTACGATCATTGGGGAATATTAATACTTATATTATTATTAACTGAAACACCCTCACAAATTATAATCGTAAAGGAAATGCACATTGAATAGATATCCATAACGATACACATATAAATGCTATAGATTTAACTATATTAAAATTAAACATTGTAAAATTTACAAATCTTAGTAAATACTTTCTGGAGACTGTCTATGGATACATCTCTACTTCTAAACGTATCAAGGATATACATATTTTTTATGTATATTTGATATAATTATATCTGATTATATATATATATATATATATATATATATATATATATATATATATATATATATATATATATATATATATATATATAATAATAATAATAATAATAATAATAATAATGAGGACTTTGTATAGCGCCTAATCTTTAGAAGCTCTAAGCGCTTTGCAACATAAGACAACACCTGTAAGATAACAAAAACATATACTGATATGATCACGAAAACAAACACCATAAAATTAGAAAACATTAAACGTGGTGAGAATATTTAAGGTAGGAAACATTATTAGGTCTTTAAGTTTGTTCTTGCAGTCGAAATAAGTGAGTTTTGAGAGCCCTCTTGAATGTGATAACTGTCTTTGTGTCTACGTTCAGTGGGCAATTCATTCCATGTTGCTGGGCCCTGGTATGCAAAAGAACGTTGTCCATATGACTTTGTTTTCATAGTGGGAATAATGAGTATACGATTGTCAGAAGAGGAGCATAAGTATTTTGCTGGTGTGTACACATGGGCGAGGTCGGAGAGGTATGTTGGACTAGAGTCCCACAGTGAAACGTAGCACAGAGAACACATTTTGTGTTTTATTCTGGATCGAATGGATAGCCAGTGTAGGGTACAGAGCAGCGGGTAGGTGTACTCTGTTCGTGGTACTCTAAGGATGATCCGAGTAGCCGTGTTTTGAACTTTTTGAAGTTTCTAGAGCAGATATTGAGATGAACCAGACAGAATTGAGTTACAATAGTCCAGTGTTGAAAGTAATAATGAACACACAAGTGTTTTAGTGGCATCAACTGAAAGATATTTGCGAACTGAGCTGATGCGTCTCAGCTCAAGATATGCAGCCTTGCATATGTTCATGACATGCTGGTGCAATGTGAGAGTACTGTCAAGAGTAACACCTATTTTTCATACTGATTGTGTGAATTTAATGTTGGTGCTGCTGATATTTATTGTTTGAGGTAAAGGATGTGAATGAGAAAATCTTCGTGTTGTGATCAGAATGGCCTCAGTTTTATCATCATTCATCTGCAGCTTGTTACATGTCATCCATGATTTCAGATCAGAAATGCACCTCTCTCTACCTTGGATGGTACAATCAACTTCATTTGGGTGGCTAGATTTGTATATTTGGGTGTCATCAGCGTACAGTTGGTGACACTGGATGATGATCTATCACACTTGAGAGCGACTGAGTGTACAGAATGAAGAGAACAGGTCCAAGAACAGATCCCTGTGGAACACCACAACATAGATCAACTGCACTGGAGTGGATTCCATTTGCAGATACAATTTGTGTCCTGTTGACTAAGTAGGTCTTGAACAACAGTAAGGCTGTATAATGAATGCCAAATACATGCTGGAGACGGTGAAGTAATATATCGTGGCATATTGTGTCAAATGCTGCAGACAAATCAAGGAGGGTGAGGACTGTAATCTTTAGGCTATCCAACGCAGAGAGAATGTCATTAACTACTTTTAGAAGAGTAGTTTCAGTACTGTGGCAAGGGCGATATGCAGATTGTACATTGCTAAAAACACTGTTTGAATTTAGATGATATACAAGCTGGGATATAACAACCTTTTCTAAGATTTTTATATGAATGGGAGATTAGAAACTGGGCGGTAATTCTTTAAATCTTTATAGTCTAGTGTTGGTTTCTTCAGCAGAGGCATTACAATGGCAGTTTTGAAAAATGACAGGAATTCCCCGGATGAGAGAGATGTATTAATAACATCAGTTAGTGAAGGCAATACTGGATCTAAGTACTGAAGCTGCAGTGATGTTGGAATTGGATCAAGTTCACATGACTTTATACATACATACATACATACATACATACATACATATATATATATATATATATATATATATATATATATATATATATATATATATATATATATATATATATATATATATATATGAATATAAAAGTAGATTGGAGTCGACCTGACCCCAAGCTCCAAACATATGTCTTATCTGCTTACAAGGTTGTTCCATGTCAGCATTGCTGGAGTTTTGCTCATGATTCAGATTTATGACACCTTGCTCCGCAGACAGCAATTAGTCAACCAAGACAAGGCCCTTCAATGAATAGACAGATTCCAATAGATAGACAAGGTCGGAGAAGGATGGTACACTTAGGGAAAGAAATATGTAATAATTTCAATGGCACAAATGGATGTTTCCGAGCAAACTGTAGTAATGCACACGTATGCTTGACGTACAAAGAAACTCATTCTCAGCTTAAGTGCGACCTGATGACTAAGCAGGCACTACCGCTTACAAAACCTCAATGACTACATCAGGAGATAGCGGTGACGTTTCAGGCAACCACACCAGTCAACATCACTAGATTACAAGAAGAATTGCAACACCATCCGGATCAAGAATTTGTGGATTATCTTATAAATGGTCTCTGCTATGGTTTTCATACAGGAATTTCGCATCAGCCGACTTCTTCATTCGTGTGTAAAAATTAGGTATCAGCGACATCACAACCCGATGTAGTTGATGTATTATTTGAGTACGAGCTCTCCGAAAATTACCTCATAGGCCCTTTTGAAAGTCCACCATTTCCTGCATTCTGGATTAGCCCCCGGGTGTAGTACAAAGCAAATATTTCTGGCAAGTACATACTTATAGTAGATATGTCGGCACTTCAGTGTTCACTTGAGCATGAAAGTATTAATGCTTTAATCAGCAAAGAGGATGTTTCACTCTCCTACGAAAAAACTGATGATGCTATTCACATTCTGGTGCAGACAGGAATGGGTGCTAATATGTGTAAGACTGATATTACTGATGCATTCAAGCTAATTCCCATACTTCCAACATTGTGGCCTCTATATGGTGTCCAGTGGAGAAAACAATATTATTTCTACACTAAACTAGTGTTTTGGTAGTAGAAGTAGTCCTAAGATTTTCAATACACTATCCAGAACAATTGCATGGATAGCTCAACATAATTATGGTATCACACATTTTTTGCATTTACTGGATGATTTTTTCTCCATTGATGAGCCTGGTTTTCCAGCTGAAAGAACAATGGCTTTAATCACATTGATTTTCAATAGGTTATCTATTCCAATTGCTTCCAACAAGACTTTAGGACCGTCACCGGTCATGGAATATTTGGGTATAATGCTGGACTCTAGATTGCCACAAGATAAGTTGAGAAGATTAGCTGTACTGCTTAAAACTTTCCAGCAAAGGAAATCATGTACAAAGAGGGAATTGCTGAGTTTGTTTACATTATGCATGTCGAGTGATCGCCCCAGGTCAGTCTTTCACATCCTATCTAATGTCCTTGTCAACAACCACCACCGAATTGAATCATCATGTAAAAATAAATAGCGAATGTAGAATGGATCTAAAGATGTGGGGTGATTTTATGGCTCAATGGAATGGAGTATCTTTTTTCTTGGATTCTAATATTACGGTTGCTACAGATTTCGAGGTCTTTACTGACGCAGCATCAACTCTCGGATTTGGCGGGGTTTTCCAAGGCAGATGGTTCCAAGGATCGTGGCCAGATAATTTAGATGTATTAGGCACAGACAAGTTTTCAATGGCCCTGCTGGAAATTTACCCCATTGTAGTTGCAGCCCACATATGGTGCCATATGTGCCAGAGGAAACGAATTTTGTTCCATTGTGACAACATCAGTACAGTCAAATAATTATGAAGCGTCGATCTAAGTCTCCCATGTTAATGAAATTGCTCAGACGTTTAACTTGTATATCAGCACAATATTGTGAAATTCTAGCTGAATATGTCCCAGGGAAATATAACCTCATTGCAGACGCTCTCTCTCTCTCTCTCGTTTTCAGCTGGAAAAATTCTGGGTTCTGGCTCCAACTGCAGATAGAACTCTGCACCCATGCCCAGTCTTGGAGGAACTGATATTCTACTAAACAAAACTGTGGACAGTTTACTACAAGCAGCACATAGCCCACGGACGCAAGCGGTCTATTTGACGGGTTGGAAAACCTTCAATCATTTTTTGGTCATGGTGGGTCGCTGGGATCATAGGAGCCATCAACCTTCAGGACCAATTGATGAGGATGCCCTTGTTGCTTTTGCGGCATATTGCTTCAAGAGTATTGCTATTCGATATGCATCTATCAAGCTGTATTTGTGTGGTGTGAAGTATTTCTGTGTAAAACGTGGCATACAGCACCCCCTTGATGGCCAGTCATATTCGTGCTGTCCAAGATTGCAAATGGTATTGCGGGGTGTGAAGAAATTGCAGAATAATGCACCTAACTCAAGGTTACCCATTTTTACCTTCGATATATTTGCGCATGTGCACCTTGCTTCACAAATGTTTCTTTAGTCGCTGGGTGGATGGTATGTTGCTTGCTGCATCTTCACTAGCTTTCTTCACCTTCTTACGTTGTGGCGAATTTACGCTGACGTCAGCTATGGATATGGAGTACTTACATATCAGTGACTTTACTATTTCTGCAGATAATTCTAATGGGATTTTATTGTTGAGAGCGTCAAAGGCTGATCCATTCCGGTATGGTGTGCAGATCAGACTTTTTGCAGTGCATAACTGTACTTGCCCCTTACGGGCTATGCGCGAGTACCTAGCGCTCCGCAGCAGGATGTGTTGTCTTAGACCTTCGGACCCGCTATATACTACAGATGGTATTAATCCACTATCTAGATCAGTGTTTTTGGAGAAGCTACGTTTGCTCCTGCACGTACTAGGCTATCCACAAGGCAAATTCAAGGGGCCCTCCTTTCGGATAGGGGCCGCCACTACAGCCGCAAATGCTGCAATAGAGGACCACCTTGTTAAAACGATATGCCGTTGGACTTCAGATCCTTATTTGCGTTATATCAGGACCTCGAATGATGCCATTCTGCAAGCACAGCAGGCCATGTGTGGATCTACCCACTCATAGATGATGTAACGCCATAGGGGCATGTTCAACTAAGCCTTTCTCTCGGAGAAGTGCATCTGATGGATGTATGTGTGTTCTCAAATAGGCTAGTTCGTGTGGCAGTGTATTCTTTCAGAGGTGATCATTCAGAATCTTTACATGGAGTTATTCTGGGAAGGGAATAAGCAGATTCTGTGTATTGTTCTAAGTGCTTAATTGTGCGTGTTCTTTCTTCAGTTTTCTACGTAGTGTGATCATCAGATTCAGTCGGCGGTGAGGTGTGTTTCGCACCAGTAGTGTGTTTACCGTGTTCTGCGGAGCAGGATGGTCAGATTCATGGCCATTGGGTGGCGTTAAGCATTGTGTTTACTAATGTTCTTTGGTTTATCTAGTTGGTTTCTAATTTAATCAGTTTACTGCATGTGCACTGCAAGCGGTTATATGCATATGACTTCAGTATTGAACTACATGAACTGTATACGTGTCTGCAGAGTAGATTTTGTGACAGTTTGTGGAAACTTTACTTTATTTATACATCAGCCCCCAACAGAGAACAAGCTGGGAACATAGCAGTGCAAGTTTCGTCATATATGACTTGCCTACAGATTCTTACATCACAGACTCAATTACAACTCCACTCTAGATATAATGTGACTTCAGTCTCGGTATCACCATAACATGGTGTCCAGGCATAGACCCCGGAATAGTCATACCTTGGCAAGGGTTCTTGCAGTAGTATCCATTTATGATGATTCACTGTGTGTAATTCTTAGTATGGCAATCGTTCATTTCATACACATAATTGCTTATATTGATAGTAATTTTCATGCTTAGTTTAACAGAACTGCGGGTACTTCTCATCCATATCTATCCGTTCCTTGGGGCTCTCCGCTGCATACAACTACAGTTCCATTACTCGGCATGCAGCGTCGTTTGGGCATTTTGTCCCCAATCCACTCGACGTACAGACATAACAAGTTGTGGCGACTCTGCCTCAATACAGCGGCAATTCTGCCTTAACAGTTATGTCAGTCAGTCATATTGGCGACTCCGCCTCAAAACATCGGCAATTCTGCCTGGACATCAGTCATACTGACAATTCTGCCTCATAGATAGGGCATGTTGGCCATTTGACCCTGACATCAGTCAGACTGGCGATTCCGCCTTATAGTTACTGCATGCTTCTCTACCATATTACCACTACTAACCTCACGCAGCGGAGGGTGAGACCCAAGGAATGCCAAAGATGTATAATATGTACTGTTTTATAATGCTAAATAGTTGATTAAAGAGTTGACTCTACCTCTCTATTAGTTCTTCGTATGCTTAATATCATATATGCAGTTCACCTGTCAGTCTAGCTGGAGGTGCATATGATCCACCTGTCCAACATTCCATTTTTTATATTGTGTAAATGCATATAAAACTCACTAAACATCCCGATTACGTTCAGCTATATATGCTCTGCGTTTGCTTTCGGTGATCCAGCTTTATTATTTTTACATGATTTAGGTTCATAAAAGTAGATCCATGTTTCCTCACTTGTGACAATCTCTTTCAAGCGCAACGTGTTCAGACCTCTCTTATTTGGCGAATAGGTAATTGATGATTGAAACCCTAATCTGTTTTCGTCAGCCTTAAGCAAATGTGGGATCCATTTGCACATATAGTATTGGGGTTCAAATGTTTCTCAATCTGCAGAAACAGCTAAAAAATGAATACCCATGATAATAAAATTATCTTTCATTGTTTGTCAAGTATTGTCATACGTTGTCTGCATCACACCATATATATCATGTTCACCAATCCCAAATAACAGTCTTTCAGAAGGTGAGATCACTTCCGTGGATTAGCGACCATCTTTAAAAGTAACAAGCCACCAGAAATGCATAGATTATGATAAAGAACTACATCCAAGTCTAATTCAATATGGGTTGGAGAGCACCTAAGAGCGCCCGGATTTTACAGTATATAGCATCAGAATTTGTTTTCTCTGATATTTTTACTCACAGTAATGTACCTATGTTACGTTAGATGTCAGCCGCGCTGCACGCGCAGGTGTAGTCACTGCATGGAACACTATTAATTCGGCATTAACGTAATCTAGAGTGTTGCGGATATCTCTAATATCTGGACCATTTATGAAATTTCTAACATAGTTTTATTATAAGTCATTTGGGTTTATGACGTTAATATTTTAATTCTTTAATTAAGTAGCTGGTTTGCTCTGTAGTAAAGTACATGTACACTACTTATATAATTTCATTCATAACAAGTCCGATTGCTAAGGTCAAATCAAGTCAAGTACATCACGCTTTAATTCGAATGAAGGTCACAAAACATCATGGGAAACTAGGAGTAATTTTGCCCATGTTGGAATCATCATGCACGCCCTAAGTGTTAATTGGTTCAATAGCTTGAGAAGATGATTACCTGACTTTCTGAGTTATTTTACAATGATACGAACTGAGTGTTCCAGAATCTTATAGTGAGTCCGAGTCTCTTTATTTGATGCGTAAATATAAACTATATAACGAGAATACACACAATATGTATTCAATCATCCAGTCTATGCAAGTTTTGTATGACTCATCGAGAAGTCATCGTGATTTATTTATAATATTTGTTTGTTAAATTTTGCAGAGGGAAATCTTTAATTTAAACAGTCAGTACATATTGGATTATTTTAATTTTATAAAGGGCTGAATATTTATATAATTATATTGGATTATGAAAACTTTCAAAGACTTCCGTGGTATTTTCCTTCCTGGGAACTATCTTGAATTAAAAATATTTTTATTTAGTAAGGTGATGTCATCAGAAGTGTCAGCACGATAGCACATGAGTAAATTTAACTAAATTAGAACCTTCATTCGGATTATCTAAGACAGTTTCCAGGTTAGTGGCGCATTGATTGCACAGTTTAGGATATTCTCGGAATTGATACTGTTTAAATCTTTCATTCTGTTTGACTTTATATTTTATTTAAATACATTTATATTTTGGAAACTTTAATACGTATTGGGTCTTATTACTTACGTTTAAGCCCCCAGACGTAACAACAAGTTCAAAGAAACAAAACGTTATTAGAAATTATTCAGCATGTGTAAATGCCCCTTTTATATACGGATAAAAAACATCTGTAGAAAAGGCAACACTAAACGTGTGTTACGAATGTCTAGTCTTAATGTAAGTAACATAAAAGAGCGAAAACCAGCACATTTTGTAAAATTCAATAAATAATGTATTTCACTAGAATACCGAGTGAAAGTTTCAAAAAATTAAAAATTATAGTAATGTGAATTATCTCCTAAAGTTTCTTAAACGTTCTATCACAAGTCCAAATGCATGAAGTTCCAATTGAATTCCAATATTGAATATGTTGAGGTGCCTGTGGTTTCGCAGTCACGAATGTGCTAATGTGCCAATGGCCCGGAAAGTGACAATGTTATAACAGTCCTCCGCTGTATCATAATAATATAATCCAGTATGCCCTTGACTGAATTCACTATAGTTCTAAATATATGATTGAGTCTGAATATAATTTTGAACACTTTGTCATTCCATCAGGTAATAATATAATTTGAAAAATCCACCCAAATTAAAAACTGAAGACAACAGTTAAGACTGATTCCACTTCGGATGTTAAGGCAAGAACGAACAATCCTAACGTAAACAAGTTTGTATACCCCTCCACTTGATCTGAGTTGCAATTACCATTTTCTGGCAATATTCTGTCAACGTAATATAAATTTACTTCTGAAGAAACTTCTAAGGTCAGAATCAAGACTTTACCTTTACCTCAAACTAAAGTAAACATGTTTACAGTTAAGAATCAATTAACTATTAAACCTATAATGACAAAGAAATGAGAATTATGCTGTTTACAAAATTAATGTCATTCATCAGATAGACCAATAATTTGATTTTGGACAAAGGCAATGTGCGTGATAAAAGCGTTATAAATTACATGTATATAATCCATGAATGTCAAATATTTAATTAAGGAAGAGAAAAGTGCATATTTTTGTCTATATTCGTTGCTTCTTAATCTCGGTATGAACCAGTTTTCCAACTTAGCAATAGTATCAGTAACGTCGTAGAAATGTACAAACTCAATATCCCCATATGCAGTATAATTATTCAAGACTACCGATACACTACGTTTGGTGTTTTACCTTTGTTTGACTTCGGAATTTGTTAATAATGATATAACCACATTTCGGTCATGTTTATCCAGCCTGTCATGTTACCACCTAACTGCCCAGAGGAGAGCGTTTTCTGTTCTCTTGGCAAACATCTTTCAAATGAAGTAACGTCTTTTGTTATGTAGATCTATATTGTTTGCTTAACTTTTATCCATAATTGTAGATTGTAAAACTCATTTTAAACACTTATTACATAGCTGGCATTTGTCCATTATTGTGGTTTGTACTATAAGATAATATTTGTAAACATGTCTACAGGCCGTTTTGCCTTAGAAAGCTCTGGAAGAGAATTACCCGGCATCCTGGTCATCTTATTGTCTTAAGTTTTGATATAAGTTTTTTAAAATCCAAGTTATTCATTCCTATTTTCATATCATTTTTGGGGTAATTAATTTGTGTTCAGATATAATTTGATAGGAGTTATTTATTTAATCATTCGTTGGAATTACAAACTGCTAATTTACATTTTGGACTAAACTCTATCTGAAGACTATTGCGAATTCATTCAATGACATTATTATAAACTTTGAGATATCAAGACTGTATGTGCATTATCATATTTAAAACTATCGGTACATCATCATATTCAGCAAGTTAAGTCATTCGAAACACCACTGGAATTCATTTGAAAAACCCAATACGTTTACACTTGTTTTATAAATTTTAGGATTATTCGGGATATAATTCACAATACTGAAAGTTTCCATGACATTTTCATATTATAACTTAGATAATTAAAATATTTGTTGAATTGCAACAACCGTCGTTTTTATTTTATTTTTTATATATCTTTTTCATGTCTTTCTGTTATTTAGACCATACATTCGTAACACGTTCCTGTTCAGTTACTAGGCATAGTAGTTAGCCACATCGAGTTTCTTCCATTTTACATAATGTTAAGCCGTACTCAAGCTGGTTCTTTGTTTCTTTATTATATTGCTAAGAAAACCATGCATAGGCTTAACATTATCTTTCAAATTAGGCTTGACTGTCTATGAAGAGTTCTAGCTCTAGACCGTAGATTATGTGTAAGTAAATCAAATGTGTTTCCTCTACGACGAATGTAATTCTTACCTATTCTAAAGTTATGATTTCACGTACCTTACGAGCGATACATATTTGTAACGGTGTGTATGTTGATATCTAGTTGAAATTGTACTCGTCATTAATATCTGTGTTACGATAATTTTTCATTTTAGGATAATTTTGTTTGAACTTTTATATTGATGAGAAATGGGTGTCTTTCATTGTTAACAGTTAACTATATGTGTGCTCAAAGGTCCAGTGAGAAGATAAGGCCGCACTCTGTTTTGAATAGTATAGATGATGATACGCCTCTATCCTTTCACGTTGATGTTATCAAAGTTGTGATGGAGATACACGAGCCACAACAACTCATCTACTCTGCGTCCAGGATCCAGTGGTGCTTAGAAACATAAAGGACCAATTCCACTCAGGTGGAGGGCCCCACATCTCAGACGAATTCATAGGGATAATATGGAAGGAAGTACCTATCCAAAACCATTTTCTACCGACGAATAGTCCAATATATGTAAGAGACGATCGTTGGCTTGTGTTAAGTGAGTGTACGAGCTAATATGTCAACAGGATGAACTGGCCGGTGATTGGTGACCGGTTACCTGAACGAACTGACTGGTGGTCTTTGAACTGTAAAAATTCCAGATCTGACTGAGTTCTTATTATTCCTGACATTTGAGGTTATCTCATTCTCCCAGAGAACTATACAATTTACCATTGACCAACTATAGATGTTTAAGTATTATTTTATTTCATATTTGTGTCAGGAGGTTATTTAGAAAAAGCAAGGACGCTAGCTTACCCCTTATAACGTTCATGTAAGTGGTTATTCACTTTTGACCTGGTACAGTGGCAATACGTAAGTAAAATATTCATGAACGGAGACCATAAAGGGAAATCTTAAGTACATAATAGTACTGAGAAAGATGAGGTTAGTTTGTTTCGTGAG
Source organism: Sinohyriopsis cumingii (assembly GCA_028554795.2). NCBI lineage: Eukaryota > Metazoa > Mollusca > Bivalvia > Unionida > Unionidae > Sinohyriopsis > Sinohyriopsis cumingii. The sequence goes on along the minus strand of CM068832.1, from coordinate 7,133,312 downwards.
CTGGACTTCAGAGACTTAGCTAAAGTTTCCTTAGGGTTCTGGACTATACAAATTTAGCCAAAACTTAGTTAAGTTCTAACGTGTGAAGTTTGATCCAAATTGTAGCTAAAGTTTTGGACGATTATGGCTAAACCAAGTTGTGACTATCGAGGTTTCTGACTATCTATGTTTAGCCACATTTTGACTTCAGAATACTCGATACTTTTGGGCATGTGATCGAACTTTTACGATTATATAGAATTTCATTCACCCTACTGTATGCTAGTAGTGAAGTGGGGCACTATAGGGTCTATGGGAATTAGCATTAAAAACACCCCTGGGTCGATATAGGGTCTATGTAAATTTAACATGGAGAAAAATCGTGGGTCGATATAGGGTCTATGGGAATTAGCATTACAGACTTAACCTGGATCTGTATAGGGTCTATGTAAATTTAACATTAATCACCCTGGGTCTGTATAGGGTCTATGTAAGTAGTGAAAGGGGCCACCCTACGTACAATGGGAATTAGCATTACAGAGACCCCTGGGCCACTCTACGTACAAGGGAAATTTAACATGGAGAAAAATCGTGGGCCACTCTACGTACAAGGGGAATTTAACATGGGAATAAATCGTGGGTCACTCTACGTACAAGGGGAATTTAACATGGGGAATAGAGTTTGGGTCTGTCTAGGGACTAGGGGAATTTAACATATGGAAATTGAACATGGTGGGTCTGTATAGCGTCAAGGGGAATTTGAACATGGTGGGATTGTCTAGGGACAATGATGGTAGAGGGTCAAACACAACAGAGACAGAAACATACATACACTAGTACAAGCGTGAGATTTATATATAAAGCATTACCAAGACCTGAAATCTTGCTGGGGTGTTCACAAATTTGCATAATTGTAATGATGCTATAAATAGCTATAATCAAGGAAATGCTCAACGACAAAATGGATGTGACTAAAAGTAACGCTAAAATGACGAAATTGTCCCAGAATTTAAAGGAAAATAAACATATCCCCGAAAATTAAGTTACAATGGTTTAGACTAAAATGGATAAAATTAGTAACTACTTACAATATCAACTTCTGTGACGATCTTGGATAAATACCTATGTATCTATAATCAGCTGAAATTCCTATGAAATCCCACTATCTATTTATAGCTCCAACTTGTGGGTTTTTCCTTTGGAAAATCCCACTATCTTTTTATAGCCTCAGCTTGAGTGACGTTCCTGTTTATGAATTCTAGTATATATGTATAGCTACAAAATGTGGAAATCCCCAAGTCGATATTTATAGTCTCAAAATTTCCAGCGTCAGTGACGTCACTGTACTGAACACTAGGGATAAAATATCAACAGTGTTGCAAGTGGCTGACCTGAATACGCGCTACTGTAGGTAGGTAGGTAGAGTGTATCTGATAGGGATAAAGTGAGTTTTACACGGACAAACAGAGACCAATAGACACACACAACGTACACACACACACACACAAACACACAAACACACACACACACAACGTACGCGCGCCGACATACTCACACACACACACATACTCACACACACACACACACAAACACACAGAAACACACAACGTACGCGCGCAGACATACTCACACACACACACATAAACACACACACTATAAAATAGATAAAATTAGTAACTACTTACAATATCAACTTTTGTGACGATCGTGGATAAATACCTATGTATCTATAATCAGCTGAAATTCCTATGAAATCCCACTATCTATTTATAGCTCCAACTTGTGGGTTTTTCCTTTGGAAAATCCCACTATCTTTTTATAGCCTCAGCTTGAGTGACGTTCCTGTTTATGAATTCTAGTATATATGTATAGCTACAAAATGTGGAAATCCCCAAGTCGATATTTATAGTCTCAAAATTTCCAGCGTCAGTGACGTCACTGTACTGAACACTAGGGGATAAATGGCAACAGTGTTGCAAGTGGCTGACCTGAATACGCGCTACTGTAGGTAAGTAGGTAGAGTGTATCTGATAGGGATAAAGTGAGTTTTATAGGGACAAACAGAGACCAATACACATACACACACACACACACACAACATACGCGCGCAGACACTCACACACACACACACACACAGAGGGAAGAGGAAAAAACAAACCCCAAATATACTATCAACACAGAAGGGAGATAATGCAAACCCCAAATAAACTATCCACACAAACGTACGCGAACGCATACAAACCCCAAATATACTATCAACACAGAGTGAAGAAGAAAAAGTTTTTTGAAAGCACCTAAGCCCTCACCTGCAATGACCAACTCTGCCAAACACCTACACCCCACCCCTCCCCACCCCCACTCCCAACACTACAAAACCCATTTAACCCGTTATTTTATGGCATCAGTGTGTGATTTAGGAAACATCAAGACACAAAACGATGGATGAATAGACTGACTATTGTTTACCGACTTGCATGCCTAAAGAGCGTGCGTGAAGGAAAACATCCTTCCATTTCAATTCTAACTAAAACATGATCCAGAGGGATAGAGAGAGGTGAAAGAGCACAATTTCATAAAGTGTGAGTAAAAACCAAAACACGCCATCCTTATTATACAATGTCAAGACCAAGAGACACTTACGTTTTCTTTCTGGTCTATTCTCTTTTAGAAGGTAGTATGAAATTTCACATCAGGGCCAACGCATCGGCTCACCTTGTCAATTTTTTCCATTTCCATGTCTTTACTGGCACAAGTTCTTCATCATCTTCAATTTCTTCTTCTTCTGAATCCCTCTTCTCTGTTTCGTCTTGTTTTTGTTTCTTCTCTTTTCTCGTAGGGCACTCTGAATTCCAGTGTCCTTTCTCCTGACAACGATATTAGGTATCTTGACTTTTGTCTCTCTTTCTTAGACGAAGCAGGTATTCTGGAGATAAATACCCATTTACCTTTGCAGATATAGCAAACTTCATTAGCACTTACACACTTTCGTTTGACTCTCATCAAATCAACGACCAAAAGAGTAAGTTTTGTTGCCACTTTCGCATGTGAATTATGCTTTCGTATGACTTTTAGCAAATATTTGACCAGCAGGTCGATCTGTGCTGACTCTTCCATCTTCTTGATCGTTTGAGAGCGGAATGAATACTCTGACGCTAAGACACTCTCCTTATATACAGAGACCTGCCGCGTATGTAACCTAGTCAAATGTAATTTTGCAATAAGATGAAACGATTTCATTGATGAAGTAAAAGGCAATGATGTACCGTATCGCCTCACACAAAACCTGAAGTGTTAGTTCAAATCCGTGTCAGCGATTTCGAAGACGACATAACTGGGCTTTAATCAATGCTCTCCAATATGCCACAAAACCACGAGTCCTGATTCACGACAAAAGAAATTTCGTTCGGTCCATAAAAAATAGTATCACATCTGAGAAACGCAAAAACGAACTTCCAGAAAACTGAGAACGACGGCTTACACCTACAACGTAAATGTATGAGTTCAAGTAGTGCGTAAAACTTAGTCAAATTAAATTTTTATAGTCAAGACGAAACGATCTCTTTTCGAAGAAGAAAGCAGACACCAAACGACAATTGCGATCCGTGTCACACAACACTTTTCAAAATGTGTATTATCAGAGGTTTGTTCTAGCGATCTGCACGGTTAAATTAAATGTTGATGTATTTTGCAATAAGACGGACACAATTTCCATGGGATCGCCCATGCTACGATTGTTCGTGCATTAGTTTAATTTTTAAAAATATTTTTTTTATATAAATCGCCTATAGGATAGACCCAGTAAAGCATGGCCATTCTCGTCACTGTCTGAATAGCTACTCAAGTCAATTCGAAGCGAACGCGGTAAGAAAATAAGTATAGCCAATGAAATGGCTTACAACGGGTGATGCATTGTTTTGTTCTAGGACTGTGTGGCATAATAATCCCTATGTTCTTGCGTTGTTACCATTACAGTGCAGACACTGAAATGTGAACTTACAAGCCCTCTTTGTGTGTGTGTGTTGTACCATTTCCTCTTACCACATCAAACTACTGAGCGTCACAGTAATGGTTCGCGTTTTCAAGCTGGCCATTTCTTTATATCTCACTTAAACATTTTGACATAAACACTCACACTCACATCGGTAGAGTCAGAACAGACGTGTTACAGTATTGAGGGGCATGTTATCTTTTTTTTTCAAACTAATAAATTTGGGGTTTGTATGAAGTAAAGAACCGAAAGTACAGTGAAACTCAAGGATGATGACCCAATCTGTCTCTATTGATGCGTGTATTTACTTAAGAAGAAATATGACCTCTAAAACACAAAGAGATACGGCAAGCATGATTAGATTAAACACAACGATGTTTTTTCCTTCACGCCCGTGTAATTTAGAGTTTCAATCGTCTTTGAAGACAAACTTGGTCTCCTTTTGTAGGGCTTGAAATAATAAAAAAGCTGAAAAATCTTAAGCACTTTGCTATAGATAATTTCATCAACAGACTAAACAACATAAATACCGTTACAACAATAGAAAGCCTTAAATCTTCTATCAAAAAGAAATGCATGAAAAAAATTAAAGATTAACGATAACTAACCAATCAAACCGAATTTAACAAAGGAAAGGTAGGCGAATGTACTCTGCCATGCACCATCAACTTGAAAAAAATTATAAACAGAGAGAAACCTGAATTCAAAATTCAGTTGTTTTTTTTTTTCTTCAAAATTATTTCGTTTCTTTTTTTTTCTTTTTTTTTTTTTTTGGAACAAATCTAAGCACTAATATAGAGTGGAAAAGGGAAAATGCACATACAAGCTTTGATAATTCTGAAAAAATGAGGGGATATTCGTAACGTTCATAACCACCTACATATGCTTGGACTTGTCTGTGACTTATCCACAAAACAAGATGTACATATTTCTGGTCAAGCTGCAAGTGTGTGCGTGTTTTTGAAAATGGTAAAACTTGGATATACAATTTTCTCGTGACACTTATAAAGTGAAGAGTCTGTGCAAGTGTCAAAAGCCAAAGTCATATAAGTTTTGTATTTTGTACGGCTTGTAAAGATTTCCACTTTAGGAAATGTGAAGTATCACAAGTTATTATCACAAACAGATGTGGAACATAGGGGCTTGCAAGAAAGAAAATGACCCAGACAGTTGGTGTCATCAAGAGTGCTAGAGACGGTACCCGAACTTGCTTGCTTGCTTACTTGAATTAAAGTGATTTTCGCTCTAATGGAGCATGTATCACTGGTTTAATAACGCACCGCGTGATTTTTAATTACTCCTGGGGAAGGAAAGAGAGCCTCATCCCCCAGGCTTTTATGTACTCACAGACTATTTTTAAATTTAGCCACTCAGGTGTAGGACTAACTAGTCCTTAACAACCTGACTGAAAGGCTTTACACATGAGTGGGAATTGTCTCACCACACACTCATTTTTTATGTCCGAGCGTGGTAAAGGAGGAAAAAAGGTGCTCAGCAAGACAGCCATGGATGTTAAGTACTCACCAAAACGCTAGCCCGTACTTATTTCAAATCAAGTCGTGTCACCAAAAAAAGACGACGTGTACGACATCAAAGGCATTGTCAAACGCAGAATGCCTCAATGCTAACTGGCTAGGTCTGCATTTCTTGCTCCCGCTGCTGTTGCTTATATTTCTTCCCTCCACACCGAGTTCTGGGCCTAATTCGTTTAATTTCGTTGTACCCGAACTTACATTATCCATATTATCACCAACAAAAAAAAACAAAAACGCACAGACCTAAAAGAAGCACTCACTCACTTTTTTTACAGAACATTACTATTTGTAAAATTATGATAAGCGACGGAAACGAACAACTTAGAGTCACACTTTCTAACCAAGATAAAGAAATCATGTGCTGATAGACTCACTTCTGTATTTTTTCTTCTTACTGACTAACATATCATAGGCAATGGAATGTTATTTCTTTTCGAGAGTATGGGGTAGCCCTGAAATTATTTTTTGGGAACTTGACGCTATGGCGATCGCTTAGGTTATAAGATGGCGGCCTCCTCTGATGACAGGCTTTCTCACAGGATAAGGTCTGCTTCTTCGGAAAAGAGAAGAAGAACTCTTTGGTGTCGATACGACAATCGACAAAGCCTCTGTCAGGTTCATGCTGCTGCTGTTGCTGCTCTCTCTGCCGTTTATGAAGTCTGTACTTCTCCATCCATTCTTCTTTCTCCTTCTTGAATTCCTCCTTGAAGAGCTCTTCTTTCAGGTCTTCAGTGACTTTCAACATTATGTTATTGTCTATCTCTTCAGGTCTCGGTATCAGACTTGTCATGACCCTATGCAAATTCACATAGGCTTCGTTCAACTTGGCTAATCTTGAGCACATCTTCGTAGCAAGATAAGTTAACAATGGATGGGCAGACTGGAGACTGACCCGTTTTATGGTCAAAGCGCGGACGTGAAGGAAAACATTACTACACGGTTTTCGAGCCGGAACGTTCAAATAGTGTTATGAGAGGGATAGAGAGAAGTCAAAGAGCATGAATCAAGATTCCTATAGCCAAATAAACCACAAAGGCATTTTTTCTTCAAAACACATTTTTTTTATTCATACTAACAAACAACTCTAACATTTTTTAACAATAATCCAATACTATAACATCAAACATTTTTTTCAAATACCAAACATTTTTTTCAATTCACACTCTACTTTAAACATGGCTGACAACGTTGTGAATGAAATTGTGATTTCCACTGTTGGAAGTCATTAGGCTATTGATGGACACTACGTTTCCTAGTTAGAGACAAAAGATAAGCATACTGGTCACAAAACCATCGATCTACTTTCACATCGTTTCTTGAAGAAGAACGAGGATCAAAATGAGTCACTAAATGTTCTAAGGAATAGCCCAGACTGCGATGATGCAGAAAATACACACAGTACTGTTCACACACCAAGGAATTTGTGCCTTGTAATTTCACATTATTGAATCGGGTGGTCTAAGCATTTCTTCTCATAAAGTCGATGATATCGTCTTCCAAAAGGGGCAATCCGTACGAATCGAAATATTTCACACATCCTTCTTGAGGAAAGTAAACGGCTACCCAGTGGGTTCCTGTCGTCCGTGTTAATGACATAAGCTTGATGGTTTTGAGGTTTGCGATGAGGGAGTTCATCTTTAGCACAGACGACAGGATTCCAAGAAGCAGTGTACGAACTGTGGTTCAAAAGGTAATAAAGTTCTCAGGTATCCATTTTTTTGTTTTTTTCTTAAGTCATCAATTCGATCCTGACTTTCTGCTTGAAAATGTCTGACAAGTAACCGTTTTCTTCGCCTTGTCTCCCAACTCTAATCCAACAGAGCTTCGATGCGATGGATCTCCTGAGTTGTTAATGGAGGACAATAATGTTCACGCAAGCCTTTATACCACTGTTGTAACACGTCTTTTTCCGAGATGAGACTCCAAGCTTCGTCCAGATATTCGTCCAATTTTTCTTCTTGACTCAGCATTAGGTATTTATCGTGTTGAATTTGACTGGGATGATCGTTATGACATCCATAGCAATCTTTCTTGATCAATTCCTTAATTTTTTTCTGTCAAGACTATAGCATAACAGGAAACTATATATGATTCTTGTTCTGGCCATCTAGACTTCATCATGATGACTTCTTCGTCTTTGTCTTGGGGTTCTCCTTCCTCAGGATCTTCACATTCCAAGTCCAAAGAATCCCTACTATATAAACATTGATAAAAGTCTTCCATGACTTCTAATAGTGTAGAATGACTTCTCACAAACTGTTGGTTTATATCGTATTGTCAAATTCAGCATACACGAGGACATTCACCGTATTATCTGCGCGTAGATTTTCTGCAAACTGAAATTCCACACGCATCTGGCCGGATTTTATAGGGTGAAAATGTCACTCGTCGCTATCTTGACTTACAATTCGTTAGAGAACCGTTTTCGAAAATGGAGTTTCACTGTAACTTTCCCTTTGGAGAAGGGAATATTTTGTCCCAGATCTCCTTTTATAGCAATGTTGACAGTGTCTAAATACGACTTACTGATGGGTAAATAGTGAGGATGTACAAATTCACGGTGTACGTGATAGGTGTTTGCACCTTCCTGGTCATTGTTTGTGGTACTATCCACTTTGAAAGGAATGACACGCAGTAACGGAACAGAGGTGTGTCCCACCACATTGTACTCCACCACATCGAAATACACAAAGATCAAATTAAGTCCTTGGTTCAGTTCTACCGGGTTTCCAAAAGCTCTGTAAAAATCCATATTACTTTTGATCTTGGGGCTCATATTGTTTGCGACCATTTCTGCATGTCCACCCAAAATTTCAAACAAACTACCATTGAACCTGAGGGACAATGTGTCCGTATCTTGAAATTTGATCACGAGACGATGAGCCACTTTATGGTACTCAATCTTCACACCTTTTTTGGCTCTGTTCAGTGCTTTGCCAAAGTCTAAGTTGAACCTGTCCGCAATAGTGTCCACCAAATGTTCACCACTAAAATAATAACCTGAAGGAATTTTCAAGGTGTAGATAATGAAGGCTGGATTGCTTTCTGCTCTTGTGTCCCCTAAAAACCCAATTTTGTTGATTTCTTCCTCCAATTGGGCATTCAGGATTTCCACCTCGAAAGTGTTTTGCTTTTCGGTGATGTTTTTGATTTGTGTTGGGTGAATGATTTCCACTAAAGCCACTTCCCAATGGGCTTCGTGATCTAACTGGATGGTCTGAGGTAATTTGACCGTGTAACAGCACAACGTGTTGTTGGGAAACACCTCCATGGAACTGTCACTGGGTAAGGTTAAGTAAAATTGGTTGTTATTGCTCATAATTCCAGAGCTTTGTGGCTCTCCGAGGCGATACTGGAAGTCAGAGGAGTGTCTCCGCCCAAAATGGATTTGTTGTTGGAGTGGTGGCTGGCACTGACACTGGACACAAGGTTCCCGTGGTTCTCGTTCGAGGAGAATTTCAGGGAGGGATTAGGAAGCAGGTAACCGATGTAACTGCTCAATACAATGGTCCACAATTGTTTGTCTCCTTGTTGCAAACTCAAATTGGCGATGGCTGCCCCGATGACACAATACACCACGAAGATTTGGCAGAAAAAGACGATTTGCGTTTTAGGCACACGTTCTCTATACCTCACCCACAAGGGTTGTTTTTGTAAATCTTGCAGAGAAGAATTGGGTGAAGGAGTGATCGCAGTAGCTGAATCTGTGTGAAAGGGAATGATGGTCACTTCTTTTTATAGTCGATGACGTGCGAAACGTCGATCCAAGAATGATAACTGGTCGGATATCCCTTCCAACGTACTTTGACTTCTTTGACACGTCGTTTGCCCACTTTACGGTTTCTGCCAGTTAGCACTCCACCCACCTCGAGAACACAAATAACATCTAGTCAACAGCCGACTATACCTAACAAACAACCCGTCCCGGAAAGAGTGGTGGCAAAACAAAGGGCCAATTATGTTAGACAAACGGTATGGCAAACTCAAATGTAATTATCGGAGGCACTACGTTCTTTTCTCACTCCGATACTACAGGCAATCTCAGCTGAAAGAACAACCACAACAACAATAACAGCGACAGACACCATAGCAGCGGATTTGAAACTATCTACCTCAACTGAAGAATTAGTATCAGAACCAGAAAAGGAAATTGAGGCGGTTGAGGAGGAGGAGGGGGACGCTGACCCTCGTTGAAAAGTACACCGAAATGGGGCTAGATCAAGCATTGTATGACGTCAACATAGCAGGGCAGTTTATTAGAGCCATACAATACGTTGCCTACAAATCTCTAGACACCTTTAAACCAAGACCTTCTCAATGGGGATTAGGGTCAGAGTTCTTCCCCAGTTCTACAGACAAACCTACACTGGATACCCCCTCAGTCAACTGGTAGAAGCCGCTGCTTACATTACCGCCCATCATGGCTACGCATTTCCTGATATCAAGAATCATGAGACTAGGAGTGCGGGAAAGAACGTGAAAGCAAAAGAGAGACGTGTTACCTTCTAACAGAAAAAACAGCCTTTTTTAGGGCTCCAAAAGATTGCTTTTTATTAACTAGGGAACCATATTTGACTTGGTATCCCTCCTTGACTAAACTATTCTCGAAACAAACCTGACCCATTGGAACACTGCAACAAACTTAACTTTTTAAACCTAACAGTGACCAAACTGGTATATGTCGCTTAGACATAATAATTTAAAAAACATCAGTATGGCTATTTTTATGTACACTAAGTACTAATATTAGACAGATATGTTAGGAAATTTAACAGACTCGTTAGATTTGAACTAATTGCACAGATGGTTAACACATTATTGGTACTTATTATTGTCGATTAGCAAAAAACGGGACTTGATTTGAAATAAGTACGGGCTAGCGTTTTGGTGAGTACTTAACATCCATGGCTGTCTTGCTGAGCACCTTTTTTCCTCCTTTACCACGCTCGGACATAAAAAATGAGTGTGTGGTGAGACAATTCCCACTCATGTGTAAAGCCTTTCAGTCAGGTTGTTAAGGACTAGTTAGTCCTACACCTGAGTGGCTAAATTTAAAAATAGTCTGTGAGTACATAAAAGCCTGGGGGATGAGGCTCTCTTTCCTTCCCCAGGAGTAATTAAAAATCACGCGGTGCGTTATTAAACCAGTGATACATGCTCCATTAGAGCGAAAATCACTTTAATTCAAGTAAGCAAGCAAGCAAGTTCGGGTACCGTCTCTAGCACTCTTGATGACACCAACTGTCTGGGTCATTTTCTTTCTTGCAAGCCCCTATGTTCCACTTCTGTTTGTGATAATAACTTGTGATACTTCACATTTCCTAAAGTGGAAATCTTTACAAGCCGTACAAAATACAAAACTTATATGACTTTGGCTTTTGACACTTGCACAGACTCTTCACTTTATAAGTGTCACGAGAAAATTGTATATCCAAGTTTTACCATTTTCAAAAACACGCACACACTTGCAGCTTGACCAGAAATATGTACATCTTGTTTTGTGGATAAGTCACAGACAAGTCCAAGCATATGTAGGTGGTTATGAACGTTACGAATATCCCCTCATTTTTTCAGAATTATCAAAGCTTGTATGTGCATTTTCCCTTTTCCACTCTATATTAGTGCTTAGATTTGTTCCAAAAAAAAAAAAAAGAAAAAAAAAGAAACGAAATAATTTTGAAGAAAAAAAAAACAACTGAATTTTGAATTCAGGTTTCTCTCTGTTTATAATTTTTTTCAAGTTGATGGTGCATGGCAGAGTACATTCGCCTACCTTTCCTTTGTTAAATTCGGTTTGATTGGTTAGTTATCGTTAATCTTTAATTTTTTTCATGCATTTCTTTTTGATAGAAGATTTAAGGCTTTCTATTGTTGTAACGGTATTTATGTTGTTTAGTCTGTTGATGAAATTATCTATAGCAAAGTGCTTAAGATTTTTCAGCTTTTTTATTATTTCAAGCCCTACAAAAAGAGACCAAGTTTGTCTTCAAAGACGATTGAAACTCTAAATTACACGGGCGTGAAGGAAAAAACATCGTTGTGTTTAATCTAATCATGCTTGCCGTATCTCTTTGTGTTTTAGAGGTCATATTTCTTCTTAAGTAAATACACGCATCAATAGAGACAGATTGGGTCATCATCCTTGAGTTTCACTGTACTTTCGGTTCTTTACTTCATACAAACCCCAAATTTATTAGTTTGAAAAAAAAAGATAACATGCCCCTCAATACTGTAACACGTCTGTTCTGACTCTACCGATGTGAGTGTGAGTGTTTATGTCAAAATGTTTAAGTGAGATATAAAGAAATGGCCAGCTTGAAAACGCGAACCATTACTGTGACGCTCAGTAGTTTGATGTGGTAAGAGGAAATGGTACAACACACACACACAAAGAGGGCTTGTAAGTTCACATTTCAGTGTCTGCACTGTAATGGTAACAACGCAAGAACATAGGGATTATTATGCCACACAGTCCTAGAACAAAACAATGCATCACCCGTTGTAAGCCATTTCATTGGCTATACTTATTTTCTTACCGCGTTCGCTTCGAATTGACTTGAGTAGCTATTCAGACAGTGACGAGAATGGCCATGCTTTACTGGGTCTATCCTATAGGCGATTTATATAAAAAAAATATTTTTAAAAATTAAACTAATGCACGAACAATCGTAGCATGGGCGATCCCATGGAAA